>OVBL01000372.1:0-600000 GCA_900406555.1 Pseudoturritis turrita | reverse complement strand
AATACCAGAGACTAGGAAACCTTATTTAATTTCTCTGAACCGAAGAAGTGGGTGATGACATTCCTCCTTGTGGTTTTGGTTTTAGCGATTCTAAATGGTATAAGATATGTTTTGTGTTTTTGATTTGTGATGTTAGTTTAAAACTTGGATTGATGTTATGTAAGATATGGATCTTATATTTGATGTATATTTTGCGTTAACAGTTTTCAACATTCGGTTTTTTGTTTTAATTTCAGTTTTTCAAATTTGAAAAAAAAAAAATATATATATATATATATATATATGTGTGTGATTTAAGTGGTTGCAAATAAGTTGCTATTTAGCCTCTAACTTATCAGTCTCGAAAAGGTCGCACATCTACGACTACAAAGGCAGTTACAAATTAGTCTCAAAAATATGACTACCAACATCTATCACTATTTAGTCTTTAATTTATGACTACTAAATATTGTCTCAAAGTAGTTGCTTATATACGACCAAGTTTAGTAGTCACAAAATAGTCCGTAATACGCAACTAATTTGTGACTGTTTCAATTAGCGACCAAAATTTAGCGACTACTTTTTTTAGTCTCAAATCAGTCGCTTATTGCAGATTAACGACCATTTTGGGACTGTTTAGGGAGTCACTCATGGTCTGTTTTCTTGTAGTGTGGGTCTATACCATCAAATTCAGATCATATGGTATTCTAGAGAGATACAAAGCACATTTAGTTGTTCTTGGGAACAACCAGATTGAGAGTGAAGACTATGCTGTAACTTTTCCCCTATTGTGAAGATGACCACGGTTCATATCGTGCTTGAAATCTCTGCAGCTAATAATTGGAAAATTCACCAAATGGATGTTCATTATACCTTTCTCCATGGTGATGTGGATGAAGAAGTTTTTATGAAACTCCCACTTGGATTTCGTACCAATGATCCGTTGATATCTCAGGTTTAACCCTAGAAATACGCTGCAAGTGCACAGCCAGTCACATTAGTACTTAGGGGCCGAATCCACTAGAGACCAAATAATCTCACTACGAATTTATGAGATTCGAATTAAGGTAAGGATAAAATATGGGGGTTTGATGTTTGTGATAGAATGAATGACGAAAATAACAGTAAATAACTTTAAAAGCAAGTAAATAACGATGCAAATTCAATGGAGAAAGCGTAATGCACTATGGATAATCGCAGAGAATTGTGAATCATAGAAATCAGATTAATATCAGGGATTTAATAATCAAACCGTCTTGAACTCGAAACACAAATATAAAGTTAACCCACTCTTGTGGTGTTAAGCTACTATGTTTAACAACCTAATAAACTAAACTCCCATTTGTTATTAGTAGAAATTAGTAGAAATCAAACATGCATAATTCAACCAAGTTCGATATGTTCACTAGACTTTATAACTCAACTAATGCAGGTTATAACGCCTAGCTTATCTAGATTAGTTCAGGAGATTTATCAAGCTTTCAGAAAGTAATTTGACCTAAAATCAGATCACAAGATGCGCATTCAAACAATCATCAATCAAGATAAAGAACCAATAGATATCCCTAAACAATAATTTTCAACTTTAACAATTCATGAAATTTCTTTGAATCCTTATAACCAAACTAGATGACTACTCAATCATGGATATGAAAATAAAAGCAAAAATCATAAGATAAAACCATACTCATTAAATAACAGTAGCAAAAGGTTTAGAAAACTTCTCCAAAAGGTACAAGGAGGCGAGATATTCTCTTATCGAACAAAGTGTAAAAATCTGCAAATAAAACCCAAAACTATGAAACTTTTGGTGGCTATAAAGAGGGTGATGATGCTTTGATTTCCGTGGCCTCCTATGTGTTCTTATATAGATATATGACGGGTAGGTTATATTCTCTTGAAGATTTAGGATATAAAGACGATAAAAGAATATTTTCTTATTTTTAGGAAGTGCGATCGATCCATCGTTATAAAAAATTATTTCTTCAGCCAAATCTCCGTGAGTGCGATCGATCAATTGTGCTTCATGTCCTCTGCTTGCTTCTCCTCGAATCCAGATTGGTCAGTCTTCAGTAAATTGAGCATATCTTGAGATTGCAACATTGGATTTGCACAATCTAATATGAGAATCGAAGCTAACACTCCCATCTATCTTGTAATAAAATTTTAGCTTGATCCTACTATGGGAAGGTCTCCATCTGATGCAAAACATTTAATGCTCAGAATCTGTCCAATCTCCAAAATGCTTGTTATACATCCTTTTTGGCCCAAATTGCTCCATTTTCCTATAAAGACTATATAAAAAAATACAAAACGCTAAAAGAAGCCATAAAATATCAAATCAAGTTGTTTCTTTATTAAAAACCTATTAAAAACATTGAAAAACGGGTAAAATCTAAGGTATATCACGTTTCCAAACTTAAACCTTTGTTTGCCCTCAAACAAACAGCAACTGAAGCTCAGAAAAGAGGTTTGAAAATTGCAGGACCTCATATATCCTTGAGATCATAGCTTTGATTTATTAACCTGTAATCCACATGCAACAAAGTTAGTTCAAGATATTCTCATCTTATCCCACATGACATTCGCAAGCCTTGTCCATACTCTAAATTGCAAGCCTGCAAAAATTTCAACTTCACATCATTTGACTCTCTCCATTCATTAAGTATTGCGTGAGCTTTCTCTTTAAAGAATGTCATTCATGGTAGACGACGCTAGGAGTTAAAAGGTATTTTAGTGGTGGAGTTAAAGTGTTTAGGGTTACCAGACACTCTAGTGGATGCAAGATATTATGCAAAACCGCAAGAGAGAACGGACATGTTGATATCCACAGTTTTCCAATCACCAAATGCCTAACTCCCATATACTTAGATTTTTCTTTGGGAATCACTGCAAATCGTTCCATCTCTTTCTTAATCGATCCATGTTTTTCTGGGATTTTTATTGGCCTTCAGACTCCTATTATTGATCAATTTCCTTTCTCTTATTGTTTTCTTTCTTTCTTTTTTTTTTAAAGGGGAAATTGATCTTACTGAAACAGGGAGTTTCAAAGGCACGAAATTTACCATGATATTTGTAAATCTCAGGAAAAAACCAAGCTCTCGGATCACAATCCATGTACTCCACCAAGTATCCTCAGTCCCTGCATCTGTAGTGAGTGGACAACTGTGTCGATCCCTTTCTCTCCGATGTTTTACACATATCTGCATATATGACAATGAAGACAAGAATGCATGAGGTCTAAAAAGAGGTAAGGGTTTTAAGGTGGGATACCAAATAAAAATGAGTTGGCCATTCATGATCAACAGAGAGTGGTAATGATAATAAGAAGTCCTGAATATTTGATTTGTTTCCCTGATTTAACATATTTAAAGAGAGAAAAATTAAGTCAGGTTAGAAGTCAATATAATAGAGTCAAAATCAGATTCATCAAAATCAATGCAAACTAAAATTTTCTGGGGGAGAGTCCAGTCATGGGGTTTCCGAATTGTCCGACATGAATAATTATGCTGCAATGGTCACTGAATCTCAAATCAAAGAATTTGTTCCTAGAAAATATCACAATTACCTACTAAATTTGACTCAATAAAACAATTTTTTCTAGAAAAACTTTTAAAATTACTCGATAAAAACCAAAAGCAAATCAAAAGAAAGCAAACATCGTCAGATACTGAGGAACATTCCCCCAGACTTAAATCACATCGTCCCTGTGTGAAGTTAAATGGAGAAAGTCATAATCAAATTGAAAAATACTGAAAAAATGGATATAAAATGGTACTTCGAAGATCATTGGAAGAATGCATTCCAATTGGCAACTCTTTTTATGTATTTTTTTTTGGTCAAAAAAATCTAAATGTATGGCGATCGATCGATCGGTGAAGGCCCGATCGATCGATCGGTGATGATCTGTAGCTCTCTGGTTTTCTTCGTACGTGCAATCGATCGATCGGCATATTGGCAATCGATCGATCAGCACAATGATCGATCGATTATTGGGTCGATCGATTGTTGGGTCGATCGATCGATTGTTGTCCTGCAGTTTTGCCTTTTTGATTTTTTCTGAAACAATTACAAGTGGGTTGCCTCCCACTTAGCGCTTTTTTTTAAAGTCGTTTAGCTCGACTTCGGTTGCCTTTTAGGGGTGAGATGGATCATCTAAGGGAATTTTATCCCTCTCATCTTCTTCAACATTTGCGAGATATGGCTTGAGACTTGTCCATTGACAGTGAAGTCGCCTCCATTGCTGTTCCAAAGCACCACAACACCGTAAGGTTTAACCTTTTTTATCTTAAACGGTCCATACCATCGTGATCTAAGCTTACGAGAAAAGAGTTCCACGCGTGAGTTAAAGAGTAGAATTTGGTCATTTGGTGAAAATATCCTAGGACTATCTTATTATCATGGTATGCCTTAGTCTTTTTCTTGTAGATCCTTGAATTTTCATATGCGATGTGGTGAATCTCACCCAACTCATCCAGCTGAATCAATCGCTTTGCTGCAGTTGTTTTGATGTTGAAATTCAACTTCTTAACGCCTTAAGCTGCTTTGTATTCGATCTCCACTGGAAGATGACAGGTTTTTCCATAAACAAGGTGGAAATGGGTGGTACCAAGGGGTATCTTATAGGCTGTCTGGTATGCCCAAAGAGCATCATCTAGCTTTATTGACCTATCTTTCCTTGTTTCGGGTTTTATTGTCTTTGCCAAGATAGTCTTGATTTCTCTGTTTGAGATCTCAAATTGACCACTGGTTTGAGGGTGATATGGTGTGGCTACCTTGTGCCTCACACCTTTCTTTTTCAAGAGATTATCAAGCACTTTATTAATAATATGAGATCCTCATCACTTATCACCACTCGCAGAACACCAAAATTTGGAAAGGTGATTGACTTGAACATCTTGACGACGATCATAGCATCATTGGTAGGGCTTGCTATGGCTTCTACCCACTTAGAGACATAGTCAACAACAACAAGTATGTATTGGTTTTCATAGGATGAAGGAAAATGACCCATAAAATCGATTCCCCAAACATCGAAAACTTCAACTTCCTGGATGAAATTTTGTGGCATTTCATTATGCTTTCTGATGTTATCTTGTTTTTGGCAAGCATTACACTTAGAGATAAAGGCATGGACATCCTTAAACATGGTAGGCCACCAAAAACCAGCTTGCAAAATTTTAGAGACATACTTGAATGTGGCGAATTGCCCAGCGTAGTTAGATCCATGACTAGCACTTGTAGAGGTATGGCTCATCCCAAAAGTACCTGGAACTTCTTCCTCCGAGATACATTTTTTGAACATACCATATAAGCAACACTTGTAGAGGTATGGCTCATCCCAAAAGTACCTTCTAATTTCTCGTAAGAAATTTTTTTTTGTGTAACCTGTGAATTGTGGAGGCTCAACTTTTGCAGCTAGGTAGTTGGCGATGTGCTTGTACCAATGGGAATCTAATGGTGTTGGTTTCAAAGGTTTTATAGGACGTGTCTTCAGGTGGAAACAGTCTGACATAGTTTTGTATTCATACTTTGTCTGTTTGATAACTTCCTTAGATGTGATGAGATGCTCTTCTCTAAGAACGTTTTGGAGCCTCTCCATGTCGTCTCCATGGTCCAAAGTCAGTTTCTCTCCATTGTAAATGGTTATACATTGAGAGCTCTTGGTAAGAATTGCAGGATAAAATACTCTTTTTTATTTTAGAGAAAGAAACTCGTCGTTTGGGAAAATCCACAATTTCTCCCACAGTTGCAAGGAATGGGCTCCCAAAAATCAATGGCATTGGAGATTCTTTGTTCATTTTCAAAATGTGAAAATCAACGAAAACAAGACATCCTCCCACTTGTACCATTAGATCTTGGATGAGACCATGTGGAGTTGTGCTGAAAGCGTCTCCAAACGTGAGAGATACTTGAGAAAGCTTGATGTTGACAATTCCCAACTTGTTTGCAATAGTTTTAGACATGACATTCACATTAGTTCATGTATCACATAGAGAATCTGAAAATTCCACACCTTTGATCGTGCAAAGAAAAGCAAATTTCAATGGGTTTCCTATCTTATGCAGCTTCCTTAAATGTGGTGCTTTATGAGCTGGCTCATCAACGTTAGACCATGCAAACATATCAACTATTGTTGGCTGGTTCTTAGAAACAAGAGCAGCCTCTTCCTCATTCTAAGTTGTTATGACATTGCAGAATGTCTTAGGATTTATCTCAGTTTTTCCAGGAAGAAAACCAACTTGTCTCTTCTCACCTTCTGCAATTTGAGCGACTTGTACATCGATCTTCTTAACATGATTAGAGACATCAATGACCTTCCCATATAGTTTGTTGGAATTCGTATCGGCTAATAACAATTTATAAATTACTAATTACAAATTCAATTGGCAGGATTCATGTAAATACTGAATTAAATCTAGATTTTAGGGTTTTGAATATACCTTGATATTATGCAGCGGAAAGATAAACCAAAATGATTCGAGGTTGTTTAGCACTCCAAACGCCGTGCCTCTATCGGTATCCACACGCACACAAACTGGATTGAGACAGAATGCTAGTACCATTAAGATCGGATCTCAAAATAACTTAAAGAACTTTTCTTCTCTGTTAGGGTTTTATTCGTGAGCTTATAAGAGAAATTTTCTCTTCTAATAACTTTTGTCTGCCTATGCCTCCAATCTCTTTGTGAGAATATTATGCTTACTATGTTCACGATGGTGGAGCTTCCCCTTTTATAAGGTTCATCATTAACCCTAATCACATTAGGAATTAGCCCACGTTAACATGATATGGGTTTTTCCAATTCCAAATTAAATTACCCATAAAGCCATCATCACGTGCATTCATATGCTTTTATATATATATATATATATATATATATATATATATATATACTAGATTATGACCCACATAATACGCGGAATTTTAATTATAACTTATTTATAAATGATAAAAAAAAAAAAGTGAAACACCTATTGTCGGTGAGCGACTAAATTTAATAAAGATAAAATTTATGGAAATGTAAGAAATATATGTTAAATCTTGCTGATGTAAATATTTAGATTTTGATTGGTTACTCGCACACTTATTTTGGATGTTGATTAGTAACTTTGTTTCAAACTGGATTTCAACTCCAAATATTTCATCTCGCAATACAACTCATCTACTTCTTCCATCATATTAAAACCATATTTTTACTCCATGCATTCCTTGTCAATCAGTAATACCCAAAAATTTCATATCAAAATAATAAATGCATAATGCATTCTATCAAATTTATGTCTATATATGTCATTAGTATTAAACAAATAATAAGAAAATTAACAAAACATATTAGCAAAGAAATTAAAAAATATATAAAAATTATATCAAAAATAAAATTTTGACTCTCATGAATATCAATTTTTTTCATATGTCACACTAATATTTTTATAAATTGGAAATAATTTGTCTTATTTTCCTCTTTTTAGTCTTTTTGATTTACTATTTCTTTTTAATTTTTTTATCATATGTCTGTTTTTTACTATTATTTTATTTTAGTTACACTACAATTAGAAATAATTTTTCTTATTTTCCCTTTTTAGTCTTTTTGATTTACTATTTACTTTTAATTTTTTTAATAATATGTCTTAATTTTTTTTTTAGACTATTATTTCATTTTAGTTACACTACAATTTGATTTAAGAAATAAATAACGTAGAAAAAAAAATTTATATTTTTATATTAATATATTGACACGTGTCACAATCTCAATTAAAATTAACATATATCAAGATCTGGTGAGTTACGATTTTGCCTACGTGTCACGCTCAAATTGAGCGGATCCTGCTTTATATAATAAGATAATAATTTTCTAAATCAATGTTGTTCTTGAATTTCCATCTTCTGTTCATTAATTTGTCACATGATAAACATTGTGTCTCTATCTTCTCCAAACCTTCTTCTTCGTGGTTTTCTCCATCACAAATTTTTATTGGGACGGTTCCATCACAAATCATCTACTTCTTCCATCATATTAAAACCATATTTTTACTCCATGTATTTATTGTCAATCAATAATAAGCAAAAATTTCATATCAAAATAATATATATGCATGCTATCAAATTTATGTCTATATATGTCATTAGTATTAAACAAATAGTAAGAAAATTAACAAAACATATTAGAAAAGAAAATAAAAATTATTGTAAAAATATATGGATATTATATAAAAATTAAAATTTTCACACATGTAGTAATCTCATGAATATCAATTTTTCATATGTCACACTAATACTTTTAGAAATTGGAAATAATTTTTCTTATTTTCTTTTTTTAGTCTTTTTGATTTACCATTTCTTTTAAATTTTTTTAATTATACGTCTTAATTTTCTTTTTTTGACTATAATTTCCTTTTAGGTACACTACAATTAGAAATAATTTGTCTTATTTTCTTTTTTTAGTCTTTTTGATTTACTATTTCCTTCTATTATTTTTAATAATATGTCTTATTTTATTTTTTTATACTATTATTTCTTTTTAATTACACTACAATTTGATTTAAGAAATAAATAATGTAGAAAAGGAAATTTATATTTTTTATATTAATATATTGACACGTGTCACAATCTCAATTAAAATTAACACATGTCACGATATGATGAGTTACGATTTTACCTACGTGTCACGACACATGTCACGATCTGGTGAGTTACGATTTTGTCTACGTGTCACGTTGAGCAAAATTTAAAGTAAAATAGCTTTGATCGATTTGTGGAACTCTCGAATTCATGATTTGCTTGTTTTAAAGTTGATTAAGAGAATAAAGACTAAGCACACAATTAAATTTTTGACGTTGTAGATGTTATTATATAGAGTTTGGTCTGTCAATATGCATGTGAACATATACGTAAGAAATATGGCACTGTGCCTTTTTTTTAATGTAATGGCATATTTTGTTGAATATAATGGCATCTATACTTTTTTCCCCCTTTTTTCAATAGTTTATTTTGGCATTTTTTTTTTTAAACGTATTGACATGAAACAAATTTTCTTTTTTTTAATGAATTTTTTTTTTGACGGTAGGACATTGATTTTTTTTTTTACGTTAGGACATTTGCCTTATTTTTTCTCAATGATGTATTTTTTTTCTTTCTTTCTCGATTAGTTATGGCATTTTTCTTTTTTTTTGTTTTTAAACGTATTGACATGAAACAAATTTTTTTTTTATTGATATTTTTATTTACAAATTTTCCTTTTTACTTTTTTTTTAATGACATTTTTTACAAATTTTCCTTTTTAATTTTTTTTAATGACATTTTTTACAAATTTTCCCTTTTACCTTTTTTAATGACATTTTTTTTTACAAATTATTGGGTATTTTTTTTCCTTTCTTTCTCGATTAGTTATGACATTTTTCTTTTTTTTTGTTTTTAAATGTATTGACATGAAACAAATTTTTCTTTTTTTTAATGATATCTTTTACAAATTTTCCCTTTTACCTTTTTTTAATGATATTTAAGTTAACACGATAATATAATATACATTAGTATATTAACACGTGTCATTATCTCAATTAAAATGACACATGTCACGATCTGATTAGTTATAATTTTGAGCGCATTCTCCTTTATATAATAAAATATATATATATATATATATATATATAGTTTATTTTATATACCATATAGATAAAATAAAACTTTAAACCCAATATTAAATTTGATCTAATCCATATTAGACCCAATTATACTTTGATCCAATTTGCTTAGGTGTGTGACCCTGTAGGATCGAATAATATTAGCAATGAACTTTTAGGTCCATAGATTATAAGCGGTTTCTAATAAAACATTATAACCACCTAATATTATACGATTATCAAAACCTCGACTATACAACTTAACTAGAGTAGATTACAAATGATTTCAGGACATTCCCAACACATACATGCTATCCACTTTGAAACTGAGGGTCTGAATGTCTTGGGCGTTTTGGTTCTGTCTTCTATGATTTGATGCAACAAAACCTCAAAGTTTGTTTTTTTTAGCAGCTACAACCACGTCTTGAGCTTGAAAAAAAGCTTGAAGACTCGGCTTGTAGGTGATGTTTTAGTTATGGTTTAGATGAATATTCTCCACATCACCAATGAAATTTACTTCTCTTTCTTGCTAATTGAACTCATTGCGTACACACTTTTGATTAGCATCTTCCACTTCCCCACGTAGGTGCTCACCCCTACGTTGGTTTTTTAGAACTTGAGCAACCATCGTCTTTATCTCTGAAATCTCTGAAGCATCTGGTTTGGAGTTAATGGCTTGCACATGTTTGTCATGGCTTTGAAAATTATCTCTGTCTCTTGCAGCCTAGTTATCTATCAAAGATCTTTGCTTCATCTAATGACTAAGAGTTTCCGTTACTTGCAAGATCGAGAGATAACTTGTAATCGTGCTCGATCCTTCGATAGAAAATATTTCATAAATTTCCATCAGAGAAACAATGGTGAGGATAGTCACATGTGTACTATTTAAAACATTCTACAGTCTCATAGAATGATTCTTTTAATCCTTGTTTGAACTCAAAGATTCTCCTTCTCATCTGGTTCAATCTCTCCTTTGGGTAGAAGTGTTTCAAGAAAGCTCGCTTGTATTCCTCCCAAGTAGTGATCGATCTTATGGGAAGAGATTTCATCCATTTGTGAGATTTCTCAACCAAGAGAATGAGAATAACGACACTTCAAATAGTCATCGATAACTCTATGGGATCTTCTTGTACTGCAGATTTCTTCAAACTTTTATATATTGTCAATGAGGTGCTTTTGATCTAAGCCATGAAATTGATGTTGTTCAACCAAAGCAATTAATTTTAGGCTGATCTTAAACTCTCCAGGAAGTGGTGAAAGATATATTAAATTGCGATTTGCGAAGAAGACATCTAACGAATCGAACACACCAATTGCTTGAGTGCTTGTTCAAGCACTCAAAAGAACAAAAAATATGCAGAGATAAGGAAAAGTGTTTAATAAAAAAAATTATTAGAATAAATCCAAAAATAAATGAAATAAAAATCTTTCAAAGATTTTAAAATAAAAATGGATTTTTTTAATATATATATATATATATATATATTATTTAAATAATAGATTGAGGTAAATATTAAATTACTATTATTATTTAAATAATAGATAGAAATAAATACTGATATTATTATTATTTTAAATAATAGATAGAGATAAATACTTTAAAAAAATTATTATTTTTAAATAATAGATAGAGATAAATACTGAAATTAATAAAAACAAAAAAAAACTAAGTATCTTAGATTGAACTCTGGTCCAAAACTCGTAGGCAATTGTATTGGTCCCCGGCAACGGCGCCAAAAACATGATATCTCAGGTTTTAACCCTAGAAATACGTTGCAAGTGCACAGACAATCACAGTAGTACTTAGGGATCGAATCCACTAGAGACAAAATGTCAAACTATGAATTTATGAGATTCGAATTAAGGTAAGGCTAAAATATGGGGATTTGATGTGTTCTAATAGAATGAATGACGAAAATAACAATAAATAAATTTAAAAGCAAGTAAATAACGATACAAATTCAATGGAGAAAGCGCTAGGCAATATGGGTAAATCGCAAAAGAATCATGATTCATAGAAATCAGATTAATATCACGGATTTAATAATCAAATCGTCTTGAACTCGAAACACAAATATAAAGTTAACCAACTCTCGTGGTGTTAAGCTACTATGTTTAATAACCTAAAAGCCCCGTTTGTTATTAGTAGAAATCAAACATGCATAATTCAACCAAGTTCGATATGTTTACTAGACTTTATAACTCAACTCCCGCAGGTTATAAGGCCTAGTTTATCTAGATTAGTTCAGGAGATTTATCAAGCTTCCAGAAAGTAATTTTACCTAAAATCAGATCACAAGATGCGCGCATTCAAGCAATCATCAATCAAGATAAAGAACCAATAGATATCTCTAAACAATAATTTTCAACTTTAATAATTCATGAAATCTCTTTGAATTCCTAAAACCTAACTAGATGACTACTCAATTATGGATATGAAAATCAAAGCAAAAGCATAATATAAAACCATACTCATTAAAAGACAATAGTAGGTTTAGAAAACTTCTCCAAAAGGTATAAGGAGGCGAGATTTTCTCCCTTATCGAACAAAGAGTAAAAATCTGTAAATAAAACCTAAAACTATGAAAGTTTTGGTGGCTATGATGAAGGTGAAGAAGATCTGATTTTTGTGGCCTCCTCTCTGTTTTTATATAGGTATTTGACGGTTAGGATATATTCCCTTGAAGATTTAGGAGATAAAGACAAAAATAATATTTTCTTATTTTTAGGAAGTGCGATCGATCATGCTTCGTGTCCTCTACTTGCTTCTCCTCGAATCCAGATTGACTAATCTTCAATAAATTGAACATATCTTGAGATCGCACCGTTGGATTTGCCCAATGAGAGTTTTTAAATACTTCATGGGCATTGAAGTGGCTCAGAGTCCTTCTGGGATATATATGTGCCAACATAAATACGTACTTGACATTATTGCTGAGATTTGTCTTCTAGGTGCTCGGCATGTTGCCTTTCCACTGGATCATAATCATTGTTTGGCTCTAGCTACAGGCGACGATTTTCTTGTCTCAGCTCGCTGCCGTCAATTAGTTGATCGTTTGATATACCTTGTTGTGACTAGACCTGATATCTCCTATGTTATCCATGTCTTGACTCAGTTTCATTGGGAGGCTGCACTTCGCGTCGTTAGGTATAGAGAAATACGCACTTGACATTATTGCTGAGATTTGTCTTCTAGGTGCTCGGCATGTTGCCTTTCCACTGGATCAGAATCATTGTTTGGCTCTAGCTACAGGCGACGATTTTCTTGTCCTAGCTCGCTGCCGTCAATTAGTTGATCGTTTGATATACCTTGTTGTGACTAGACCTGATATCTCCTTTGTTATCCATGTCTTGACTCAGTTTCATTGGGAGGCTGCATTTCGCGTCGTTAGGTATAGAGAATATTACTTCGAGCTGATTCTCCCCTCACACTAACGACATGGTGCAATTCAGATTGGATAGGTTGTCCCCTTATTCGGTGCTCTTTACTGGTTATTTTATCAACCTTGATGATTTTCCTGTTTCATGGAAAACAAAGAAGTAGAAGATTGTATCTAACTCGTCCGCAGAGGCTGGATATCAGACAATATAATACACGGTACGTGAAGTTATTTGGATAAAAGCGATTCTTCTTGCTCTTTGTGTTAGCGATGTGTTTTTATATAAGTTTAGTCTTATACTTTGCACATGATTAGATCTAATAACTTGTATAAATTTGTTTTCTCATTTCTCTATGTTTTTTCATTTATCGTAATTTAAATTCCAGACCTAATAACCTAATAACCTAACAAAAAGTGCTAAATCTTTCCCAAATAACGTTTTTGGTTGTCTCTTTAAAATTTTAAATTTGGTCATACTTGATAATCTATGTTTAGCAAAAGTGTCCAACAAACACATTCGTTTGCAACTAAGACCAAAAAACTATATGTACAAATTTGAAATTAGTCTTCAAGCATTCTTTTCTGGAAAAATATATACAACCTACATAATTATGTCTTTTTTGGTGTGCCAAAACTCAGAAGCATCTCTTACCAGGCTGGTCACGTGCGACTCTTACCCATTCATTCATCAGATTTCACCATCGGTCTCTTCATCTTCTGTGGAAAGCCTCTTCCTAAATTTCTCCTGAATCAAAAATAAAATGACATTACAACAGATTTTGATCAATCTGTGCCTTTGTATCATATAAAGGTAATTCGGATATCTACTATCCGAAATAATAACAGATAAAGGTAACTCGGATATCTACTATCCGAAATATATCAAAAGAGAAAAGACAATAATTCTTGTAAGAGATTGGGATACGACTCATTCAGATGATTTTAAGTGATTTTGAGTTTTCTTTTGGATAATTGTTTGCCATTCTCAAACTCTTAATGACCCAAACAAAGGTAATCCGGGTACTTGTAACCATATAGTAAAGTAAACCAAACACAATACTCTTGATAAGAATCAAGTATTGAAACTGTCTTCTTATCTTTGGATTACAATGAAGATTTGATATTGGAGATTTGTTGTAAAGATCTCCCAACTCTCCCAAAGCCAAAAGGCTCCCAACAAAATGGTCAAAGACCTCTAATCTGTTATCCTTCCCCTGTGTTTATAGCCTATCAACTCTATAATTTCAATTTCTATTCATTAGCTCCATTAGTATCAACCAACCTAGATGTTCATGTAAACACTAAAAATGTGTAAAAGAGAAATATAGTTAGATTGATATAAAAAAGATCCACACCTACCATTATGAGTTCACATTCCCGATGGGCGGTAATCTTCATATTTCCAATGTGATTTTGCACCTTCTCCAACATCTGAACGTAACATGCATTTTAGCCACTCAATTCGAACGATAAGCTCTTCTAAATCCAAAACAGCAGCTTCAATTGAATCTGATTTCATGATATTTAGTAGAAGATCTTCATCGCGTTTCAATTGCCGTGTGGCTCTCTCCGTTTGCTCTTTTCCAGTTTTGCAAACATCTGCAATTACTTGGTCTAATGTAAAAATAAGTCTCAGTTTTTTCCACAATATGTTCAAGAAAACCAAATAACCATTGGAGAATCCTCTTCACATAAACGAAGAATCTAACCTTGATTCTTATGTTTCACGAGCTTACCACATTGCCTTTTATGCCCATCCTACAACATAAACATGTGATCAAACAAGATGAGCAACTGTGGCAAATGAGGATACCAAAGTCCAAAGCAATTGTGTAAATTGTTGTTGTACTGTTAAATAAATCTAGAAAATCAAATACAAAAAAACATATAAGAAATATAAACTAACCATAGAAGAAGGCATTTTCCAACCATCTTGGAGTGACCACTCCAACGATGGACGCAAGTCCGTGCACGAAGCTTCATAATTATCTCCTTCACCAAATGGGAAAGGAAACAATTCAATCTGCAAAATAGATGATTGTCAATTTAATTTAGTCACTCAAAAAAACAAAGAAAGAATGTAGAGATGCTCTGTATTGGATTTATATAAATCACTAATATATAAAGACCCCAACCCCTATTTTTTAGTATATTTCAGAAAACTTACACAACATCAAACAGCCGAGGGACAGAGTAGTCGTGCATAAACCAAATAACAATTTCAGAATATCAACATGTTTTATACCTGTACTGCTTCGTTTTCCTTCAATTCCAAAATCTTTCCAGACCAGAAACAACCCTTAAACCACCAATCAACCAAGTCCCCTACTTTCCAGGAATCGTGAACGACTAGAAGAGGTTCTGGAACATGTTCGATTTGAAGTTGTTCGCTTTCATGATAATGTGGTGGATATGGGGGTCTAACCATTAAGTGCTTTTCCTTCTCACCTGGACGATTTTGAAAGACTTTTGTTCTATGTATCCCTGAAATGTATAAAATTTTCAAAATAGAATTTACATATAGCCATCACAAAATATTGTCAAGCTAACATAATATAGTTAAAACAATAATAAATTTACGATGGTGGATAAAACTAGGCTTGTCAATTTGAGTCAAAACCCGCATGTCCCGACCCGCCACGGGTGCGGGTCAAAAAAATTTCAACCCATTTACAAGCGGGTCTCGCAGGACGGGTTATTATAAATGCGAATTTTTGCGGGTAAATACCTGCGGATTTGCGGGTTACCCGCGGATTTTTAAATTTTTTTAAAATATATTAATTTTAAATGTTTATCCTACTAATATTACTAAATTATTGAAATATTATATAATATATATAAATTAAGTAACAAAATTTTAGTTTTTCTATGAAAACTATGTATTTATGTTTTATAATATTTAATTTTTATTACTAAATTAATTAAAATATGTATAAATTAATATTTTTTATTTATTTAAAATACCCGCGGAACCCGCTAAATTAAGCGGGGCGGGGGTGGTGCGGGTTCAACATTTTAGTTCCGAAAATTTTGCGGACGGGTTGGAACGGGTCAAAAAGTTTTAAAACCCGCCGCGGGGCGAGTCTAGCGAAGCAGGTTTGACCCGCTTGACAGGACTAGATAAAACTCACCTTCATCTGGATAGTCAAGATACTCCAAGTTATAATACAGTTCCTTCCTCCACGTGATTATATCTAATATCTAATAAACCATTAAAAACAAAGATGTTAGTATTTTACATTAGTACGAACGAGAGAACGAGAAAGCGAGAAAGCATCTCCAATATGACAGACAATGTTAAGATTAATTATTTATAAAAATTGATGTTAAGAGACTTAATTTGGACTTAATGCATACTTATCTTCCTAATCACTCTGATGGAAGTTATAATTTGGTAGTATGCATCACTAGGATCATTGAGTTTTCTATTTATTCTTTTGATTGATCACCTACATAAACTCGTGACAGTATATAGTATATGAACATAAGGCTATTGGCTTCCTAGACTAATTTCCTTGATTGATCATCTAAAATCGTTCAATATACTTTACATATATTGTATGATCTTTTGGTATATTGGTTTGATGATAACAAATGCTTGCTTGAGCATGATTTAAAGCATGATATGTAAGAGCTTGGTTTGATGATAACAAATGCTTGTTTGAGCATGATTTAAAGCATGATATGTAAGAGCTTGCAACATACATAGATATGTGTGTTCAAATCTAGGACCGTTGATAAGGGGATGAAGCCACTTGATGGACTAGGGATATATATGAGAAATCCTCATTTGAGAGTGAAAGTATCCAACCAAATATATAAGTGACATGGATGTCCATTCCTAACTTATTGGTTTTGAATAAAAGATCAATAATACTCGCATGATATCAAAGCCTAATGATATCCAAAAGGTAATAACCGAGAAAATGATATTCAATCCAAATTGAAGGGCCAAAAACACCATCATTTTAAGCCTAAGTCAATCTCTTACTATCTAAGAAAGATTTATTGTCGTGGATTTCCAATGGCTATGGTGGAGTTGTCTATGACACTTACATATTAGCTACATCCCTTCTTACTTACAATGTGTGATCTCAACACGTCTCCTCAAAATTGTAAGCGAAGTCCAAAATAAGACATATTAGGGATACATAAGACGTCTTTGGTTTTGGTTCTCTCAGGTGAGTTATGTTGGCAATCAGTGCAATTTGGTAATTTGGTGATATAAATAGTTAAATCAATTCTTTTAAGACTTTCCACATATATCGGAGGTATTACAATCACCCATACATAGAGTGCGAAATTGGGTCCGATTGGGTCCGATTGGGTCCGATTGGGTCCGATTGGTGATCTAAATCGGTTCGGTTTTTTCTAGCAATTAGAGGAAACGGCAAGCGGATTATAGAATATTTAAAAGCTATAAGAGAAACATGACAAAAAACTAAGTGTAACATTTTTACTACCGCTTTTGCGATTGGTAACTAACTATTAAAACATAATATTTGTACTTCAGCCGTACAATCGAACCCATTCTCGACGATGTTCACTTTGGTCCACACTAGTCTAAGTTTGGCTCTAATACGACTCCTAACATCCCGACCACCATCGTCTGTGGGTTCACACACCCACTTTCGGCCCATGAATTCTACCCTTGTGTGGCTTGCATATGCTCTACCTTGTGAAGCTCGAAAACAAACACTAGTTTACTTATCACGTGATCTTTTTGGCTTTGATTGGTTACGTTTCAATAGTACAACTTGTACTATCTCTTGTGTAACCAAAGAGTAAAGTAGCGTTACAAAAAATAATCACTGTTTTTTATTCTACTATCATCTTTTATCACTATTTATACTGCTACTTTTGTACTGCTATTGTACCATCAAAAAATTGTATTGTTTTCTCCTCACTCCCACTAAACTAAAAAAACATTTTCCAATAAGTTATCCATCCTGAAATTGTCTATCCGTATTTTAACTTTACTCGCACTTGATAAAAACTGACTTACCACTAAGTTATCCATTTTGAAATTACATAAGATCAAACACACTAAACTTTAGAGTTCTTTCAGGATGTGGTACAAAAAAATAAATACATTTTGGTGATATAGATAATCACATTTTGTTATGCGCTAGCCTAAACTGGATATGCAAAACCAAGAACTTCAACAATTGGAGCAATCCTTGAAGGAATGGCTTCGACCTATACTACAACTAGTTAGTATCTAGGTGGATCCTGAGCTAAAATACATGCTTTAGATACTTAGTGTACATGTGGCATCTTGTGATTGTGTTAAGTGTATTCGTAGGTGTCACAAAGGGTGGATTTATTTGATGGTTCCAAAGATTGCTTTGGAGAAAAAGAAAAGTTGAACTACTAGAGAATAACTCGCAAGTATTATATTGTGCTAGAAGAAGTTATCTATTAGATCAACAAAAGAGAACTAAGGAAAGAAAAATTGATTCAATGCATTGGCTGGATGAGTAAAGTAAGCTTTGGGAGGATCTAGAAGGAAGCCTAGAGATTTTGTACATGTGATGGAGCACTTTTTGCTCTACAATGTATTATCCACCTTAACCACTCACCTTGAGGACAAAGTGAAGTTCAGAAAACAAGACATTTATGCTTTTAAATGCTTAAGGACCTCAAATATGCTTAACTTGAATAAAATAACAAAGGTTGTCTTTTACTTCCTTTATAAAAGGAGTGGGAGGATTTCTAAGTTGTTTCGCTACATAAAGTACTAGCGTCTAAAACCATTTAAGATGCCGATAGTCACATTACCTTGCATCGAAACCAAGCTCCACGATACCCCAGTTCAAAAGATTTTGCCTCGACAATATCACCAGCTTTGAAAGGTAGATCAATTGGAGTCATTTTTTACGAAAATGCAAACTGCGCAAAGTTGGAATTATAGAACAAATTAAGTTGGGTAGAAAAGGGGACATATCATAATGAAAATGTGATGTACTAAAGAAACAACCTTTTTTTAGAAGTAGGAGTAGAAAAAATTGCAATGACCATCAACATTATTGTTGTGAATAAGTCGATAATCATTTGAAGATCAAAACTTTGCGGTACAAAACCAAAAGTCTCAAACTTAAGGCTTCCTTTCATAAAGGAATTGTAATGGCTTGGATTATTGTTGTGGACTACGAATTCATCAACTTACGAACTAAGTTGCGCTATTCTTGGGATTAATACCCATGTGGACTAGACCACTCTGTCCACTCTGACTCGGGATAATTTTTTTTCTTTATCCACGTCAATGTAAACCAAAACTTGCAAATGGTGGAAAGATCAAATCCACAAGTGCACTAATCCACGTTAATTGTAGTCACAATTCAAACTCAAGTAAAAACATCACTACATATGTGGACATATATGCAATTAGATTGAAAATAACTCAGTTGAAAGTCACCTAATTAATAAAATTAAATTGTCAGTATAAAACTTTGTTCTAGTACTAACTGATAGCTTTTACAATAGTAAGAAAAATGTCAAAAAGACTCATCTTATGATCAATATTGTATTAAATCAGAGTTTTATACTGACAATTTATCTTACAAATTGGGTTGATTTCAAAGTTTCAAAACCAATTTTACAAAACTCCTAAAAATCTCATACCAAAACTGACTCGAAAAACATAGGAAGGAAGCAAAATCGGATCTGACAAAAGAAAAATGAAGTCTGAGGCAGCAAGAACAGATTTAAGTGACTTTTAATCCGAAAAAAATCCAAAAAAGAAACAAAATATGCAGAGGATTGACGAAGTCTTCAAAGAAGATTATAATAACACTATTCTCGACCTTAATCATCACGAGACCAGAGGAAAGAAGTGAAATACCTGATTGGGTTCGACTGCAAGCTTCAGATCTGGAACTGAAGAGAGAATGAATATTAGCGGCGGCAGTTTTAGTTTAAGGGAGAGTTATGACGAAAACCCTAAAACGATTATACGGTACACAAACATGTTTGCCACGTTGGCATTAGGTCATGTTACGGTGCAGAAGGCTTTTATTGGGTTGGACACGAGATCCTTACAGGCCCAAAACACGTGGGTCAGGGCATAAAGTTTACTTTTGTACCTCTTATCCCTTAATATTATTAACTGAGAATTGATTTTTTTAGTTTGCTTATGTGTCGTGTTTACATTTTTTTCAGATAAAAAATTATAATACAGTTTAAAAGAAGATAACATGACTTATTTCGGGTAATAGCGAATGCAAATCGGGACGATATTTATATTATTCAAAAAATTATTATCTGAAGTGTATCTTTAAAAAATATGTTAGGTAATATGTGTAGCGTGTAGAGTATTATAATTCATATATTTAAAATCACTGTCCGAGAAGGTTATTTTCGTGTTTGTGGTTAAATAAGATCTCTTAATTTATGCGAATTTTTTGACTTATCTTAAATTTGGTTCAATCAGATTCTAGAGGTATTTGAGTTTGACTTTACAATAATATGGATGACTCAACGGGTAAGATAACTTGTTATCATGATCTTTATTACTTGGTGAAGTGGCCATGTTACTCGGTGTAAGAGGAGTTATAGGTTGATTGGTCAGACGATCTAAAATGCTTTCAGCAAGTAACTTGATCCCTGATTAGGATTCATGTCAGGTAAACCCTCCTACTCTCAAGGGAGTCCATGATACCCTTGAGAAGAATATCTAAGTTTACTCACGTGCGAATTTTAAACATAAAACTAATATATTTCCATTTACATGTGTATGATCAAGACAAATGTCGTCGTATCCTCGAAAAAACAAGAAGTATGAGAAGAATTGTGACCTCTGCACAAACAAGAACTCTAAGTGTTCCACAACTAGTACGGACCCTACGCGCCTCTCTCTCTCTCTTTCATTATGTGTCTTAGAATTAATTTTTTGGCTATCTATCAAATATAACAACAAAATTAGGTGAAAAACACTCGAGTGCTTTGTACTAACTTAACTCTGTAGATCCTCTCTCTACATGGTATACTAGTCCCAAACAATTCCTCAATGAATACAACCCTTCTCTTCACGAGAAATGGACTTTTTCATTATTCACATCTATTATTAAGAACTCAAGCATTTGTCTCTACTTTGATTATCTCGCTCTAGATTAAAGTTTTTTTACTGTCCTCAAGACCTAGTCTCATCACTCAAATTCCGACCATATTTCCGGTCATTCTCTTGACACTATTTTCTGACCTTTTACTAAAGTGCTCATCAAATTCCAGAAAACACTGTGGATCTTCCTTTCTTTATAAATCGGTGTTAGTCGGTCAATTTCCTACATGTTTTTCTATTATTATTTTTTCTGATCAAATTTTGTGGTCTATTTTATTGACTTTAACATCATAGAGTCCTTGAAAAACATCACCCCAAAGTATTTTCCAAAATGTCATGTGTTTGCTTACTTGTGCATGAGATTTGTCTCTAAAGGTTGGGCCCACTCACGACGAAAATTTATCTAAACATTTTCGAATTTAAGTTTCAATATTTTGATTAATTACATATAATTTTAAGAAATTGTGGATAATTTTGGCAAATTTTTGATAATTTTATATCATTTAATAACTTATAGATAATTTTAGGGTTATTTACATTCAAAAACACTTTTTAATCAACTAATAAACAATATATACACTTTTTACTAAGGGTTTTCTGCAAAAAATAATCCGTCACAATGTTTTTTTTTGCAAGATAAACCTTCAAATTAAAAAAATTCAGGCGAATGCACTAAATTCAGTGGTCACCCGCAAAACAGTCCCTGCATCAAACAGACGTTATATTATATTGGTGACAATTCCGTTTGCCTAATGTATTATTATGAACTACATGTTGTTTTATTTTACAATAAACAACACACATTTTATTTTACAAAAAGAACACACCTTTTTTTTTTTATTCAGTCTCCTCTTCCATCATCATATTCTTCTTCTTCAATCTTTGTCTCCCAAAACAAAAACAATCAGATAATGAGATATCTGTAAACTGTTTGAATCGATTTCCATATATACAGTTTGAATTGATTTCCATAAAATCTTTCTCTTGAATGAATCTAATTATAAGTCACTTTCCAGATCTAATTCACAGACGCTTCATTTCTCTTGATTAGATAATGAGATATATCTTTTATAATTTTCTAGGACTGTTCGAGATACCAAGATTGAAGATTTTCAAGCTCACGATCTAGTAGTATCTTTTCAGATCTAATTCGATATGACATGAACTCGAAACTAGTTTCGATTTGATAGGATAAACTAGATTTCAATTCAAAATCGGATCTCAAATCCAACTCTTGCTCTCCGGCAAGGGTAAGAACATGAGGTGGATTTTTCAATTGTTATCGTTATATAATTGATTTCATTTGCGAGATAAAAAACAAAAAAATAGTTGGCACAATCGATAATGGAGGTTGGCATAGTCTTTAAGGTGAAGGGATCAAATCCTAATTTGGGTTTTTTCCATAACGACTTCGTTTGACCACGGAATTCAGTGTATTGATCTGCAGTATTTTAACTTGGAGATTTATTTTACAAAAAATACATTGTGACGGGTTTCTTCAGAAAACTCTTATATTAATAGTGACACACTTTTATGAAGGCTAATGACATAATTACCTTATATGTTATATGTAAATTTAGGGAAATTGAGCTTTATAATAGAAATTAATTATTAAATTAAACCTCTAACGTATCTGAATCTGAAATTTAGTAACTATACACTAAATAGCTAATATAAATGTAGTTAATTATATTTCTAACTATATACCCACATTATACCTAACTATACACTAATATAGTTGATTATATTTACATGTAGTTTACCTATATTTCAAAAGTATTTAACTAAACATTCATGTAGTTGATTATATATACATATAGTTAACTATATTTTTAACTATGTACCCACATTATAGCTAACTATACATTAATATAGTTGTTATATTTACATGTAATTACCTATATTTCTATTAAAAATGCATGTAGACGTAAAAAACTCTTTATATTAGGCATGACCATGGTTACGGTTATTATGGTTACGGTTTTTTAACCACCGGTTATGGTTACAAATTTATTTTAACCTTAACCTTAACCATTTAATATACGGTTACGGTTATTATGGTTCTAGTTATTACGGTTACGGTTAAATACGGTTATGGTTATATGATGATTATAATACGGTTAATATCAGTGATATACCCATAAATTTATTTAATTTCCTTAAAAAAACTAGATGATGATATATCAACTAATATTTATTACTATAAAGATAAAATTTATAATATGAATTTAATGTGATTATATGATTCAAATATTTATGTAGTGAATTATCTAAATAACCATTAATTATATTAAACTATGCAAACAAAAAATGTTTTTAATAAAAAAAAAGTAGTGCCTAGTGGTCATGTGGAGTAGATCTAGTCGGGATATTGAACCATTTAAATCACGGTTTTAGTACATACTTTTAATTAATATAATTTTATTAGTTCTAAATATTTTTAGATTAATAATTATTAATTATACATCATGTATCCATGTTATATTAGTTACATTTATACATAATTAATTATGAGTACATTTTATCTTAATTAAAAACGGTTACGATTAAAATTTTAAGGTTTTAACTATATGGTTAACCGACGGTTTTAATATGGTTGCGGTTAATTAACGGTTACGGTTAATAATTTTATTAACTGTAATTAAAATATTTGTACGGCTAACGGTTATGGTTTTTAACCGCTTTATACGGTTACGGTTTAAAAATAATATGGTTACAGTCCGAAATACGGTTACGGTTTGATTTTGGTCATGTCTACTTTATATATCTAGTATAAGTAAACTTTATAGTTAACTATATATAAAGCAAACTATATTTCCACATAATTGTTTTGTATTGACAAATAGTAACTATGTTTGTTTAAATAAATAATTATTACAACAATATTATTACGTAGTCAATTATATTCTGAAATCAGTAGAGTGGATAATTATGCTATGAATATAGTTAACTATGTTTTTAAATAGGTAGTTATTTCTGAAAATAGGTAACTATGTTTAGATAGTTACAGAAATATTGCGATGTAGTTAACTATGTTTTGAGATCAATAGAATATGTAACTATGTTCCGAAAATAGTTAATGTTGGGGGTATTTTGTCAAAATTTTAGTTCTCTGTGCTAATTATCTAAATTATTTTTTCTACATATTACTTTTTAAATTTTCTCACACAAATATGTTATTCTACTAATTAACCATTTTTTTTTATCTTCTTCGTCGTTCTTCTCCATTTTTAAATAAATCATTCTTCTCCCCTTTCTTCTTCCTAACATTTCTTCTCCACCTCTTCCTATCATTTCTTCACCACCTTTCTCACCTTCTTCTTATATATTTATTCTTCTCCACCGACAGTGCCCATAGACGACGGTGAAAAAAAATTTCAAAGCAAAAATGGTTCAGATTCACCACGAACGTGTATCGACGGCGGTGAAGATTTTTTGAAGCAAAATCAGCATTAGTTCTCCCTTTTGGATTCAATTCGAAGGATCTATTCATCTTCGATTCGCGGTAAAACGAAAAAATTCCAAAATTTGAATGATGATGATGGTGATGGTTGAGAATTGAGGATGATTACTTGAGGATCGCGTTTTGGATCCTAAAATGGAAGAACCTAATGCATGCAATTTTCTGAAATTTTAACTGGTTTGTAGAAATTTTCAGATAAATAGGTTTATGAGGACAAATTATCATATACACAATCTAAAAAACAAATAATCAGGAATATGTATATCTGTATTAAGAGTATAATGAGTTAATTATTTATTATACAAATGTGTGTATAACTTAGTCAAGTATAGTTTCTATTTTGTAGGTATTGTAATCCCACTACATTGCACGTTCCTCTGGCTATATATATATATCCTCCGTAACTCTTCTTTCTGGTTATCAATAAGAATCACATTGAACATGGTATCTGAACAGTAATCGATCTCCAAATTTTCTCTCTTTCTCTTTTCTTTCTGCTCTCTTTTGCCACAAACAATGGCCTCCACTGCTCCTCTTTCATGGGATGCCTCATCGGGCCCAAGAGATTCTGCAGCCATTTTGAATCCCTCTGATCCGCAAAATCCAATTTTTGTTTTCAACATGAATAATGTTACAAAGCTCAATTCCTCTAATTTCATCACTTGGAGTCTTCAATTGTCTATGTGTCTGGAAGGCCACAATCTGCCTCACCACATTGATGTCAAATCCACACCACCATTGTCTACCATTGAAGAAGACAGTGTTTCCAAACCAAACCCTGCATTTTGTTATCTGGCAACGACAAAACAAGCTAATCTTTATGGCCCTATTGGGATCCATCACTACCTCTCTTCAACCTTTGCTTTTGCGTGCTACAACAACTCTGGAAACATGGAAAATTCTTTACTCGGCTTAAGGCAGACCCTCACGAGGTCACATGAAGCAAATTAAAGAGCAACTGCAGAAAAGTGTTAAGTGTCAATGTTCAATTGATGAATATACATCCAGCTTATGAAGACCAAAGCCGACCAACGGGCCCTTCTTGGCAAGTCGTTGGTTCATAAAGACATTGTGGAATACAATCTGGATGGCTTAGATGAAGACTATAGAGCTGTAATTGAGCAGATCAATGGACGTGACATTCCTCCAACCTTTGAAGAGCTCCACGAAAAATTGCTGAACCGCGAAGCTCCTATCATGTGTTCAAAACTTGCTGTAACCTTCCTTGTCACAGCGAACACAATTCAACAACATATTACAGCCCAACCTCGCAACAACAACAACTCTCGCTTTGCTACCTAGTGGTACACCCTTGGGAATCCTCCTCGTCCGTATGGGTTACAAGGACACAATGAAAAGTTTTGCACAACACATCACATTGGTCCTAACAATTCTATGTCTATACCAGTGTCTGAGGCAGCTACAGGTGTCGTGACATAAACGGAAGTTGCAGATACAGAATTCACTAGGTTTTCAAAAACTGCTGCTGCTGGAACAGAAGATTCTGTAGGTGCAGTCAAATCAAAAGCTGCAGGTGCATAATCTTTTGAAATTTCAGGTTCAAAATTTGCAGGAGATGATGCTACAGGTTCTGAAACTGCAGAAATTTCAGGGCAAGGAGAGGAAGATGTAATCGAAATCTTAGGCTCTAAAATCACATCAGTAGAAGAAAACTCATCAAAGAGATCGATGGTGATATGTGGAGATAGAGAATCGGTAATAGAGTCTGATGAATCTGATGCAGCATAAGGAACTTGTCTTCACAAAAGATCATGAAGATCATAAACCCGCCAATCCTTCTTGTCAAAAGGATAACCCAAAAAATAGACTTTTTGCTTCTACTAGCAAACTTATCACCTCTGTGATGTTGCTTATGAACGTAGCACAAACATCCGAAGACCAGAAGATGAGACAAAGGTTGAGGATGATTATAAAGCAGTTCGAACGGTGTTTTACCACCAAGAGTAGCAGCTGGATTACGGTTGATTACATAACCCGCAGCCAAGATACATTGGCCTCAAATTTCAAGAGGAAGAGAGGCTTGAAACCGAAGAACACGCCCAACATTAAGAATATGGCGATGCTTCCTTTCAACACGACTATTTTGATGTGGTATCCTGACGCAAGACGTCTCATGGATGATGCCATGCTCACAAAAGAACCCACCAAGACAAATAAATTCGGTTCCATTATTGCTACAAATTGTTTTGACTTGCTTTCCGAACTGTCGTTCCACCATTGCAATAAAATTCTTTAAAATTGTTGGTGCTTGTTGTTTATCAAACAATAAATAAATCCACAACGCTCGAGAATAATCATCAAGAATAGTACAAAAATAGCGTGAACCACAAAGAGCGGGATTCCAATAAGGGTCCCAAAGATCACAATGCACGACTTCAAAAAATCCTTTGTTTTATTCAAACTCAATGGAAACGAAACACGAGACTGTTTTGCGCGTATACATATCTCACAAGTCTTTGAATCAAAAACACCACGACAACTACTCAAATCAGAAATAGATAAAAAAATCGATTGCTTTAGAAGTTGGATGTTCCAAGCGCCTATGTCACACATCCAACGAAGTCTTGTTAGAGATATGCATCGCTGCTGCAACATCCATGCTTCTAAAAAATTATAAGCCAATATGCTCTTCACCCGCTCCAATCAGCATCCTCGTAATGCAGTCCTGAATAATGCACAATCAATCAGTAATATAGAAAATAGTATCTCACTCATGATTCGGCTCAGAAACAGAGATTAAATGGTATTGCAGGTCATCTACGAATAACACATTATCATGACTAAGATCAGACCCTAATTGAACCATCCCTTGTTTTGTAGAAGTAGAAAATCTACCATCTGGTAACTTGATCATAACCAATGACATGTCATGAATCTCAGCAAGCGTGTGAACTGAACCAGTCGTGTAGTTAGTAGCCCATGTGTCTATAATCCAATAAGAGATAGAAATCATACCAGAGAATTTGGTGTCGGTTTTCTGTTCTCGTTCGTTGAGAATACGAACCAAATTTTTCCACTATGTATTAGTCAACCCACTAATCTCGATGTGATATGCTCATGTGATAGTGGAATGAGCTGATGCGGCAGAACTAGTAACAACAGCATTGGCACGAGATGTGTTAGAGCCATGATCGTCCCGAAGGCGGCAATGGAGCTGGCACTACAGGAAATGTGGGTATTAATAGCAGTACTGTATAGCATTTTTAATGTTTCTGCTACAGTTGAGTTATGGAAAACTTTACAGAGCGTTTTCGAAAAGGCAAATGCTATGATATGATGGGCGCCAAAAAATTTCGTAGTCGCGCTTAGTTTTGGTTCTATCTTTGCTCAGTGATAGCAGAGATGACCCTAAAAACGTCATCGTAGGGGTAAGCGGGAAACTGAAATTTTCATTGCCTCCAAAATTTTACTAAGTAAAAAAAATTAAAAAAATCAAATGAAACATATATTTTCGAGATTAGGGTCAATTGAGTTAAAACAAAATCCCAATCTACTCTCTACTCTTTATCTCTTCTTCCTCCTCCTTCACTCTTCTCCTCGGTTCTTCTCCTTCACACATTCATCTATCTCTCATGAAACCAAATGAACACAAGAAACACAGAGAAATTGCATTTTCCTCTCTTTTTCTCTCTTCTTCACTCTCTCTTTCGATCCAAACAAGGACAACTTCCTTGATTGTATGCATATGAAAGCCATATCCACTAATCTTTGAAGATATGGTCAGATCTCCTTCGAAAATCCTAATTTTTGAATCTGGATTTGTTGTCAACGAAGCTCAGTGAAATCATTGTTGTTGATACTGAATCTGATGCTTATCTCTGTGTTTTTGCCTTTTTTTTTTTGGTTTGAATTATTAGGGAGGTCGTTGATGCTCGTAATCTTTGAAAGAATGTGCGATTTCATTAACTTTGTCGGTCGGTTAAGTAGCTTCAGTACCTTCGATTGTTTCCCCTCCCGATACTTACGTCGTGGCGAATCCAGCGATTTCAGATGTTTCAGTGTTGATCTCTGGTCCTCCAATTAAAGATGCAGGAGATTTATTAAGATATGCAATATTGCCTATTGACAATAAAGCCATAAGAGAAGTACAAAAGCCTCTTGAGGATATAACTGATAGTCTCAAGATTGATGGTGTTAAGGCTCTTTATTCTGTTGAACGGGTAAAGAGTTGTAGTGATAACATAAGTTCTCATACCTTTATTGATCTGTGGAATTGCGGGTTTCTTCTGTTTTTCGAGGAATTTAGATATTTTGTTGTTGTGTTTACCTATTGTAGAATGTGAGGCAAGCAAAGAGATCATTGCAACATGGGAAACGTTGGAAGCTGGTATGCAAGATATGCTACATATTGTGGATGATCGGAAAAGAGAAAGAAATTCTTCAATACGTTGGCGGGTAAGTTTTCAAAAAAACTTTACCTTTTTGCATGAATTCAACACAAGGGGTTATGAATGAGGAATGAGGGATAAAAAAACTGGTTCTATAAGGATATTTCTGTAGAAGTGAGATGGATTTTGCTCAGTAAGACCTTTGTGATTGATGACTACAGCTTGGATCTTCGTATGGGGCATTCAGTTTATCTGCACAATAGAAGAGGATATGGTTGATGGCTTCCCATATGAAGTGCCGGAAGAGTATCCGAACATGCCTCTTATTAAGGGAAGAGCAACTGTGGACATGAAGGTCACGAACCCCAACCTAAAGGATTGTGTGTTCCGCATTGTTCTCGATGGTTATAATGACCCTGTAATTGCCGGGAACTTTGTGGACTTGGTGGAGTGGCATTTCTACGATGGCATGGAGATCCGGAGATGTAAGACAGTAAAATTCACTCTTGCCTTAATTAATATATAGGACTGGTTAGGTCTGGCTAGATGTCTTAGTTTTAAGCTTGATCTTTTGTTCTCTTCTGTTTCTTCTATTACAACTGATTTAGAACCGTGATTTGCAAAAAGAGGAAACTGCAAGCTGAAGAATCAGAATTGTTACCTATACCAAAACACTTTTGTCTGGATCAACAAAATTTGCCTCCTGATTCATCATGTCCATCATCAGATATAGAACCTGCAGAGTGTTTTATGTCGTGGAGGAGGCAAAAATCAGCGATGTGGTTGGCTCTTTGATCATATGAAAAGCGTTGATGTGTGTCACTGGAAGTGAATCTCATGTGGTTGTTGTTCTCTCTGGAAGCATGTAACCTGGTTTTAAGAGGGTAATTGCACTTAGTTTTTCAAGCTACCTTACTACATTTTTGCAGTGGCACTTAGTATTCTCTGGTTATCCTCAATTGCTTGTGTTGTTATAGCCGAGAGATTGTTGATGAGGCTAAGAGAGAAAGAGTTGTAGAGATATACTTTGGTTTGGAGGATAATGAGAGTGACTAAATTAGGATGAATGCTACTAATTTAGTCCATACTTTGCTTGGGAATCCAATGAATTCTTAATTTTAGCAGTGTGTGAAAATGGAAGTTTTAAGGATCGGTTTTTGTCTTCTTCAAGTGCTTAAAAGTTTTTCATCCTCAAGAGTTGTAATCTTTTCCGATGTTTTGATGATTCGAACATTATATTTTGAACGCAATTAGTCTTTTTTTGTTGAATCAAAATAATTTGTTGAAAATATTCTTACATGAATACAAATCGAAAATTTCAAAGTTTAAATAATTTGGATTTTGTTCTGATTTTGGATAAAAATACAAATAAAACAATTAAAGTTAATTTTAGTGTCTTTAAATGTAGTCTGCTTAAATATAAAAGGGGAAAGTCATGATCTTTGATTTAGAGTTTAGGGTATAGGGTTTGGGTTTAGGATATAGGGTATAGGGTTTGAAATATAATTTTTCTAATTCTATTAACAATCAAAACAAATAAATTATTTTTTCATAAATACATAATTTTGATAGTTTTAATTTTTTTTAATATATTAATGTGTGTTTGATTTAGGGTAAAGGGATTCACCCTTATAAGATATTTTTATGGATTAATGAGTTTTTGATTTAGGGTATAGAATTTGTTTTAAAATAAGTATAATCATTTTCTAAATCCTAAACTCTAAACCCTAAATTCTAAACCCTAAACTTGTAACCATTAATCATAATAAACACTAAGTTTTTAAATTAAATTATTAAACATGAACATCAAATAATATACCAAAAATCCAACACTTATAACAAATTTCAAGTCTAATCATGTTGTAAATCCTAAATTCTAAAATCTAAACATAATATATAATCAATATATAAACCCAAAACCCAAAATCCAATACTTATAAAAAAATTCGAAATTCCAAATCATTAATATTAAAACTTAAGTCCCAAACCTTAAATTGTGAACTAAAACCCTAACACTTTATATTAAAATATAAAAATTAAATCAAAACTATAAAATCAAAATATAACTATTTTGCAAATAAAGTTGATTATTTATACTATAATAGAAAATCTATCATTATAAATCCCAAAAACAATTTACAGTACAAAATTTAAAATTAGTTGAAAAATAAAAAACTCATAAACTCAAAAATATAAAATATTATCTATTAAAAACTAAATAAAACATATTCGAAAACAATGCAAATAGGACATGAGAAAACATATAAGTTTTTAGAGCCAATAAAAAAATATCACTCGGATTGATGACGTGGCCAAATCTCATCCTTCGTCTCTAGGAATCTTATTTCCTCACTTTTCTTTCTATCCGATAGATTACTCGAATCGATGACAAATCTGAGCGTTTCCCGCTTCTCTCTTTTTCGTATTCCTCACATGGATCTCGTCTCACTTCGTCTTCTTCAAAGTTTCACCGGAAACACCCACCGACTCTCAGAACCATGCTCCATCGATGGCGGAAATAGCGGTTCTCGTGGCGGCGATTTGGATCCAAGCATCAACGACTAAGCTCCTAACCTTCCAGATTTTATTTCATCTGTGAATCCTGTTTGGACAAATTTTAACCAGATTCGCAAGTAAGCAGATCTACAGAATGACGAAGAGAAGTATATCTTTATTAGTCAACGAAGTCGGCTTGTAACCGAATGGTATTACAACGTCTAGGTATCTAAAGCGTTATAAAGAACTTCGTTGGACGTCGAAAACAAGGGCTAGATCTTCCATTGCTATCTCTAGGATGCTGCGAAGATGTAGCTCTCAAGTTTTCTGAGTGTTTGTATGATCGTTTGTTGTGATGATTTTCCTCTCTCTGAGATGTCTCTATTTATAGGACTTGATAAAATTCTTTTTGGATTAGGATGGGAATTGATGTATCAATCCGCCAGCTTATCTCCTTAGTAATCGGGAGTCTTGATATACTTGAATCCTTTATCTCTTCAGATTGTGAAGTCTAGATAATAACAAACCTCACAATACCTTGGATCGCGAGGTCTCAACGATGTTATCTTATTAGTCACGTCTATAAAATAATGTCTCACTGGATAATGACAAGTCATTTCCATGTCTTACATGATGTAGACGACTTATTGTCAGGTAATAGCAGATTATTACCTCGTTTTACATGACGTGGACGATGTATTGCCAAGTCTTACTTCTTAATCGAGACATATCAAGATTAACGGAGATTAGCCAGGTAGTGAATTTATTTCCCCCAACAAATCCGATTTCTGGAGATTCATATTCACCGCCATCTCCTGCGGCTCCTTCAGTTCACGGCAAAACCCAGGTTCGTCTCCTCTTCCAGATTTTACTTGTTTCCTTCGTTAACGAAGTTGAAGCACGAGAAGCTCAGAAGTCGACGAAGTGGAGGCACGGAGAGGCAAACGATGGGGATGTATAAACATACACAATTTGTTCTTCTTCTTCTTCGATTTCACTCTTTAGATCAATTGGTCTTACGCCTCCCATTAGGTTTGTTTCGATCTCAAAGTATACATCGTTGTAAATAGTATTTCATTGGAAAATTCAAAACGGTAAATGGTATATTCAATTTCGTGTTTTTTCTTCTATGTTCTCTGCTTTAGAGTATGTTATGATCGAACATTTTTTTTTGTTTAGAATCAAATCTGATGAACTTGAGTAATTTGGATTATACTGTTTCATCCGTTGTTTGGGATTTTGGATTTGATTTTTTCTTGGTTTTTTTGTTTATTTTGATTTATTGGTTTCTTCTATATATACAGCAAAACAGCTTTGCAAATGGCGAATTCACGCCTCAAGATACTGAAGAACAATAAAGAGATTCAGATTAAACAGTTGAGAAGAGAATTAGCTCAATTGCTCGAATCTGGGCATACCCCTACAATTGATGAAACTGGGAATGAGTAAGCAATCTGATTGTTGTCTCTGTCAAAACAAAAGAATGAAAATTTGGGAATGTGGGAAGTTTTTATTTTACAAATTGGAGAATTTGAGTTTTCACTCATGTTGTTGTTGTTGATGAAATTGGGAATGCGATTATGTTTCTCTCGTAGGTCGAACATGTGGTGAGGTAAGAGAAGACAGTGGCTGCTTATAAGCTTATTGGAATATATTGTGAACTTCTTGTAGTTCGTTTGGGTGTTATCGAATCTCAAAAGTAAGAAATATTTGCACTTTTTCTCTGTCAATGTTCAACATGGATCAAGTGAAAGACTGCAAGAGAACTCTTATGCAAATGATGGAAGATCTTCAAGCCGCAGCAACAATGTTACTTCTGAAAAGGCTGATGACTACTATCAGCCAAATTCGAGATCTTCTCGTAAGCGGTTTCCTTCTGCTGTTTCTGTTTTGGTTGATGATATTGAAGAAGAAATTTCAAAGATTGGAGGTCCAAGAGTATAGAGAATTCACAAATTTTAAATAAGAGTTATCATGTATTTTTACATTGTAATATATTTTGTATCATGGTTTCATATAATATAATAAAATATGGTATTTTTCTTTTTAATATGTTAATTTATTCAAAGACAAAAGACATAGTGAATCGTAATTTTAATACAATTAATAAAAATGCAAATTATTGGAACAAATTATATGAACCATTACGTATATTGAAAAAATGCTATGAATAAGTTAATTAATAACAATTATCAATTGCTATTGTATTTATATACTACTGCATAAGAAAAAACGCTATATTAAATTAAAACATGATAGCATTGCCAAAAACCGCTATCGAAAGTGTTAGGCCTATTATGACGGGAGCAGGCAGAGCGTTTTCTACAACGCTATAGTATCATTAGATAGCAGTTTCCGGCTGCTAAAAATACCCGTTTTCCTATAGTGTGGTGATGGTCCAAAAGGCAGAGCGAGTGCGAGGTCGCTCTCCCCACCAAGTGGGATAACCTAGTTTGCAAAATAAATTCTCAGCCAAATGACTAGTCTTGCCGTAACTAGTGCAAACAGGATGTGAACGGTGTCTGAGAAGCCATGTGTCTGAGGCGATGCTTGAAGAGCAAAGCTCATCTCCTCTGTTTTCTCAGCCATAATATGACTTGCAATTTTTGACTCTTCAAACTGTGTTAAGACTTGATAAGCTTCATCAATCGATGGTAAAGATTCCCGAGACAACAAAAAAGATTTCACAGCCCCATACATATTCTCATCCAGTCCCATTATAAATTGATGAAGTTTATCCTCCTCTCTCCCCTTTACAATATCTTCCATAGTCTTACCTCGTTGATAATCAACTAGACCTCTCCACAATTGAGTCAATTTTCCATAGTATTCTTGTATATTGAGCCCCTTCTGATGACAGTTTGCGAGTTCTACTTTGAGGCGCTGGACACATTGTCCATTACGAACAGAGAAACGGCGTTGGATATGAGTTCAGAGATCATGAGCGTTCTCATGAACCGAGAGTGTAGTGCAAAAATTCGGATCAAATGATCATTTGCCCCAAAACATAAAAGTTTAATCTAACTACCCCTCTCAAATCTAACTACCCCCTCTTATTTGAAAACCCCTTCTCTCTCTACTTTACACTTTTATTATTTTAATATTATTTTGCCAACACAATAAATTAAATTCTCTCACCAATCAATTAAAACATTAAAACAAATAATAATCTATTCTACATAGACCCACTTTTTCTCCTCTCTAAACCAAAAACGTGGACCAAAATATTTTTTGGATTTTACTGAGACAACTAGTATTACTAAGACCAATTAGTATAACTAGGAAATATGGTATTACTGAGACAATTGGTATTGTTAAACATACGACTTCGGTTAACCGAACCGAACCGAACCAAACTGGTTTTTTTGGGTATTGGTTAACCAAAATATTTTTGGAAGGTACCGAAATTAACCAAAAATAAATTCAGTTCGGTTCTGCTATCGGTGAATTTTGGTTTTCGGTTTTGAGTTTCTAAACGGAAATTACCCGAACATTTTTTGAAATTTGATTAAAATCGGTTAATTTTTAGGTATCTCGGTTAAATTGAGGTCATTCGGTTTGGTTAAATTTGGGTATTTTTATGACTCTCAACTAAATAATCTAATAATTTCTCAATAACATATTTAATTAGAAAAAAGCTAATTGTCCTCTCTTCTTTGGCAACATCTCCTTCTTCACTTCGCCTCCTTCTTCTCGGCAAAATAAAAAAAAGAAGCTAGGAGAGTGTTCTTCTTTCTCACACCATTGAATCTTCAAATTTAAAGTTAGATTTTACGTTTTATGTTATTTTCGTGTTTAGAATTAGATTATGTTAGATTAGATTGTGAAAAGCCCACTTTTTAAATGTTTCTTCTCAATTTGGAGATTCTTTGTAGATTTAAAATTTTGTTTTTTCTATGTTTTTGGATATTGAACTTTTTTTAAAGTCTATTAGGGTGATATGATGATTTTTGTGGTAAAATATCAGCTGAATCATACTAAATCGGAGGTAAATCAAAATTGCAGGAGTATGACTGGTACTAGTGAGATGTACAAGTATTACTAATACAACTGGTACTAGTGAGACTCACTGATATAACTGAGACAACTGGTACTAGTGAGAATCACTGGTATAACTGGGATATATGGTATTACTGAGAAAGCTAGTATTACTGAAACAACTGGTATTACTGAATAAAAGGGATTATGGAGATAATGAGGGACTTGGATTGTACCTGGCCCTATACGAGTTTCGTTTGGCTTGCCTCCGCCATACGAACCTAAAAGAGGAAGAACTCAACAAACACGGTGTTCTTTCTATCTGGTACAACTAGGTATAACTGTTTGATTCAGTTTGTGTGTTCTCTCTGTCTGGTACAACTAGGTATAACTGATATAACTGTTTGATTCATTTTGTGTATTTTATATTTTTTGCTTTATGTGTACTTATTGGTTAATTGGGTATTATTTATTTATTGGTACATTTGTGTGTACTTACTAGGATACCACCGGGTACACATAAGTATAAATACTGACCTTATATATAAACATCTTTTTTTTACTAAAACTACCTTATAAACTACCTTATTCTTATGATTAATGTGTGAATATAAGCTTCATTGTTATGTGAAACAAAGAAAATTGGTATGTTCAGACATGTTACTCTATGAAACTATAGAAAATGTAATTAAACTGAATAATTTCATCAATACTACTACAAAAATTAGAATTTTAACACGGTATAACTAATTATACATGAAAACTATCAAAATACAACTATGTGTAACACGATACTACTAGAAAACTAAGTATAACTATTAGTAAAGTTTTAATATTTTTAATTCATTTGACGACGCATGTGTTAAATGTGGTATTTTTATTAATTTTTAATGCTGAATACACATATTTTTAACGTTTTTCTTTATCAAGTTAATTTAGTAGTTATACCAGTAGTACCAGAAAACAAGTTTGTTCATAGTAATACTTATAAAAACCATCATTACCAAATAATCCCAAGTACCGGAAAACATGAGTTCAACATTACAAAAAAACATAAGTTCACCATTACAAAGGCAACATAAATCCCAAGTACCTAAAATCATCAGTTTACTATTTCATGCTTTTACTACCTAAAACATCAGTTCACTATTACAAAGGCAACATAATTCACTCATGTCATCTTTATCCCTTGATGACTTAAGAACATCGAGTAGCCTCGCATTCAATCCATAAGTCATATGGAGTTTCTGACCAATACCTCGAAGAAGTATTGCACTTAATATATCTGCAATAACAAAAACCAAGCTGTATCCAAGGCATGAATATAAAGCTATCTATAGAGAATAAACATTGAAAAATTATCTCTTTTACATAATCACATCTCTTGATATATACTCACAATCTAATTCTACCTAAGATCGTAAACTAGAACACAGAAGTGAAGAGAGATTGAATTTTGGAGATAGTAAATGAACAGAAGTACATGCACCAGAGAAAACTTTTCCCTTTAATCATGCAACACTCAAATTTTCTTCCAACACCCAATTAACTCATGTTTCTTCCAGATAAAAAAAACTCTAATATTGATGATTACAGCCATTACCTCTGAACCATGATAGGTCCAAGAACCAAGAACAACAACCTGCAATTTACCCTTCTTGTCTCTCAGTTTCCAAACGTTGTTCCTCCGGAACACAAGTTTCTCAGATCTTGAAGCTCATGTCGATCACCGTCACTCCGCTTCTCGAAAACCCCAACTAGATTTTTCTCTCCTTTCTCTTCTTCCTCATCCACTCCGTCGTCTTCCGCTATGCTTCTTCTCCTCTCCCTCGTCTCCGGCGCCAAATTCTTATTGTAACGACGAAGTGGCGAATTCACGAACACATGGGAGAAAACTCGAATCGCGTTTCTGGTTTTCAACGGAACATCGACAGGACTCTCAGCGGAGAAATACCTAGGGTTTGATTGTTTCCTTGGAAACTTCTTCCCGAAAATTGTGGAAGACCGAGAGGAGGAGTCGCCGAAATTGAATAGCTTGGAGAGAACATCTCCCATCACGCTGTATCATTCGCCGGGATTTGGCTCCAATGGACTCTCATTTAACTTCGGATCCAAAGGAATCAGAGCATACAGAGGAGAATCGGACGCGGAACTAGTGGCGGGATCTCCAGTGATTTTGGTATGGTGGTTGCGGCAGAGGAAGTCATCGAGGCTAAGAGGATTACTAGAAGTATCATCGTTGGTGTAGAGTCCTCTGCTTAAATGGAGACGGTCAAGCCAAGTGGAAGCGACGGACTTCTCGTCGATAAACGTAGCTAAGCATCAGAGACGAAAAAGTTGCAAAATGTTGACTTTTTTTTGTAGGGTTATGAATTGGATTTTTTTTTTTGGTTGGATTGGGTGGATAATCCGATTTGAGCTTGGTTGGATCTAGAAATATTTAGATTTCATTAAGAGTAATATTGTAATCATCCATTTTTCCCCTTAAAAGAAATTGAAAAAGAAAAACAAAATTATAAGGAGGGTATTTCAGATTATTTTTTTATGTGGAGGGATATATGAGATTTTGATCCGCAAAAATTCTCCTCAATTGTTATCTTCAGCCACGAAATTACCATGGCATTATTTGCCTACCAATCTTTAAGATCTTCAGATCTGGTAGCAAGTTCAGGTATTGTGCAGTCTACAAATCCGAATTTCTTCCTCGCAAGTGCAAGATGAACATTAGTAGACCATTCATCGTAATTAGGTCCACGAATAAGTGGTTGAGATATCACACTACCAGGATTAATAGTTCGACTTGTATTGGTGCGAGCCAGCCATGGTAAAAAAGAAATTCTATTCGATGGAAGAATCGATATAGAAAAGATCAAAGAAAGAGCAAATAAATATGGAACCAAGGATCGACAATAGCCAAAAATTTATATGATTCGGCTATTGCTCTGATACCATGTATGGAAAACTTAGAACGTATGAAATTTTCTCTTGTGTATTCACATGCCAATAGGCTCCATATTTATACAAATATGTTAATCTAATTATATTTGAAGTAGAAGACTAAAATACCCTTAATACAATATATTCACTAACAAATTATTGTCCACAGTTTTCGCAGCCGCACTCTAACTAGCAGCCTAGAGCCTATCACACGTTTGTTGCTGCTCCAGAGACTCCGTCATGACAGCGGGCACAGCTCATCACATCTTATTCGACTTAAGCAAACTTGCTTTACATTCCCCTTTTCAGGGAACTGATGAGGTGATCATTGGCAACGACTCAACCTTGAGAACTACTCATACGGGTTCCACCTTTCTTCCTTTATCGTCTCGTCCTCTCTCATTACATTGTGTTCTTTATGTGCCTCAAATGGACGCAATCTTTTTTATGTCTGCCAACTTTGCTTTGACAACAAAGTTTCTGTCATGTTTGATCATTGGTCTTATCAGGTGACAGGTCTAAACACGTGAGCGTTTCTCAAAACAAGGACAACTAAGAATGTAATGTATCAGTGGCTGGGTCAATCTACTTTCAACAACAAATTTCAAGCATTCACTAGTGTCAAGACCACTTTGTCCGAGTGGCATTGAAGATTAGGCCATCCTGCTTTTGATGTTTTACAAAAGATCTTTTCTCACCTTTCTTTGCCTTTATCAAATAAAACACATTCTCATTATGCAAATGCTTGTGCGATTAATAAAAGTCACATACGATTTTTTGGTTTAATATTTCTCTATACTTCCCGCCCTCTTGAATTACTTTTCTCCGATGTTCGGACCTCGCCCGTTATTTATTTGTATGGGTACATATATTACTTGATTATCGTGGATTACTTTATGTGATATATATGGTACTATCCTTTACAACGAAAATCTCAAGTTGTTGAAACATTCATTCCATTCAAAGCATTAGCTGAAAATCGTTTCAACACTCAAATCACCTCTTTTTATTTGGATAATGATGGTTAGTTTAAGGCTCTTACACCATTCCTCTCTTAACATGGGATTTCCTATTTTACCTCTCCACCTTATACTCTAGAATACAACGGTATTTCTGAATGCTGTCATGGACACATCGTCAAAACGGGTCTTGCTTTACTCTCTCATGCTCATACACCACACAAATATTGATCATATGCTTTTGCCAATGTGGTTTATCTGATAAATCATCTTCTCAATTCTGTTATTTACTTTGACTTCTATTTACTTTGACTTCTATTTCAGAAACTCTTTGCCGTGCAACCCAATTTCACTAAGTTTCGGGTATTTATATGTCTCTGTTATCATTGGTTACGACCATACTCCTCTTACAAGCTTGATTATCATTATGTTCCTTGCGTTTTCATGGGTCATTCTCTTACCCAGAGTCTGTATTTATGTTTGGATATCACTAAATCTCGTGTTTACGTTTCGAGGCATGTACAATTCTTTGAAACTTCTTTTCTGTTTTCTACACTGATAACTCCTTTGCTTCATGATTCTAATTCGAGCTCAGATTCTAGCTTTCCTACAATTACTTTACTTCAATCCCATCCCACTTCCTCAAATCAATTAACCCAACCCAATCATGCACACCAATTGATCCAGCCCCTAAGTTTGGCTTCCTCACTGAATTCACCGACCACATTTTTGCCTATGTTGAAATCGTCGTTATCCATCATCTCCGCTTCTTCTCCAATTCACAATGGTTCTTTGGACACCATCTCGAATCCTCCAATTTATAGTAAAACTCCACTAGCTCCGAATATACATCCCATGGTTACTCGCTCGAAAAATCAGATTGTAAAACATAATCAGAAGTTCTGCAATCTAATCACTACTCGAACATCAGAAACATAACCAAAAATTTATGTCCATGCACTCAAAGACACTCGCTGGTATGCTTCTATGTACGATGAAATTAATGCTCAAGATACAAATTCGACTTGGTTTCTTGTACCTCCAGATAAAGCTACAACATTGTGGGATCTCGCTGGTTTTTTGGGTCAAACGGAATCCAAATGGCACAGTTGATCGATTCAAGTCACGGCTGGTCGCAAAAGGCTTCTCTCAGCATCCGAGCATTGATTACTTTGAAACTTTCAGCCTCGTCATCAAAGCCGCCACAATTTGATTGGTTTTGGGACAAGCTGTTTCAGGAGGTTGGTTCTTTGACAACTCGATGTTAACAACGCTTTCTTTCAAGGTGAGCTTTCTGAAGATGGTTACATGTCCCAACCTCCACCATTTTTCACTCAAAGATATTGAGGTGTCTCGTAATCCCAACAGCATTATGCTCACTTAAAAAAAGTACATAAATGACCTATTGAATTGCACCAACATGTTTGATGCAAAACCAGTGTCAATGCCTATGTCAGATTGTTTTTTCCCTCTCTCTTTATGATGGGTACTCTACTTTCTTATCCTCTTGAGTATAGGATGTTAATTGGGAGTTTGCAGTATTTGTTGTTTACCCGGCCATATCTTATTTTTGCGGTGAACAAGCTGTCTCAATTCATGCATAAACCTACAACTGAATACTGGATTGCAGCCAAGAGGATTCTTTGCTATCTTGCTGGTACTCGCACTCTTGACCTCTGCCTTGCAGCATATAATCCTCTAATTTTACGTGCTTTTCCAGATGCTGATTCGGCAGGTTTCAAGGATGATTACACGTCCACATATGCTTATCTTGTTTATGTTGGCAAGCATCTTGTTTCCTGGTCATCCAAGAAATAAAAGACGGTTGCAAGGTCTTCAACTGAGGCTAAATACAAGGCAGTGGCTGATACATCTTCAGAGGTTCAATGGATTATGGGTAGTCTCTCTTCTCAAAGAAATGGGGTTCAAGCTTTCTGGTCCACCGGTCATTTATTGCGATAACATCAGTGCAACTTATTTGTCTGCAAATCCCGTTTTCACTCACGGGTGAAGCATTTTGCTGGTTATTATCACTTCAATCGGATTAGTTTAGTCGGGATGTCTTCATGTCACACATGTCTCTGTCTATGATCAACTCGCAAATACTTTGACAAAGTCTTTATCATGAGCCAAGTTCACTCCACTATGTTTCAAGATCGACCTCTCATATTCCCGTCCGTCTTGAGGGAGCGTATCAAGAATATAATGTGTTAATTATTTATTATAAGAACGTGTGTATAAATTAGTCAAGTGTAGTTCATATCTTGTAGGATTGCAATCCCACTACATTACACGTTCCTCTGACTATATATTCTATGTAACTTTTCTTTCTTATTATCAATAAAATCACCTTTAACAATGTGGACAAATCATCATAAACATGAATTAAAATTTGTGATTTCGATGGACAAGTTTAAGTGGACAAATTATCATTAACGATTAATATTTGACTATTTGTCCATTGATCTCTTGTTAAAACACAAAGTGTTATACTTCAAGATAAGAGACAATTAATCACAAAGGATCATTTTGTTGTTATTTCTTACATGATTGTATATGCTAACAATAAACCATTTGATCATTAGAGTTTTTTTGTGTCCACTTAAAATCGAACAAGTGTTGAAAAATGAATGGATGGTGTGCGTGATAATGGATATACGAAACATAGTGTCCATATCATGGACACTGTCTGAAGGACAACTAAACATGATTATATATATGTAAATAGGCTATCATGGTCATATTAGCATGAGTAGTTATGTAACATATTATTTGCAGATGGTTATAATGGCAAAATAATAATAAAAATTGTAACATGGTGTCATAGACATGTTATGGTAGACTCAATACAAATGATATATTTTGAACTTATGTTTTTTACTTCTTTATGAAGCAATCCATGATTACCTCTATCAAAAACATATCCATAATTACTTATCCACTTCTAGTCCAAAAAATATCCATGTATCATGTCCACGATTGATTATAAACAAGTTTTCTATGAAAATAAAGTGATCAATGGTCAGATTCACAATGATTAATTGAGAACCAAAAATCAGGAAATCATCCTAGATCGAAAAAAAAAAATCAAAGAGAACTCAGACCCACGTCAACTGCGACTCTGATCTTATTGCGAGCACCGGCGATTGGGGTTGGAGTAGCGACGAAAAGAGTGGAGGATAAGTGGTGATGGGAATGGCGAGGGGGTGAAGGATGGTGGATCTTAATGCTTGGATACTTTGATGGTTTAAGTCATATCAATTCAAATTATATTACAAGGCCGCAGTCGAAGTCCCCTTAAATAATCATACGCTGGATGTCTTCGTCTGTCAAATCTCTGAGGCCTAACATTGCCGTAGTGCTTCACAACCGAAAGGAAATTGAGTTTCATGTTTTGTTGGTTCCGTTTTATATATGGCTTTTGAGAAGCCATTAGAGTGAATATTGTAAACGAAATATGAGGTTTATTGTTGAGAAGATTAAGAAGATTATCATGGATAATGATTATCCACAACATATATATTTTTTAATGTTTAAGTTTTGTTTTGCCGACATCCTACCCCTATATATATGTGATAAGTGATGATAATAATAATAAGAACTCGCTCCTTCTTTCTCCTTAACGTGACTCTCTCTCTCTCACTTTGATGTAGAAATGAAACACAACATATGCGCGCGCGCGCATATATATATATATAATATGTTTTTAGTAATAGTTTATAACATGTTATCAGCATGATCGACTCTTTATCCGTTCTATATCGGATAGGTAAGATCGGCTCTATGTCCGTTCCATACTGAAAATGTGAGATCTAATTTATTTTTAGTTAATCCAAATTTATATATGTGTTATTTACAGAGTGGAAGGTTATGCCTACTCCTTGAATATTTGATAGGCTATGCCTCCAAATTATTATATGGAAAGACATATAATAGGCTATGTCTTTTCTCGATTGATCGTATTATTTATGGTAGGCGCCTCCTCGATCAAATTAAAGATTGTGTCTGTAATCTTATGGTAAGCTCTGTCTTCTTGTTTATGTGGAAGAGCATGCCTATTGATTTATTATTTCTTTTAATTATTATTATTGCGAATTTTATGGTAGGCTCTACCTCCATAAATAATTGTTTTAAATTATGTTATTATTATGTTCAATTATTTATCATGCATGTTTAGATTTTTAAAATCAAAAGAAAATAAATTCTCTGTTATGAGAATTTGTGAGGCACATGTCATAATAATATTAGACAATGCCAACGCTCCAGAAGAGCGAAATACTCCTGAAGAGCATATGATGGTGACATGCTCCAGAAGAGCATATGATGGAGACATGCATGTATGTAGTTTGTACATACAAAAATAAAGATGGCAAAGTGTATAGTAAACCTGAAGTTTACTAAATTGATTGAAGTATATATGGTGGTTTACTACTTGATTAAAAAAAATTTATAACTGGTTATGCCATTCCGGTCCAACAATGATATTAAGGATCATTGATAATTTATGTGAAAAACCAGAAATTTTTCACGTAGCATGTCTTAAACAAAATTAAGACCATCATAAAGAGATTCATGGATGAATCACCATTTTTGGTTAAAAGAGTTCATTGGCTATAATGGTTGATTTTTTTAATCAATCCCCAAAATCATATCCCGAGTATAACCGATCTAAAAGTGAGAATCGGTTTAAGACAAATGGGCCAGAAGATCCATTATCTTGAGAGGGGATATTAAGAGTCTTATATTGAAACTTAAAAGGATCTGAGATAAAATAGTACATGATTCAAGATAGATATGTTGTTGATCCTAAAATGGGATTCAGTTCGAGATGGATGGCCTAGAGTGTCATCATCTCGAAGGGGATAATTAAAGAATCTCATATCGACAAGTAAGTTGATAATTTTGGTGAGTCTACATCCAAAGTATGATAATTCTGATAATATTGAATGCCAAAGTTTATCACTTATTGTAATCACTTATTGTACATCGAAAAAGAAGTAGAACATAAATAAGGTTATGTTCACATTCAAAATGAGCCTAATAAATAATCCATAAAGAAAATCCAAAGGATTGAAAAGATCAATTATGGTAAAATATAATCTCAATGCGTTGGCATATAACATGCAGTTGTGCATGTAGTAATGATATTGAGCCCAATTATGGTGAAATATAATCTCAATGCGTTGGCATAGAACATGCAGTTGTGCATGTAGTAATGATATTGAGCCATCAACTAGAGATGTGCTTATTGCAAGATTTGTAATCATTATGTTGATGAGAAAATTTCCATGGAAAAATTGTTGAATAGTTGGTATCCTTGAAAGTGTTAATGTGAACATGAAGTTCAAAAGTTAAAGGATCACTATTCATAATATGATGCAAATCAAATGCCATAAGCATTTATGAGAAAAATAAACAGCTGACGGATGAGATTTTATGAAATGAATTATCATTATAGATCGTCATGAATATGAACTAAAGTTCAAAGGATAATTCAGAGAAAAATAAAATCTCATATTCTAGCTGAAATGCTCCAATAAAAATAGATGTCCTCGGAGGACGATCTATTGAGTCTATGGCACGTAAGAAACGTGATAGACTACTTTGGTCCCAAAGATAAAAAAATCCTCGTAAAGAAAAAGGAGCAAATAATTATTGAAAAGAGGATTAAACTCCTAAAGAGGAGTAAAGAGACCATTGACATGGTTAATAATGAGATCAATGAGAATGATAAAGCGATCTCGATTAACCATGTCATTACGAAAAAAAGATGGAACCAAAGATGAAATAAGTGTCGACAATAAATGATATAGCGCGCGGTATAATTAATGGGAATCATGAATCTCTGCTCTGTGGATGAGTGTAGAGAGGATAATTATTGGCCAATAAGTGAAAAGAGGCAATCAAGTTTGTATTAACCTCGTTTGAAGAACGAGAAGTTTTTGGACTAGCAATCCAAACATCAAAAGGATTTTTCTATCAAAAGGATTTTTCCAGGAAAAGGAATGGACAAAAGACTTGAATTGCGCATCATGGAAAAATCACTAAAGGATTTGATCCCTGAAAGATTTATGATATCATAATTATATTCCCGGAACTCTTAAAGTGTGATGATTTGAAACATCATCGAAACTCTTGAAAAAATAATTTTAAGAACATAATTTGGAATTAAAGACCTCGGAAGGACAACATTGTCCTCAGGTATTTCAAAATTGAACATCTAGTGAAAGAGGTGTTATATAAAAAATTCTAACATGATTTTACATAAAGCTCACATTTAAATACTTCTAAAGAAAATGTTATTTGGTCTTGAAGTACCAAAATTTTAAAGTAATATGAGCAATTTATGGTGATATACATCATGTATAAAAGATATGTAGGTATACAATGTGCTTTCGTAATATAAGAAAGAAAACCAAAATAACATGAGAAGAACATGAATAACTCAAGATGTCACAATTTGAGATCAAAGACGGAGATATATGTCTGGCAGACAGTACGACAATGCACACAATACTTAAAGATAAAAATTATTTCTCCGATCTCAAATTAAAAGACTCCGCTAGAAGCGTGAGTTTGGTGATGCAAAGATTATTATGGGCTCCGAAAGAGTTAGTTTTCAATGTCGAAGGGAACAAAATTTGAAATAAATGATGCATTGTATTGCCCTGATTCATACATAAATTTGTTAAGTTTCAAGGATATCCGAAGAAATGGGTATCATATCGAAAGTATGAATAAGAATGGCATTGAATATCTTTACATTACATCAGAGAGGAAGCATACATTGGAAGAGTTACAAATGATGTCGTGTCAACGTCAGTAAGGAAGACGTTAGCACAGGCGTTGTCAGCAATGTCAACGTCATCAAGGAGGGCGTTAGCACAGACGACACCAACTGTGCCAACATCAGCCAAGTGGACGCTAGCGCAAACATCTTCAGCCATCTCAATGTCAGCAAACACGGCGCTAGCGTAGGCGTCGCTAGCACTGTCAATGTCAGTAAACACGGTGGTAACGAAGGCGTTGCCAGACGTATCAACGTCAGCAAACACCATGTTAATGTATGCGTCGTCAGCAATGTCAACGTCAACCAGGAGGTTGCTAGCGCAAGTGTCACCAGCAGTATAAACGTTAGCAAATACGACGCTAACATAGGCGTCGTCAGCCGTGTCAACATCAGCAAGGAGGGCGCTAGCGCATACGTCGCCAGCTATACCAATGTCAGCCAAGAGGATGCTAGCGCAGGCGTCGCCAGCAATGCCAATGTCAGCCAAGAGGGCGCTAGCGCAGACGTCGCCAGCAATGCCAAAGTCAGCAGGGAGATCGGTAGCGCAAGCGTCACCAGCAGTGTAAACGTCAGCAAATACGATGCTAACGTAGGTGTCGTCAGCAGTGTCAATGTCAGCAAGGAGGGCGCTAGCATATATTTCGCCAGCTATGCCAACTTCAGCCAAGAGGGCGCTAGCGCAGGTGTCGCTAGCAGTGCCAATGTTAGCAAAGAGGGCGTAAACGCCGACGTTGCCAGTCGTGCCAACGTTAGCCATGAGGGCGCTAGCGCAGGTGCCGTCAATCGTGTCAACATTAGCAAGAGCGGCGCTAGCGCAAGCATAGCAAACTGTGTCAACATCAGCCAGGAGGATGCCAGCACGGATGTTGCCAAGCGTGGCAACGTCGGCCAAGACAGTGCTAGCCAAGGTGTCGCAAGCAACACCCACGTAAAAAAAAGCCGCTAGCCCAAGTGTCGTTAGTCGTGGTAACGTCAGGAAGAAGGATGTCACAACTGAGAAGTTGACACCCATGAATTCGTCAGCAAGAGCATCGCTAGCCGATGCGCGCTGGGTCGGAGGTCGCCAACCAAGGAGCCGCCAACCCAAACTTTACCAATTCAAACAATGTCAACCTTGACATCGCCAACCCTTATGTCGCCAATCCAGATGTTGTCAACCTAGACGTTACCAACTCAAATGTCGTCTACCCAGACGGGTCAACCAAGGCGTCGCCATCAAGGATGTTGTCAACCCAGATACCGTCAGCCCCAGAGTCTGCAACCAGGACAATGCAAGCCGATAAGTTGCCCACCAAGATGTCTCTCACCAGGAAGTTCCTCAATAGAAGTTTGCCAATAAAGGATTCACCAGCCAAGAAGCCCCCAATCAGGAGGTCACCATCGGAGGCATCCCCAGTAGCCAACGGATGCATACCCAGTCGCCAGCGGGGGAATCTACTATCAAGGTCACTAATGGAGGCATCACGAGTCACCAGTGGGGGCATCCACTGTCAAGGTCACCAAAGGAGGCATCACCAGTCGCCAGCGGGGACATCTACTATTAAGGTCACCAGTAGATGCATCCCTAGTCACCAACAAAGGCATACCCAGTCGCCAGCGGGGGGTACCCCTAGTCCCAGTCCCAGTCGCCAACAGGAGCTTCCCTAGCTAAGTTGTTTAGCTGAGGGGTTGCCAACACGAACATCATAAACAAGGACATCGAGACCAAGGACGCGGAACCCGGTATCCGAACCCGGGTAGGTAAAAATCTACAAACACTCCCCTCATTTACTCTATAAGTTCTCTATTCTTTATTCTCCACAAGAGTGCTCACGCCACGCAGCAGACGGTTGGCAACTTATTTGCGGATCACCCGGTTAAAACGGTTAGCTGACCAATCTGAGAACTAGCCGGTTAAAGTGGTTGACTACCCAATCTGACGGTACAACCCCAGGGTTACACCAATTGAGGGGTTCGATCTTTAAACAGTTGTGCACACCGACTTGAGGGATCCAACCTTTTAAACGGGTGGCACACCCATTTGTGGATCAACCCAATGCCAGGTCTCCAGACCCGGGTTATGGCCCAGAGGTCGCGGATGCATTGCTCACAGTTACGTCCATGACTGACAATGGGATGAAAATCTTGAGCGCATGATCGATCGACTATGTTTAAGGTTGGAATCCTGGATAAACTTGTGAACCTGAGAGAAATCTCTTGTTCAACCATCGCCTGAACCGTCAATTCATGTTCAAATAGCGGGCTTTTTATCACAATTTGACAACAGGAGAAAGATCTTAGGCGCATGATAAATAACAACTGTGTCTAAGGTTGGAATCCTAGAGAAACCTTAGGGAAAGAGAGAAATTCCACTTGTCACCCGAACTGACAATTCGGATTGACTAACGGATTATATTCCACACACAACAAGCGGGAGGGGAGTCTTAAATATGCGGTCATACGACTGCGTTTAAGGTTAGAATTCCGGAGGAACACTTACGCTTACACTTGAAAAAAGAAGAAAAAGCAATTTTATCAGTCGTCCGAGCCTTCAACTCAGGCTCAAACAACAGAGGAGGCAATTTATGGGAATAAAATAATCTCCTTTGAGTTAAGGAAATTGCCTAAGACCATGTTTCTTTGGATTAGGTGTGTCCCACATCATCATTGTTCATATCGGCCTTATGGTCCAATTCCAGAGGTAAGTGGGTCTTGTTTCCCAGTGATCGATATGTCTCTACAGGTACTTGAGCCCACAATTGCAGTCCAGAACCTAACGCTGGGATTCGAGGCAATCGTAGCTCGGCACCCCGTAACCGTAGCCGTGGAGTCTGTAACCATAGCCAGGCAACCGTAGCGCAGCACCCCGCAACTGTATCCCGGCACCCCGTAAGCGTAGCTGAGAAGTATGTAACCATAGTCAGGCAACCGTAGCGCAGCACCCCGCATCCGAAGCCCGACAACCCGTAAGCGTAGCCAAGGAGTCTGTAATCCTAGCCAGGCAACCGTAGCTCAGCACTCCACAACCGTTGCCCGGCATCCCATAACCGTAGCCTGCAATCGTAGCCAGGCAACCGTAACCCAACATCCTACAACTGTATCCCAATCTGAGTATCAGGATCAGGGCCAGGTAAGTCTCTAATTCTTAAGGGCATCATCATCTTTAATAAGACTAGGATTACACACATTTGCACCTCTAAACCTTAATGGACTAATCAAAGGATAAATAATATTTACCTTATGCATGTGACAGGTGAAAAGGACTACTCTTGTGCCTAGGGAAGACAAAAAGCATAGGAATGACTATGTGCTCCCTGCAGCTTGTCAGACCCTGCAACGTGTCAGCTTGATCCCTGTTGACCATGTGACCCATCAGACCCAACAACGTGTCTCACGTTGGCCCTGCAACATGTTTGCCCCTGCGACCTATCAGAGCCAACATACTGCCAGACTATGCAACCCGTCAGACCTTGCAGCCTGTTAAACCATGCAACACTTTTGGCCCATGTTTGACCACGCAACCAGACCCGACCCAACAAACAACCCGGTATACTAACTCAGATCAGGTATTCTCTATATAAACACCAATTTCTCCAATAAGGAGAGGGGGATATAGACATTACTCATGTTTGACTTCTCTCTCTAAACACTTGCAAGCTTTCTTCTTTCTCTTCTCTCATACTATTTCCCTTGACCCAATGTTACTCTCTTTCTCTTCCAATACTCCATAAACCCTTAGCTTCTTTCCACTTTGGGGGTTGAACCTCACCATCTCTTCTGATCATTCTGGTCACTACTTCCACAAAAGACACATGTTCTCTTACTTTCTTACCCACTAAAGTGCCCCCTAAAGCTACAGATACTCCGTGGATCCATCCTTCCTTCGGATCCGGAGTCACTTAACCACCTTTCCCCCATGTTCCGCATTTTTTCTGGTTTCCGACGCATCAACCACGTTGTCCATTTTTCTCTATCTTTTTACTGACTCGAGCGTCTGAGAGTCCTCGGGGAACATCTCCCCCCCCCTCCCCACAACCATCGTATTCCCCAGACTTTCACGCGTTTGCTACGTGTGCAGGAGACTTGCATCCCAGTGGTTGGACCCTCGGACAGCTTGACCCCACAGTAGCTGTTTATGACGAATAAAAAACCCCGAAACAGAAAAGAACTAAACTATCAATATATATCATATTTATTTTAGTTCTTTTCTAATATATCATTTTTATTTTGAAAAATATTATGCAAAATTTTAATTTATAAAAAAAATTAAAATTTTTTTAGTATTTTCATTTAGTTATTTTAATTATTTTATTATTATTTTTGGATCTGGAATCGGATATCCGCAGATATCATGATTTTTTATCGGATACACAAAGTTTAAATATACGGAAACCACAGATCCGGATCCGGATACTTTTGGCATGCCAGTGGATCCGATCCGTCTCAGTCCTAATTTATAGTGTGTATTTTTTCATGTATTTCTTATTTTATAGTAAAAAATATTATTAAAGGAGAATAAAATACTTGTGTAATGATAAACATGTTTAAGTATTTGCAGAAGAAATTGTTAATTTGAAACACATGTTAAAGAAAAATAAAAACAGAAAGTAGTAAGTTGCGTAGGAAGGCGACGACAGAAGCTTATACTGCAAGATAAAAAACCTGTATAGCAATCTGTAGAAATAAAAAAATCGAAGAAAATTTGTTGAATTAACTATTTAGTAATTACTAATGCATGAGAAATCTAAATTTAAAATAATCTAAATTTAAGAACTCTAATATTCCACACTTCTTTAACCTAATTTTTTTTAATTCTTTTTAATGTGGCTGATGGATAGACACTTTGGGCCGACCACTTTAACATGTAGATAAATGATAAGCTTGTTTTTAATTTATCGTTTAAAAAAATTCATTAAGAGTATTTTAGTATTTTAAGTCTCAATTTTCAACATGAATTATAATTATCTTTCAAATAATATAATAGATGAAGTATGTGTGAAAAACACAAATAAAAGGTTTTTACAATATATAAAAATATTACCACATTAACACTTTAACAAAGAAATTATTAAATTAAATTATTTTTTAACTATTATCATTGACGTTTTATTTTTTACACTTAAATAAAAATAAAATAAATTCTTCCAATTGAGTGAATTGATATATATTTGTGCAGTATTATTAGAATATTTCGTAATACCTTAGCTACATTTTATATGTACATTAATTGTACTAAAACAAATTATTTACGTATAAAATTTCTAATTTCTTTTTAATTTGTTCATGTATTCTGTACTCCGCCTATGATAGTAAAGGCTAATTTTTTTATCGTCTACAATTTATATGCACACTACCAAATTTAAGTATAAAATATGATATAACAATTGACATTAATACAATTACAAACCAACATATCGCGATATTTATCGGTTGGCTAATTGAATATACCGGCTAACCGATCATTTTGTTTTGCAAGTTCTTTCTTTACCTCTGTTTCAGGAAGACTTTAATATGTTTGGGCCTTAATACAAAAGAAGAGACACGCTCGGGCTTGGACCTGTTATATTCTCTCAATGGCTATTTTAAGTTTATATAGTCTTATATTTCTATCAATTATCGTTTCAAACTTGTGGCACAAACCAAGATCTGTCGAAAGGTTATGTATCGATGTTTGAAAGTGACTCTTCTTAAACAAAAAACACATCATGCTACCCCCTCGACCATTATCAATGTCTTTGGGACTTGAGTATATTGTGTCATCTATATTATAGTTCTTGTGGGACTTGAGAAGACATAACTAAATGTTTTAATGAACATCTTGATACATGTTTATATAAAGGACGAAATACAACAGATGGATTGGGCCGGGTTAGAATGTTTTGGAAGATTCGATGATTGTCACATGAGATTGTCGAGTGAGATAAGTACGTAACATAGTTATATTTGTATATGTGTAATGTAGCTTTTGTAGCTAGCAAACAAAGAGCATGCTTTCCGGAGTCAAGATTAAGGGCTCTAATTGTATCTTGAACCAAATCATTATTAGATATGATTGTGTTTAGGAATTAGGATTTAGCATGTTTTTACACCCTTATCAGCCATGTACCAACCGTTTCTGCATTGTTTCTCTCTTCTGTCCACTAGGACTGTCAATTTGAATCTTTACTCGCGGGTCTCGCCCCGTTTGACCCGCCGCGGGGCGGGTGCGGGTCAGGGAAATAAAAATAAATCAAATTCACGGGTCAAGCGGGTCTCATTAGTGTAAAGCGGGTTAGGCGGGTACCCGCATAAAATCAGACCTGTATAGTTTTTAATTAAAACTGTGTCGTTTGACACAATTAAAACCTAATCTCACTTCACTTTCACTTCTTTATCAAACCTAATATCTACGCCGTTCTTCCTCTTTCTCTCTCAGACTCCCAAACTGAAACCTAATCTCACTTTCACTTTTACTTCTTTATCAAATCGCTTTGTCAAATCCCAAATCGACCCTCCTCTATGCAAATCAACCATCTTCATCTCTGGAAATCGACTCTTCCGCTCTCTGCAAGTCGATCCTCTTCGTCTTCATCTCCAAAAATCTCCATCTCTCTGCAACTCGTCACAGTCTCGACTCTCGCTCTCCATGTTTCCCTCTCTCAACTCTCTCAGTCTCGACTCTCTATGACTCTATCTCCCTATTTCCCTCTCTCAACTCTCACTCTCGAGTCTCTCTCTCTATCCCGACTCTCTTTCTCTGTCCCAACTCTTTCTCTCTCTCTCGCTCTTTCTCTGTTTCCCTCTCTCGACTCTCTCTCTCTCTCTCTCTCTCTGTTCTCCTCTCTCAACTCTCTCAGTCTCGACTCTCTCTCTCCTTGTTTCTCTGTCCCGACTCGCTTTCTCGACTCTCTGGTTTTGTAACCAGAAGGTTCTAACTCTCAGGTTATTTGCTCTCTCTATTTTTGTGCATCATCGCATGACAGGCCTAATCATCATCACTCATGCATTTCTTTATATCTCTCTTGTTTTGTGCTTCATCATCACTCATCAGTTTTCTTATTTCCTATGTTTTTTTGTTGTTAACAGTGACTGGAAATGGAATCCGACAAGCAGAATCCAGATGGTGGGAATTTGCCGAAGTACCCGACTGCTGCTAGCGAGGGGTCAAGTATACCGGAGTCTCTTGCTAGTAAGAGCAAGAGGAAAAAAAACTCACCTGCGTGGGATAACTTCACTGTCATCAGTAAGGTCAATAGTGAAGGTGTCTCTGAACTCAGAGCGAAGTGTAAACACTGCACAAAAGACTATGCTTATGAATCACACAAGCAAGGTACTTCTAATTTTAACCGGCATTCACTAGTGTGCAACAGAATGCCTAGAGATAATGATGTAGGTGCTATGCTGGTTAGTGTAGATGGAAAATTACAAGCTAGGAAAGTTGATCAAAGTGTTTTCCGTGAAATGGTAGCAAAGTGCATAATTGAGCATGATCTCCCCTTCTCTTATGTTGAATATGCTAGAGTTAGGTTGATCTGGAAGTATTTGAATGCTGATGTGAAGTTTATAAGTAGAAATACAGCTGCAGCAGACGTGTATAAGTTTTATGAGATTGAAAGGTCTAAGTTGAAGGTATAATTGTCTGAAATTCCTAGTAGGATTTCCTTCACATCTGATCTGTGGTCTGCTATAATTGTGGAGGGCTATATCTGTTTGACTGCCCATTACATTGATAAAAATTGGAAGTTAAGGAATAAGATTTTGTCATTTTGTGCTATGCCTCCTCCACATACTGGAATAGATCTAGCTATGAAGATATTAGAAGTGTGGAAAGAGTGGGGAATTGAGAGAAAGGTTTTCTCTTTGACCCTAGATAACGCTGGTAATAATGACAGCATGCAAAACATTTTAAAGAAGCAGTTAGTGATACAAAACGATTTGCTGTGTGGTGGAGAGTTCTTCCATGTAAGATGCTCTGCCCACATTCTAAATCTAATAGTTCAAGTGGGGTTAAAGGTTATGGGTGATGCTTTAGGAAAAATCAGAGATAGCATCAAATTTGTTCAAGTTTCAGAAGCGCGGGGTAAACGGTTTGCAAGTTGTGTGGAATCGGCTGGGATTAAACTTAGGGCTGGATTGGCCTTGGATGTGCGAACTCGTTGGAACTCAACGTTTAAAATGCTTGATAGAGCCATCAAATACCGTTTTGCATTTGATAGTTATCAAGGCATTGATCCAAGCTACATGTTTCTTCCCACAAGAACAGAGTAGAAACTAGGGATACAAATATGTGAGCTGCTGCAACCATTTGATGAGATAACCAACCTGATGTCAGGTTCAACTTATCCCACCTCAAACTTGTATTTTATGCAAGTGTACAAGATTGAGCATTGGCTGAAAGTACATGAGAGTAGTGAAGAAAAAGTTATTGTTGAGATGGTGGAGGCAATGAAAGGTAAATTTGATAAGTATTGGCATGACTATAGTGAGATTCTTGCAATGGCGGCTGTTTGTGATCCTAGATTTAAGTTATCACTACTAGAGTATTGTTTCACAAATTTGGATGAAAGTACCTGTAAACAAAAGGTGGAGCATGTGCGGTCAAAACTGAATCTGCTTTTTAAAGCTTATTCCAAACCAGCAACTACCCAAAGTGCTCCATCATCCGAGAAAAACCTGCCAGAATCAGTGGTTGGAGTTGCTGGTTTTCAAACGCATGGGAAAGGTGGCATCAATTATGATGTAAGTCTATGTAATTATCTATAGATATTTATTTTTTTGCTAAAATGATCTTACACATTAGACTGTTTGCATTGATGCAGGATTTTCACAACTTTCGCAAAAAGAATGTTAGTGCTAGTGGGAAATCTGCATTGGATATGTACTTGGAAGAACCACCAGTAGACATGAAGATGTTTGCAAGTTTAAATGTCTTGGATTATTGGAAAGACAACTCACATCGGTTCGAGGAGCTATCTAGGATGGCTTGTGATCTTCTCAGCATTCCTATCACAACGGTAGCGTCTGAATCCTCCTTTAGCATTGGATCCCGAGTCTTAAACAAGTATAGAAGTTGTCTTCTCCCACAAAATATTCAAGCCTTGATATGTGCTCGTAATTGGCTTCGAGGTTTCGAAGCATATGACAATGGTAACACATCATTTGTGATATTTTAGTTCTGATTTAATAGTTAGTAGCATGGTACTAAGTTCACTGCTTTGTTGGACAGAATCAGAGATTGGTGAATCCCATGGTGAAGATGATAGTTTGCCTTCATTGGAGTCTTTTGCTTCAACTTCGTAAGGTATACTTACTACATTTTTTAGGAATACTTAGTGCTTCTTATGTTGTAATTACTCACTGACTTTGTCATGATATCATTGTCTGTTTTGATTGTTGAATAGTAACTGAATTTCTCATAGAATAATGATGATTTTTTTATGTTTGTTGAAGTTATATGCTTCTGCTTACTTGTTTTGTTGTTGTTATGGTCTGAATTTCTCTCATAATTGTCTATTTTGTTTACAAGTGAGATGAGATGTTGCACCAAACTGGAACAAAAAGAAGCTAAAGCTGGGAGACAAAAAGAAGTGAATTCACATTTGGACTCTTTGTAATTTTTTTTTGCTTAAGTTTGAATTATGTTTGGAAAAAACTACTTGTATTTTCATTTTTCAGTCTAAATCAATGTTTTAAGCAGGTTTTTGATTTTTTTCCCCATGAAGCGGGTCACCCGCCTAACCCGCTTGATTAGTGCGGGGCGGATCAGGCGGGGCGGGTCCGACCCGCATGACAGGCCTACTGTCCACATTAGCCTCTCTTTCATCTCCATTTCCATATTCACATCTGATTCAGTGGTCATATATATATATGGATTGGCTTATATCATATCAGTTTCACCTCTACTGTTGATATATAATTTCAATTGTTTCAATTTGAATTTGCATCTACTAGTTAAAATCGTAACCAGCACAATCGGTAAATTGATAACGCGCAAAATGAAAAACATTAAAAAGAAAATTGCGTTTCACGTTTTCGATTGAAATAACTCACAAAGGTTTGCTTTATTCATTAACAAGAAGAAATATTTATACACAAGTATGTTTTCTTATCCGATATAATCAAATCTAAAGTTTATATTATTGACATATATCTTCTAGGCCCAATATCCCCCTCAAGTTGGTAGTACGAAATGTCGAACGCCCAACTTGGACAGTAGATTGATGAATGTCGGTCCCGGTAGAGTTTTGGTGAGGAGATCTGCAACCTGTTCTTTCGTGGAGATGTAAGGAGTGGTAATCAATCCATCTTGAACAGCATCTCGCACTTGATGGAAATCGAATTCAATGTGTTTAGCACGCTCATGGAAGACAGGATTTGCAGCGATGTGGATGGCGGCTTGATTATCACAATGGAGAGGAATAGGATCTGGATGATCAAAACCGAAATCGCAAAGAAGTGCTTTAATTCATTTCAGTTCACGAAGTGTGTAAGCCATAGCACGATACTCTGCTTCAGCAGACGAGCAAGAAACGGTTTGTTGTTTCTTTGTCTTCCAAGAGATAGGAGAGTTCCCAAGATACACAACATAGGCTGATAGAGAGCGACGAGTTGTCGGACAAGCAGCCTAGTCAGAGTCGCAATAAGTAGAGATAGTGAGATCATTGTCGGACCGTAGAAGAATACCCTAAGCTGGAAAGCCTTTGAGATAACGAACAACTCGGAGAGCTGCTTCTCAATGTGGTACAAGAGGATTTTGCATAAACCGAGACAGAATATGAACAATGTAGCTCAAATCTGGATGTGTATGCGTGAGATAGATGAAGCGACCAACAAGATGACGATATTGTTCAGAATTGGAGAGTGTGGTCTTGTGACGGAGGCGAGTTTATGGTTGACTTCAATTGGAACAGAGGAAGGCTTAGATCCCAAAAGACCAGCTTTGGCAATAATATCAAGAGCATATATACTTTCGTTGAGATAGACAAAACCCATCAGGACCCCGAGAGACTTCAATTCCGAGAAAATACTTGAGCTTGCTAAGATCTTTCATATGAAAACATTTGTGAAGGTAGGTTTTGAAGCGTTGAATGGCGGATAAGTCATTGCCGGCAACAATGAAATCATCGACATAGACAAGCACATGTAGTATCTTTCCACCCTTGATTAGTGAAAACAGTTAGTAATCCTGATAACTCTGAGTGAACCCGAACTGAGTCAAGGCCGTAAATAAATTTTCAAACCGACAATGCGGAGCTTGAAGAAGACCATATAGAGACTTACGGAGACGACAAATTTTATTAGGATCAGAGGAGTGAAAACTATGTGGAAGTTTCATGTAGACTTCCTCCTCAAGATCACCTTGGAGAAAGGCATTGTGAACATACATCTGGTGAACCTCCTAGTCTTTGGCTGCTGCAACACCAAGAAGATAATGCACCATTGTCATTTTAGCTATTGGTGCGAAAGTTTTCTTAAAATCAGTACCTTTTTGGCAATTTTCCAAGGCAACGAGAAGAGCTTTGTAGCGTTCCAAGGTACCATCGGAGTTGAATTTCAACTTATATACCCATTGACTACCAATAGCTTTCTTCCCTGGTGGCAGGTCAACAACGTCCCATGTATGATTAGCTTCAAGAGCAGCGATCTCGCTTTTCATGGCTTCACACCATTATTTAATAATAACCGCATCTTTAAAATATTTAGGCTCCGTGCTATCAAGAACTGCAGCCATGAACACGATATGGTTTGCTATAAACCACTGTTAAATAAACACTCGGCAATAGGATAGAGAAACTTACCAGAAATCGTAGACGAGTCTGAGTTGGAGAGACCAGGTGAAGAAACGTGAGCGAGAGAGGAGTGTACGTGCTTGGTAACAAAATCCTTGAGTAAGACCGATGGCTTGCGAGAGCGATGACCACGGCCCAATAATTCTGATAAGCCTGGAGATGGTGGTGTGTCAGGTTCATATGCGTTAGGAGGTGGTGATGGAACCTGAGGCACATATTCTTCTGTAGCAGTATCTGTCTCAGGACCTGTAAAAACTGTACAAGAACTGGCACAAGAACTGGCTCAGGAACTGGCGCAGGAACTGTGTCAGGAACTGGCTCATGAACTGACGCATGCAACACCTCAGGAACTGGCACAAACACAGTGAGACTCGGGGCAGTAGGTAAACACCATTCATCACCAATAATTTTAGTAGAAGTTGTAGGCAGTACATAATCTGTCTTAGACGAGTCCAAATAGGGAAACACATCCTCTTGGAAGTGAACGTCTCGACTAGTGAAAATTGTTCTTTCTCTAGATCAAAAAGGCGACATCCTTTCTTCCCATAGGGGTATCCTACAAACACACAGCGACGACTACGAGCCCCAAACTTGTCTTTGTCCCGATCTCGATGGTGTGCATAACATAGACATCCAAAAGTACACAACATATCGTAAGAGGGTACGCGTACCAAAGAGTACTTCATATGGAGTTTTACCTTTTAAGACTGAAGAGGGCGTGCGATTAATCAAGTGGTTATTGTAAGGATGCTCTCACCCCAAAATTTGATGGGGAGACTACTCTGAAAGAGACAAGCGCGAGCAATATTTAGAATATGTAGGTGTTTACGCTCCACACGTCCATTTTGTTATGGTGTATCCACGCAAGAAGTTTGATGAAAAATCCCACGTTCTTGGAAATATGAAGTAAGACACATAAACTCTGTGCCATTATCACTCTGGAAGGCTTTGACAGGCTTTCCAAATTGTCGTTCAAACATGGCACAAAAGTTATGTATCAAGGCAGAAACCTCTGAATTTGCAGACATGAGATACGTCCACACAGAGTGAGAATAGTCATCAACTATGGTGAGGAAGTAAACAGCTCCAGAAGAAGAGGCGGTTCGATAGGGTCCCCATACATCACAATGCACAAGTAGAAAGCAATCGAAAGCTTTATTAATGTTATCATGAAAAATGGCGCGTGTTTGTTTAGCGCAAAAACAAATATCACAACTTTTGATCTCTTCAAAAGCACTAGGGGATTGATCACACTCTGGTAAAGAAAACAAAACACTAGCAGACGGATGTCCTAATCTACGATGCCACAAGGCTCCTGAAATAGATACTGAAGTAGACACTGAAGCAATTGTTTTTAAGAAGCTCTGTTAACACGAGCAGCCAAAACTCCAACTAAACAGTACACTCCCTCACACTTTTCACCCGCTCCAATCAAAGATCTCGAAAAATGGTCCTGCAAGAAACACAACTTATCAGTAAAGATTGCGATACAGCCTGTTTGTCGTAGTAATTTGGACACAGAAATCAAGGTACAATCAAAGTCTGGGACAAATAACACATCGTTAAGTAAATAAGCAGAACTGAGAGCCAATGCTCTACGTTTAGTAGCGCGAGATGCAGTCCCATCGGGAAAAGTGACAGCGGAAGGAATAATGTCTACGACATCCACCAAAAAAGAACAATCTCCAGTCATATGATGTGATGCACCCGTATCAATAATCACATCAGTAAAATGAGTTTGACCCGACAACCGCTCCGAAGATATATTTGGACGTTGAAATTGTAGAAGACTAATCAGATGCGCAATTTGATCATTGACAATATCAATGGTTAAAGCAATGGCTGAAGCAGAGCGAGCGTTATTAGCTCGATTTCGTCCATGACTTGTACCACGCTGAATAGGTCGAGAACTCATATTGACAGAAGAAATCAAGCACGACGATGGTGTCGATTTATACATAAGTATGTTTTCTTATTCGATATAATCAAATCTAAAGTATATATTATTGATATATATCTTCTAGATCTAATATTTATTAAAATCTGAAAATTAATTAGTTTGTAGTTCTTAATTAGTACAAAAAAAAGTTGTCATATTTCGTTTTTGCTACAGATATTGTGAAACGTCAACACAAACGCATTTGAAAATTTGACTTGTATGATATTGTTCTATTAAAAATGAACCAGGTCCTCTAGAAATCTTAGAAATTAGTAATTTCAAATTACTATACCTAAAAACTCATGTACCAAATATAATAAAAATATTAAGATATTGATTCCCGGCATTATATAATAATTGGTCGGTAAAACGTCTATACTCAACTGTTTTTTGTTTATATCAATGACAAAAATCAAGAAGAATCCTAATAATGTGTGAGAAAAGTAAAAGATTCCCCTTAATTTAAAAATCTTGATAATGTTATAATGCAATAACTAATCAATAAAATAAGAGGTCAATTAGGTAATCAGTAGTTAAGAAAGCAAATTAAAGAAGTGTTGAATAAATCCAAGCACCGGCCATATATACTCAGCGTCGGCCAAAGCGAAATCAGGGCGCACCGTCAGCATCAAAACAACGCGAAGCAGAGGAACAAACCACCCGGAACTTGTGTGCGTGTGAATCGCACGTGCCGTAAGTGTCGGTGGCTGCACGTTCGATAATCAGACTGATGACCCGAGAGAGACAGGATAAAAAGTATAAAGTCAAAAAAGGAGATGTAACAAAAATATTTATTTATTGTATATATATAAATTTTTATTATTACTCAGATCGCCTTGCACATATAACATCTTACACTTTACTATTCCGATTCGAAATCTGAAAAGAGCAAAATTTTGATTTTTGTAATATATTTTTATCATAGTAGGATTTGAAGCTGCCAAAATCCTATCATTTTGAATAATATATTGTGTTTGTAAGATTTGTTTAATTGTTTTAAAATCCGTAAAATTTGTGTTGTTGTATTGAATTATAGTGATAGCAAATTTAGAGGTTTTGTAACATGTGTAAATTCAACTAAACTTTAACAAATAGAAATATTTAAATAACATATTACATTACTAAAGTTTGATTATTTATGAAAAAAAAATCAGTATAATTTGTGTTTTGTATTGAATTATAGTGATAACAAACTTAGCTGTTGATAACATTATGTAAATTTTATTGAATTCTTACAACTCCAATATCTAATACCCGTTAGAAACGAATGAGATAAAAGAAATAGATGCAAAAGAGTTACAATAAAAAGATGCATTTCAAAAGATGCAATAAAATATGAAAAGAAGTTATATGTGAAAAATACCAAACGAATATTTATGATAAAGAAATGCAAATTTCCAAATCATATTATGAGATTGTTACTTCAAGATGTAACTTCTTTGTAGGAGATGGTTATATGTTACTAAAAAATACACCAGTCAAAAGACGAGATTTAACATAAAAAAGAGGTTACCAGTCTTTGAACGGCCAACTTTTTTCCAAGAGTGCTCGCTCTAGCCGCCTCAATTTTTTCACTCGTTTTTCCTCTTCGGTGTCTGTGATTCTCGATGACACCGTGGGAGGGATCTCTTTCCTTTGCTTTCTTTGTTTAGTTCTCCACCATTCGAGTTTCAACGATGGTTTGTTCTCTTATTCTCTTCGGTGATTGGTGGTTAGATTTTGGCCTCTCGGCGATGATGACAAGTTGCTGTGGTGTATCGAGGCATGTTGTCGGCAGTTTGATGACAACTCTGGGTGTCCGGATCTGTAAGGACAAGGTGCGGCTCACAGTAGATATGGTTGTTGTTTTCATCGAGCCTTGGCTTCTCGTTTAGATTTTCTTGTTTTCTGTGGTGGGGTTGGATTTTAAAGTTCTCGAAGCTTGGTTGTCGTGGGTCTCGATGTTGTTGGTGTTTGATCCTTCCCTGAGTTTCCGTCTTGAGGACAGCAGCGGATCTGTGGCTTTTGGTTCGTTTCCTTCGGCTTGGGCTTGTTCGAGATCATTCTTTCAGCTCTCTTCTCTTTGGCTCCTCGACGAAGACACTGCCAGCGGTGGCTTGGTGAGGTGCAGGCTTTTCTCCTCTATAGTTCATCGTTGGTAGTTTGGGTTGATTTCTCGGTGTCGGTTAGGGCCAGAGTCTGGGTCAGATTGGTGTGTGAAGGCTGTCTTCGGTGTTTCTAGGCTCGTAGGAGTCTGGTTCTTGAAGTGTATTTCTTGGCTGGTTTTGTAGCTTTCACTGTTGGTTCTAGTGGCTTTCCAGACCCATTTGGGTTCAATTGGTGGTGTTGGTTTTAGTGGCATCGGTTTGTTGAAGCTGTGTTGGTTCGAAACTGAATTTGGCTCTGGTTTTGGGTATCTCTCTTATTTTGCAGGGCTCTCCTCTTCGTTTTTGATCGTTTGGGTTCTATCCGGTTCTGTTCCTGTTGCCGGTTTGTCATCGTGCTCGGTTTCAGCCAGGATAGTGTTTGGTTCGCTCCTTGTATCTACAATCCAAAAGATTTGTTCGGGATATGCTCTTTTCAAAGTGGTTTCTATTGAGGTGGACTAAACAGTTGGTTATTTGTCTCCACCGTCTTTGGAAAGTATTGTGGGGTTCTCGTTAGTTCTCCCTCTTTGCCGAAGTATGAAGCTTGGTCTCTCTCTTGCAGAGGTAGAATTGATTCACCATAGGAGGATTCTTGGTTTGGTTTCGATCCTTAGCCCTTGCGAAGAGTGTTTAATTCTGTTATTTAGATTGTTTATCTTGTTTCCAGTCCTAGTTCATGTCTCGTATTTCGTCATGACTTGTGCTTTCTGGTAGTCGTTTGGGCTTAACTTCCCTTTTTTGGGTTCTTGGTTCTAAATGGATTCGTTTCCGTGCTTCATGGCTACGGATGGATTTGTTTCCTTACCGGTCTTGGTCTTTCGTGTACCACCAACGTTTCTTAATATAATCGATCTAGATGACAAAAAAAAACATATAAAAAAGAAAAATAATACAAATAAAAAAACGCAACTCAAAAGTCGCGACTCAACTGTGATAAAAGGTTGTATGTGAAAATATGCACAACTAATAGTTATGATAAATAAACACAACTCTCATATGTGAAGATTTGTGATAAAGAAATACAACACTTTGAAGCTCTTTATATTAAAAATCAGATTTTATAGTTAAAAGTATATATATTAACGAAATTTGAAAAATCTCTAAACAAGATATGCGATTTTCACGAAATTTAGAAAATGTACCATCATTATTCATTGTATAAAAGACAACCACATTAAAAGGCATACTAATCGGTTTTAGATATTATGACATGATTTGGTATATTTTCTTTAAAATATCGATTATCTTTAATACAGTATGGTAAATGCCATGACCGAATATATTCTCTTCAACAAAATAAAAAATAAAAACAAACGAATCCTATTTAAAATTAGAAACATAACTGAATATATTGTTTTAAAAAACTCTATTAAAAAATATTAACTAATCAAATTAATCCAAAATCTATAACAAAAAATTTCAAATTTATTGTCAACTTTATTAATATTTTTCTTAACTAACAAGGTATAATAAAAATCGAAAACTATTTTATCAAAAAAAAAAAAAATAAGAATCGAAAACTAACTTTTAATTAATCAAATAAATACAAATAAAGAATTGATGAAGATCTTTTAGGTATTACCTTCTTAAGAATCAAACATATGTAATGCTGGCAAAAATCTCGGAACCGAGGAACCGAACTGAAATCGATCCGAAATTATTCGTACTGAACCCGAACCGATTTTTTAAAATATCCGAATGGGACCTCAACACCTAATATCAAAAATCCGAACCGAAACGAGAACCAAAAGGTACCCGAAGTACCCAAAATTATTCGGTTTGGTATTTTTGGTTTTTGGTTAGGTTTGGATAGTGAAGCTAAGAACCGGCTAATAACAAAAAAAATTTGGATTCGATTCGGTTCGGTTTTTTGGATAATTTGGGTAAAAATATGGGGTAATTTGGATGATTGGGATAAAAATATCGGATAATTCGAGTAATTCGGGTAATTTTTTTATCCGAACTAGCCGAATATACCCGAACTAACCAAAAAAATAACAAAAACAAATTGTAAAATTTACCCAAACTATCTGAATATACCCGACCTATAACCAAAATATCTTTGGGTTAATTTATGTTTCGGGTATTTCGGATACCCGTTCAGTTCTCGGTTTTGTTCCGGTTCGGTTCGGATACCTGAAATTTAAAAACATAGGAACCGTTCGGATAATTTGGTACTCTTGGTTCGGATCGATTCGGTATTTTAGGCATGTTTGGTTCGGTTCTTTTGGTTCCGGGTTTTATGCCCAGGCTTCATCTCAAGGCTCAGGGTGATGTCATTGTCGTACGAGGTGCAACATGATGCGGCGGGTCAGGCGCCGGGAGGCTCCTCATAATCATATTTATTGCTTTAATCGTTTCGTGGAGCACATGCTAGTTGTTTTACCTATCAAATGCGCAAGATAAATAACATTAACCTTTTGACCGAAAACCAATTTGAATATATTTGGATTCGCGCTAGGGGTGGGCATTCGGTTATTCGGTTCGGTTCGAGTTTTTCAGGTTTTTGGTTTTTCGGTTTCTAAAAAATAGATCCCATTTGGGATCAAATTATAGTTCAGTTCGGTTCGGGTTTTTCGGTTTTCGGGTTTTTGGGTTCTAGAAAATAGATCTCATTCGAGACTAAATTAATATTAATTAATATTGTATATGATCATACCTTGTCCGAGTTTCTGATACGGAAATCGGGGATGCGTGTCCAGTTACACGTGGCGTTAAGAGATTTGCCTAAGATAAGAGAGTAAATTTATTCCAAACAATCTTATTATATAGAGCAGGATGTGCTCAACGTGAGCGTGACACGTCGGCAAAATTATAACTCACTAGATCGCTACACAAGTAATTGTTAATTTAGATTGTGACACGTGTTAATATATTAAGTAAAAATTATAATTTTTTCTTATCTACATTATTTACTAAGTAAATATAATTAAAATGAAATAATAAATGGAAATAAAAGGAAATAATAGATCGAAAGAAAAGGAAAATACGTGATCTAGTAAGTTATAATTTTGCCTACGTGTCACGCTCACGTTGAGCGCATCCTGCTTTATATATTATCTAGGGATGGGAATTTTAACCGAACCGAACCAACCGAATCCAAACCGAACCAACCGAATCCAAACCGATTCAAACCGAATCCAAACCCATGTATAAACCGTTTGGTTGACACTTTCTTCAACCAGAATGGTTCGGTTCGGTTCGGTTTAAAACCAAACTGAACCGATAAATCAATATGTTTATTTTAGTAGTTAATTTTATATATTAAATAATATTGTTACCCTCAAATCTAAACTCACATCTCATTAAAACAGATTCACAAAAAAAAAATACAACTTCACAAAGAAAAACCTACATTTGATTTTGTTTTAATATAAGTAATTCTTGTAAAATAATTATTATTTTATTTCTCTAACCTTTAAAAATCTTATATAAACTCATATTTCCACTTTCTATAATACAAAAAAAAATTTCTATCTTCATATCCACTTCCCTTTGCTTCTAGTTTTTTTACTATAAGTTGATCGATTCTTTTTTACGATTTGTTAATTGAATGTTTCTTTAAGTTTTATTTTTAGTTTTATTTTCGAAGTTTAATATAAATATTTAAGTTTATTGTTTCTTTAAACCGAAGTAAAAACTGAACCGAAGTAATACCAAAACGAACTCAACCGAATCAAACACAACCCGAACTAAACTAATTATGGTTGAGTTCGGCTAGAGTTTTATTAGAACCAAATAAATGGAACCGAACCGAACCCGAAACGAACCCAAAAATAAACCAAAATGCTCACCCCTAATAATATCTACAATCCGTGATATATTACGAATTTTCTTAGATTTTGAAATTTAATAATATATCTTATTTTTCTTTTCTTTCGATCTATTATTACATTTTAATTACACTAAGTAAACAATGTAGATAAAAAAAACTTATAACTTTAATATATTAACAAGTATTACAATCTAAATTAACGATTACATGTGTCGCGATCTGGTAGTTATAATTTTGCCTATGTGTCACGCTCACGTTGATTGTTTTATATAATAAGAACTTTTAAAACTAATAAAAATAATAATAAAGATCATGGTATGAAGTTATGCATGTTCATAATTTTTTTTTTTTTATGGAATCAACCATCATATTAAATTCAAATTTTCTATTTTATTGAAATTTACCATTTACTTAATTCTTTAATAATAAACTTTTATTTATTTTTATAAAATGAAAATAAAAATTAAAAAATTGAGTTATGAACATGCATAACTTCATACAATTAAAATTTGACATGAAAATACTATTAAAATTTGGATCTTTAGAGATCCACCCGCGTATATAACTTGAGTTAAAAAAAATGATAATCCTATATAACTGGAATATTCTTAGAAATAATTTCATATATATTAGGGTAATATTCGTATCAAATATTTTATATTAATTGAGATTTTCCATAAAATCTATAAGAATATATTTCTTAATTATATGGATTTCGTAACTTACATATTTGAATTCGAACCCTAATCATTAAACGTTCTTTTCCATCCGACCATCGAGATGACAATTTTTCTTCTTCTAATTTCTGAATTTGAGGCATGAATATATGGAAAATCCGTGTGAAGGTCTCCAGAATTTGGAAGCAATCTTCAAAATTTGGAAAACCATACAGTTGTTTTTTTTTTTTTTTTTTTTTTTTTTTAAATATTAAGAGGTTCGAAGTTTAGATCCGTACATTTCTTCAGGTCAGGGACATAGAGTTAATCTTTTGCGATTTCTAAACTACGTCTTCCTAAAATATTTTTATAATTATTGATAAGAAAATTTTTTTTTCCTCTTGGCTATTAGTTCGTTCGTTTCTTTTCAGGAAAACAAAAAAAAATACTTGCATTTAAAAATTAATACATTCGTAAGTTTGCATATCTTCTCTCAAAAGATACAAAAGTGACTGGTATATATATATTTTTGATCGATTCTCCCCTATTTATATGCAAATACTACAAATATGAAAACATCACTCATTAACAACGGGTATAACATTAGAACTTATTTTGGCTGATCAAAAGTGAATACATCATCATCTCGATTATGTTTTTTTTTCCTTTTAAAAATATTAGCTATATTTTAAAATAACTAAAAAAACAAATTATATTACTTTTTCAAATTAATACTATAATCATTATTGTTCAACTAAACTATTCAATCGATTATGTTGAATGGAAAATCGCATAAAATTTTTTTAAAGTGGCACGCACTGACACTTTAAATCTCCAAAGTTTATCAATAGCACTTTAAACCTCCAACATGACATTATTCACAATATAAACCACCAACGTGGCACTTTTCTACGCTCTGCCAAAATTTTAAACGGAATAGTAAACACTGTTAACAGAAAAGTAACTCCATTTAAAATCAGTTAACTCCATTTTATTTTTAAAAAGGGAAAATTACATTAAAAACTTCCAAAGTGGTGACTACTAACACTTTAAACCTCCAAAGTTTAATACTCACACTTTGAACCTTCAAAGTGACAACTTTAACTAAATAAACCTCTAAAATATGTTTTTTATCTGCGCCGACATTTTGCAGAACGGAATAGTTTACTCCGACAACATAATTTTAATTTATGATTATTTTATTGCACATGTACATGTGTCATTTTATCAATTAAGATAAAATTTATATATTATAATTAATAAATGATTAAAACAAAAAAAAAAAACAAAACAAAAAAAGGGAAGAGAAAAAAAAGGAAAAAGAAGAAAAAACAATGTTTTTCTTCTTCCTCCTCCGGTCTTCCTCTTTTCTCAGATCTGTTCACATCTCCTTTAATCGAAGACCATTTATTGCTCTGATTCTTCAAAAATCATGGTCTGGATTATGGTGGGTGGAGAGGATCTAGGGTTGGGGAATCGGAGAACAGATTGGAGGCGGCGGTGGCAGAGGATGACGACGAGGGTTTATGAGAGAGGAATCGATAAATTGAGTTTTTGAAAGAATTAACTTCCAATTTAAGCCTCAATGCATCGTCTTCTTCAATCCCAAACCCTATCTCATCTGTTACATCGATCGTTTCGCCCACATCTTATGTGACCTTCCACAACCCTAGATCATTTCACATCATCTTCTTCCTCGCGAAATATATTATTCCTAACAGAGTGTCTCTGTCAATGATTTTTTCTTAATCTTCATATTATGTCATTCATCTTTGGAACTACGCAAAATAATTAACAACAAAATAGAAATCTAAAATTGAAGACAAAATTTCGATCATCAACATAAATAAAATCTGAAATCGAAATCCATAGATGAAGGACGAACAGTGTTTATGTCAGATTGCTAGATAAGAGAAGAAAATTAAATAAGAAGATGAAGATTAGAGGAAAAGCGGAGGAGGAAGAAGAACATAATTATTTTTATTTTTTTCTTCTTTTTCCTTTTTTTTCTTTTCTTGTTTTTTGTTTTAATAATTTATTAATTATAATATATAAATTCTATTTTAATTGATAAAATGACACGTGTACAATAAAATAATAATAAATTAAAGTATGTTGACAGAGTTAATTATTCTGTTCCGTAAAATGTCGGCGCAAATAAAAAAGGTACATTAGAGATTTATTTAATTAAAGTTATCACCTTGAAGATTTAAAGTGCGAATGTCAAACTTTGGAGGTTTAAAGTGTTAGTAGTCACCACTTTGAAGGTTTTTAATGCAATTTTTTTTTTAAAAGTAAAACGGAGTTAGCTGATTTTAAACGGAGTTACTTTTCTGTTAACAGCATTTACTATTCCGTTTAAAATCTTGGCGGCATGTACAAAAGCGTCACGTTGGAGATTTAAAGTGCTAGTGATAAACTTTGGAGGTTCAAAGTGTCAGTGCGTGCCATCTTGAAAGTTTTTTATTCGATTTTCCCTCATGTTAAATGATACTTTATATTCTTAATCCAATGTATATCAATTATTTTTATAAATTTAGTTATTATCATTAAACATATATATAATGTGTATCACATATCTTACATTTTTATCCGAATTAATATATTTTATGGTTATTGTCATTGGTTCTATTTTTTTTTTTTAATTTAAAGTTTGGCTATGTTGAAAGATAACATTGTTTCAGCCGTCATGCGTAGAAGATAAATGGTATCTTATCATATAAAAGAGAATGTATTTGATGTGAACTGATAAATAAACAAAATTATAATTTATTGGATTGTAACACATGTTAAAATAATATTTTTAATTCATAAAATTTTAACACATGTTAAAAATCCAATTTAATATATTTAACTTTCCATAATAAAAACTAAAAATGTAAAATTTACAATATTTTACAATTATTTAAAAATTAATTAATAACGAATAACAAAAATTTAATTGGAAATTTTCAAATGATTTTTTTATGTATTAACTTAAAAATCATAGAAAGCAATCTTTAGTAATTGATTTAATAAACTTACTTGGAAACAAAAGTGACGATTACTCGATTGTAGGAAAGTTTCTACATAGTATTGCAAAATTTTAATCCGAAAAGTATATATCAAAAGATTAAATGGCATATTAACAAAATTTAGAGATACACTAGAGAAAAAAAATCAAGGAATATGACAAATAAATATATGTCATGGAACTTCTAAAATAGGAAATAAGAAAAAAAAAACTATTTATATGAAGTCATACTTTATTGAAACTCATCAGATCGTGATCGTGTGTTAATTTTAATGGAGATTGTGACACGTGTCAATATACTAATGTATAAAGTTAATCATAAATTTTAAAAAAAAAAAATACAAGGCAATTGGAAAAAAAAATAAGTGTCGTCACAAGAAAAAAGTGTCATGAGTATCTCTTTTGCCACATTCCGAAATCCAAAACCGAAGCCCGGTCCGAGTATCTATTTTCTCCATTACACCAAAGTGTATCCAAGGTTTTGAACTTTGGTATGAATTCTCCACTTTATATATTTGAGGATTTTTAATCCAAACTTCCAATGTGGGATATTTGCTAGTTCTTAGTCAAATTTTTGAAAGCTTTATAAGCTTTCCGGGTCATCCACTTTGGAGCTTTATTTCTCATTCAAATCAACTTCGATTTTGACAAGTAAATACACTTCGTTATAGTGTTTACGGCGACGATTCTATCGTGCCTAAAATCTGGTCATTCCGATGAACGTCTCCACCGGAAAATTCACCAGAAGATGGTGTAAAACCATATTGTCAAAAACGAGTTCCAACAATCCCCACATGAATAGAAATTACTCTAAACACATGACTCGATGGACTTGACAGACACGACAAGACTCGAGAAAAAGGATTTTTGAGAGTACAAGCGAAAAATCCACTGTACATGAGTTGGTATCTTTTTCAGCCTTGAACCAGTCATAGTTAATAGCTATCGGATTTACTCGACCAGGAGGTGAACATGATGTCTTGAACCACCCGGACTTTGATGTAAACCGAGACAACAACTATAACACAGCTTCATTCTCTCACAGAACTAGGTTCTCTATTGTGTTCATTGTGGCCTTGAACATGCCTGGTTATCATGAGTGAATTTAGAGAATATAGTCTTTCATTCATTCTCCTAAAAACGGCCTCATTTCACACTCATTAGGTGATATTTCATTAGTCTTTGTTTTATGAAGTATCATGTAATACTCCACGAACATATCAAAGCTATGGTGAATATCATTAAAAGCAACGCTTATCCTTTTATACAGGAAGCACTGTACATCATCTTAGGAACTGGGTAGATACAAAAGTCTCATAGTGCTCTTAGCAGATTCAGTTTGACTTAGTTTTCCCTTTGAACCTACATTTTGGGGATCTCCAGTCATGTAGGTAGGATTCCCATCAAACCTCTGCTTAAGTCATAGGCTTTAAACCCATTCTTTTTGATGATTTTACAACTTAATCTCGTGACCTTTAATAAATGGATCCTATGTTGTCATTCAATTGGATATAATCTATTTAAATTACACCATTTGAGATCAATTGTCTAATGGTTTGACGTTATGTTCTTTAAAGACATGACTATCCATTATACATAAAACTCAATGCTGAGCTATAGTCGTGATGCTCACACTAGTTTTTCCACATCATGATATCTTTTACCAAGTGCTGAAACCACTAAGCTTCTTTCGCTTTATCTCAAGCTATAAACTTAGGTTCCATGATTAGTCTGTTCCACAGAGTTAATTTGGAAGATTTTCATGATGTTGCACCACAATGTGTAAAGACATATCCACTTGTGCACTATTAGTTTGTGGAATCTGATAACCAATTAATATAATTGTATCATTCCAAAACTATTGGTGTTTTACCATAGTGAGATCCATAACTTTTAATATATTGCACGTAGCTCAATACTCTAGTTATTAATTTCGAGTGTGTTACAACATGGATTGTACACATGTAGCGACTTAATACATGGACTAAGTCCGTCGATCGGGATCGAAGACGTACTTTATACTTCCGATCAAACTTGAGTAGACCTTAAATCTCTCAAGTATTGTTTTAGCATAATCATCGAGCTTGATATGATTATTACTTTGGAATGTCATGTGATCATAATCTCTAAAACCACATCCATTCAACCCAAGTTTTACATGTCTAACTTCACACTAAGAACAATCTTAGTTTGTTCGACCATGTCTTTATTGCTTCCAACAATGTGATTTACATATAAACTGAGCAAAATGTATCCGTGCGGAGTACTTTTGATGTATACAAATTTATCACATTCATTGATGCTAAAACTATTTGAAAATTTCAAATATTTCTTGCTACTGTCAAAGGGTTTATAAGCCCAGACAGAGACTTCACAAGTCTATAGACTTTGTATCTTTTCGACTATGCCATCGGTTTTCAGTTTTTAAAATCCATTTACACCTTAGGACTTTAAGCCCTTGTGACAAATCGATTATCTCCCATATATGGTTTTGTATAATGGAATCGATCTCACTAATGACGTTTTCCTTCCACGAAGGATTGTCTAATTTAGACATGGCTTTAGTGAAAAGTTACGGTGCATTCTCACGGAGAAAGACCATTACAAATCTTTACAAAAGATTTACAGATACTTCTGCATCATCTGACAATGTTCTAAAAGTACCTACCTCAATTACAGAGGTGATAAAGTATTTTTTTTCCTCACGAGTTCGTTTTGGATTTTGTTAATCCTTACACCGAAATACGTGTTCCAAGAAAAACACATTTCTTGATTTTATGATTGTATTTACATGGATATCCGGTACGTCTGATTTATAAACCAGAAACCGATAAACAATTTTTTATGTGTATATCCAATAAAATATAATATGCCATTTTTGGTCTGAATGCGACCTTTTAAGGAGGTAGCACTGTGACTTTTTCGAGGCACCCCCACACTTTCAGGTATTTGTACGAATGTACTTTACCTTTTTAAAAGTTCATATGGCATTTTGTCAATGACTTTATGTGTTCCCCCCCCCACATTTCTTGAGATAACTTAAAATCATGGATCTTTGCATTCATCATGTCTTTAAGAGTTCATAATTTTTGTTCCATAATTCTAATAGTTTCAAGTTAATAAGGAGCCGTTTTTTCGATGAATAATACAATTTTTGTAAACAATGCATTTAATGTTCATCAAAACTCGCCTCCTTTATCACATATATCCATTTTTATGGATTTTTCAAGTTGGTTTTGAATTTCCATCTTGTATGCTTTGAATTTTTTCAAGTGCATGTTCTAGCTTCTTAGCAAGTATATATCTATTAAAATAGATATTGATGGTGGTAGCAGGGTAATACCACCATTCCATTCGATTGTTCCCAACCTGGTTGACTTCTGAAACTACAATACATGTGTTTGTTTTAGTCAGATTGGTCTGGAACTTTTCCATTGTCTTTGCATGGTCAATTGTGGTACGACGTTCATTAGCATTGTTATGACATGCGTAAGCCTTTTGACCACCCATAATGCCAAAGTTTTGACATTTTTTTTCCAGTGAACTTCTTTTAAACGTTATGCTTTCTGAAGTTAGTGGAGGCTTTCATAGAAACTTTATGTTTCTCTTTGTTCTTTTGTTCACATATGTGAATACCATATGCTTTGCGGTCTGTAGACTCAATCCGCTGCCTAACAATCAAGTCTTCAAGGCTTTCGGCCTTTCGCTTATGCCAGAGATAATTCTTAAAATATTTCCAAGCTAGTGGAAAATTTTCAATTAAACAACAGATCTAGTATGTCAAAGTAATTGACATCTATGCGGTCATTATCTCATGCATCAGCAATCACAACTTTTTGACTTTTATATGATGAACCACCAATTTAAAGTCCAGAAATTCCGTCAATGCAAATTTCTTAGAACGTGTGTTCTTAGACTTGTACTTCATCTCAAGGAAACAAGAGTTCCTTAGAAGTATTAAACTCACTGTAGATTTATACAGCAGTTTCAGGCGGCATTTATCCAACCTTGCATAGAACATTCGCAATGATACAAAATTCAACACTGACTAGAGTTATAACGTTCATATTCTAAAGAGAAAGAATATGCTATCCTCTTTGAATTACGTCTCTAGTTTCAGCATGAATCGAGGTACATCGAATTTGTCTAGTATTAGTCCTATGTTTACAACATAAGGCGTGATATCATCATGGACAGCATTAGGAACGTGGAGCTTGAACCAGATTTTGTATCAGAGGATAAGCTTGTAGACATTGAAGCTGAAGCTGCACCAGACGGTCCACTGACTCGTTCTAGAGTCAAGAAACTCAAAGAAGCTGTTGGAGGAATGCTTAATGGCATATGGAGTCAAAATGATCAAGACAGCGAATATGGAGGTAAAGCTTATCAAACCACTCTGGTTTTGATTCAAGCTAAGTAATTTCAACAAATGGAAAAAGTGTTTCAATTATACTCTTTTTCCCTTGTCAAATTTTGTCCCAATGGGTTTTCTTGACAAAGTTTTTAATGAGATAATTGTTTCACTTCTCAATTGCCCATTTGTTAAAACAAAGGCCCAAGCCCATTAAAGAAGAAACAATTTTCGTCCAGATTGAAGCCAAGAAGAGAGAGGGCATTTATCAGTTTAAATTAGTTGTTATTTCCAAGATAGTCTGCATGTAGACTAGTCTTCTTCTTCTTTATATTTCCTGTTCTTTCTTTTGCAGATCTTATCTTTCTTTTTAATCAAATTCCTTTTCTAAAGAAGATCATCTTGTTGGTGTGTATATCCAGCAAAACCCTTAGAATCTTTGGTGCGTATATCCAAAGGTTTTAAGTCGATATCTTGAAGTTATTCCGCAAGCTTCTGTGATATCCATCGATCATTCAATTCTATCCCATCCTCACGGCTTCACAGCCAAATCAATCTGTGTTTCTCAACGAAAGAGTGCTGAATCCAGGGAGGATCTCATTAAGTGGTATCAGAGCACACTCTGATGTTGAGTTTTCTTTCTATCATCTATTCATTAAATCGCTTATTCATTTGTATAGATCTGTTAGAATCGAATCCTACCATCTGGTTTGTCTGTTCATCTTCTTAGTTGTTTAGATCTGGCCGATTTAGACTCTAAGTTGTGTAGATCTGTATTCTGTCGAAAATTAGCAAGTGACTCTTCATCTTCTTACTCGATCAGGCCTGTTCAAAAAAAAAAAAAACTGTAGAATTTTTTTTTTTATCATGTGTAGTAGACATGAAGTATAATCGAATTTCTTAGAACTATTTACTGGCGTTATTGTTCTTTTGTGTTTCAGAATGGCGCCTGAGCATGAAGAAACCAGTAACAGTGCCAATAACAAGCTGTTGATCGAAGCAATCACTGCTCAAGTCACTGCTCAGATGGGTCGAATGATGAATAACAAGTTTGAAGCATTCCGTAGTGAGCTACAAAACCAAAACCAAACGCCAAATGGAGAAACTCATTTATCAGAAAAGAATCAAACACATGAGGGCAGAGAAAGGAGAAAACATCATAAAGATGATGCAGCGGACAACTACTACAGCAATCACAGTAGTTCTTCCCAAAGGAGCCAAAGAAGAACAAGCTGTGCAAGAGAAGGCAGAGATCTCTTACAAGAAAACCTCGGGGGTCTTAATGTTAAAATTTCATCTTTCCATGGAAAGAATGATCCTGATGCTTATCTGGATTGGGAGAAGAAGATCGAACTGGTCTTTAATTTTCAATACTACGCAGACGTCAACAGAGTAAAGGTGGCTGCTACAGAATTCTACGATTATGCTCTTAGTTGGTGGGATCAAATTGTTACTTTCAGGAGACGTAATAGGGAATTTCCAGTGGAAACATGGTCAGAAATGAAGCTTCTCATGAGAAGACGGTTTGTGCCAAGCCATTATCACCATGAGCTCCATTCAAAGATTAGAAAGCTCACTCAAGGGAACCGTTCTGTAGAAGACTATTACCAAGAGCTGGAAGTTTTAATGCTTCGAGCTAACATCTCTGAGGATAAAGAAGCAACTATGTCTCGGTTCTTAGGAGGTTTAAACAGAGAGATTCAAGACAGAGTGGAGATGCAACACTATGATGAAGTAGAAGAGATGCTGCATAAAGCTATTCTGGTCGAGTAGCAAGTTAAGAGAAAGGGATCTTCACGATCAAGCTATGGATTTGATTCAACTAGACCGAGTTATCAAAGAGACAACAAGCAAGCTGTTACTTCAAAGTTTGATACTAAACCAGTTCCTGTTATTCAAGACAGAGACAAAGGAAAGGTAGAAGTAACAACATCAAGGGCTCGTGATGTTAGGTGTTATAAGTGTCAAGGAAGAGGATACTATGCACATGAATGCACCAGTAAAAAAGTTATGGTTCTTCTGGAAAATGGGGAGATCAAATTTGAAGAAGAGGAACCAGAAACTATGTCATCTCCTGATGAGTATGAAGAAAGAGCAACTAGAGGAGAATTATTGGTGGCAAGAAGAAATCTGAGCATTCAAAGTCAAAACGAGGAACAAGAACAGAGAGAGAACTTGTTTCATACAAGATGTCAAGTTCAAGGAAAAATCTGCAGCCACATTATTGATGGAGGTAGCTGCACCAATGTAGCAAGTGTTCCTATGGTGAAGAAAATTGGTTTAAAAGAGCAGAAGCACCCTAAACCATATCAGCTTCAGTGGCTCAATGACAGTGGATAAACGAAGGTTAAAAGTCAAGTAACTGTGCCAATAACCATTGGAAAGTATGAGGACGAGATCTTGTGTGATGTGTTACCAATGGAGGCTGGGCATATTCTTCTTGGGAGGCCGTGGCAATCAGACTGAAGAGTTATCCATGATGGCTACACCAATCGCCATTCTTTTGAGTTCAAAGGCAGGAGAACTATTCTGGTTCCTATGATGCCAAAAGAAGTCTATGAAGATCAAATCCATCTCAAACGCAAGGAGGACAGGTTAATTAAACAACCTAATTTCTTTATTAAAGCTGGTAAAGTTAAACAAGCTATGTTTTCAAAACAATCTATGCTTCTGTTTGTGTTTAAAGAAACTCTAATGAGTTTAACTAACCTTACACCGGTGCTGCCGAGTGAGATGAAATCTCTTTTGCAGGATTATAATGATGTGTTTCCTGAGGATAACCCCATTGGTTTACCTCCCATTCGTGGCATTAAACATCAAATTGACTTTGTACCAGGAGCATCATTGCCAAATCGACCTGCTTATCGAACTAATCCGGTGGAAACAAAAGAGTTGCAGAGACAAGTGGATGAGCTCATGGAGAAAGGACATATCAGAGAAAGCATGAGTCCATGCGCTGTTCCAGTCTTGCTCGTGCCTAAGAAAGATGGCAGTTGGCGCATGTGTGTTGATTGCAGAGCCATCAACAATATCACGGTGAAGTATCGACACCCTATTCCTAGATTAGATGATATGCTTGATGAACTGTATGGTTCTAGCATATTTTCTAAAATTGATCTTAAAAGTGGCTATCACCAGATTATGATGAAAGAGGGTGATGAATGGAAAACTGCATTTAAAACGAAACATGGTTTATATGAATGGTTAGTTATGCCATTTGGTTTGACAAATGCACCTAGTACATTCATGAGATTAATGAATCACGTTCTAAGAGCTTTCATTGGAGTTTTTGTTGTAGTATACTTTGATGACATTCTTATTTACAGCAAAAACTTATCTGAACATGTAAAGCATCTAGACTCTGTTCTAAACGTGCTTAGAAAAAAAAAACTTCATGCCAATCTTAAGAAATGCACCTTTTGCACAGATAATCTTGTGTTTCTAGGCTTTGTTGTGAGTGCAGATGGAGTTAAGGTTGACGAGGAAAAGGTTAAGGCCATTAGAGACTGGCCAAATCAAAAGACAGTGGGCGAAGTGAGGAGTTTCCATGGTTTGTTGGGTTCTATAGACGTTTTGTTAAAGACTTCAATACTATAGCTGCACCACTCCCATAAGTTATCAAAAAGGAAGTAGGATTCAAGTGGGAACAAGCACAAGAGGAGGCTTTCCAGAAACTTAAAGAGAAGCTTACTAATGCCCCTCTTTTGATATTACATGATTTTCTTAAAACATTTGAAATCGAGTGTAATGCCTCAGGTATAGGAATCGGAGCTGTACTAATGCAAGATAAGAAACCCATAGCCTTTTTAGTGAAAAACTTGGAGGAGCTACACTGAATTACCCAACATATGACAAGGAAATGTATGCCTTGGTTCGAGCTCTCCAGACGTGGCAACACTACTTGTGGCCGAAGGAGTTTGTTATACATACTGATCACGAGTCACTTAAGCACTTAAAGGGGCAACATAAACTTAACAAGAGGCATGCCAGGTGGGTCGAGTTTATTGAGACATTCCCATATGTCATCAAGTACAAAAAGGTAAAGATAATGTAGTTGTTGATGCATTATCTCGAAGGTACACCTTACTCTCTACTCTTAATGTTAAGCTTCTGGGATTTGAGCAAATAAAAGAGCTGTATGCAACTGACCCTGATGTTCAAGAGGTTTATACAGCTGGTGAGAAGTTTTCCTCAGGGCATTATTATAAACAAGACGGATTTCTCTTTTATGAGAACCGTTTGTGTGTTCCTAACTGCTCTCTACGAGATTTTTTTGTCAGGGAAGCACATGGAGGCGGGTTAATGGGACATTTTGGCATTGCTAAGACACTGGAAATTATGAAAGACCACTTTCACTGGCCACACATGAAACGTGATGTTGAAAGAATCTGTGGTAGGTGTACTACTTGTAAGCAAGCCAAATCAAAGGTTCAGCCGAACGATTTGTATACTCCTTTACCTATTCCTACTCATCCCTGGAATGATATTTCTATGGACTTTGTGATGGGATTGCCTAGGACTAGAACTGGAAAGGACTCTATCTTTGTTGTGGTTGACAGATTTTCGAAAATGGCTCATTTCATTGCATGTCATAAAACTGATGATGCATTACATGTAGCTAATCTGTTCTTTAAATAGATTGTTCATTTGCATGGAATTCCTAAGTCTATAGTTTCAGATAGAGACACTAAGTTCCTTAGTTATTTCTGGAAGACTCTTTGGTCTAAACTAGGGACTAAACTTTTGTTCTCTACTACATGTCATCCGCAAACTGATGGTCAAACAGAAGTGGTTAATAGAACCTTAGGTACTCTTTTGCGTGCATTGATCAAAAAGAACCTGAAAACGTGGGAAGAATGCTTACCTCATATTGAATTTTCATATAACCATGCTGTGCATTCTGCTTCTAAGTATTCTCATTTTCAAATTGTTTATGGGTTCAATCCCATATCTCCTTTGGATCTAATCCATTTGCCTTTGAGTGAAAGAGCTAGCATTGATGGAAAAGAAAAGGCGAAAATGGTTCAACAGATTCATGAGATTGCTAGGAGAAACATATAAGAGAAAACAAAGCTCTACGCTAAGCAAGCTAACAAAGGAAGGCGCCAAGTAATTTTCGAAGTTGGGGATCAAGTTTGGGTTCACTTGAGAAAAGAGAGGTTTCCAAATGAGAGAAAATCCAAACTAATGCCAAGGATCGATGGTCCTTTCACTGTAACAAGAAGGATCAGTGACAATGCCTATCAGCTTGATCTACAAGGTAAGTATAATATAAGTTCTAGTTTCAATGTTTCTGATCTGGTTCCGTTTATTGCAGATGAAACGGATTTGAGGTCAATCCTTTTCAAGAGGGAGGGGATAATATGATCATGGACAGCATTAGGAACGTGGAGCTTGAACCAGAGGTTGTAGCAGAGGATGAGCTTGTAGACATTGAAGCTGAAGCTGCACCAGACGGTCCACTGACTCGTTCTAGAGTCAAGAAACTCAAAGAAGCTGTTGGAGGAATGCTTAATGGCATATGGAGTCAAAATGATGAAGACAGCGAATATGGAGGTAAAGCTTATCAAACCACTCTGGTTTTGATTCAAGCTAAGTAGTTTCAACAAATGGGAAAAGTGTTTCAATTATACTCTTTTTCCCTTGTCAAGTTTTGTCCCAATGGGTTTTCTTGACAAGATTTTTAATGAGGTAATTGTTTCACTTCTCAATTGCCCATTTGTTGAAACAAAGGCCCAAGCCCATTAAAGAAGAAGCAATTTTCGTCCGGATTGAAGCCAAGAAGAGAGAGGGCATTTATCAGTTTAAATTAGTTGTTATTTCCAAGACAGTCTGCATGTAGACTAGTCTTCTTCTTCTTTATATTTCCCGTTCTTTCTTTTATAGATCTTATCTTTCTTTTTAATCATATTCCTTTCTAAAGAAGATCATATTGTTGGTGTGTATATCCAGCAAAAATCCTGAGAATCTTTGGTGCGTATATCCAAAGGTTTTAAGTCGATATCTTGAAGTTATTCCGCAAGCTTCTGTGATATCCATTGATCATTCAATTTTATTCCATCCTCACGGCTTCACAGCCAAATCAATTTGTTTCTTAACCAAAGAGTGCCGAATCCAGGGAGGATCTCATTAAGGCGCTAACATGACAATCTGATAAAATCAGAATTTGGCACAGTCATATGCGGCAGACCACTACCAAACTGAATTTGGCGCGTCGACTTACCAGACTTGTAACCATAACACCTCAACCGCTATCGGTGTAAATAAGATCTGAATATATAGATAAATATCAAAGATGTAGTTCGTATAATACACATGGTCATAGGTGGTAGACCATTCTCAATTTGAGTTGTCCACTCACCATACCTGTTTTTGTCTCAAACATTGTTCAAAACGTTTTATTTGTTAGGTAGCTTTAAAGCGATTCGGAAATACAAATGTATATTTGTATATTCATGTCCGACTCACACTACCAACCTGATGATAGTCGTACTTAAAATTGAATCTGTTCAAAAGAATCAAAATTAAATTAATATACTAACACAAAGAATTAAAAGTTCAAGTGGATATATATAAAGCAATTTAAACAAAAATAATAAATTGCAATAAATAATTAAAGTTTCCAGAATATATCAAACTGGAAAAATAAGCAAAACAACGAAGGAGATATGATTCGATTGTTCCTGCTAAATAATTAACAATGTTCAAAACCAAACCGGATCTTTAAACCAATTTAACCAGATTGACTCAAAAGACGAGTTTTGACTAATGTTAAGGTTGAAAACCACGTCAAAAACAAAAATCAAGCTTCGCTAAATAAGATGCAGATTTCAATAGCATAACCAATCTGCAGGCGAATTCCAAATTATGTTCAAAAGATGAACAGAATTATCGATGAATACCTGTTTTTATAAAACAAGTGAATCTGAAAAATCAGAATATAATCAGATTAAGTGCAAAAACACATTTAATTTTTTTTTAATAATTTGAATAAATTGTCTCAGCACTTAAAAAAAAATATTTTCCAGTTATTAACAAAGCTGGAAAAATAAATAAATAAATTGAGAGATAATTTTTTCTGAATTTCTGTTGAATAAACAACAGATTTCAAAATTAGAATAACCTGAAGTGGATCAAAAATTGATCGGAGACAGATTAATTCTGATTCCTGTTCTTATAACAAAAACACTTTACAAAAAAAAAACAGTTTTCGTTAGTGCAATAATGCATAAAACAAAAAATTTTAGAATTAAGATTGTAAGAACACAATTACTACATTATGGGCAAACTGATATTTGTAAGTGAAATATATAAATAAATAGATATTACAATAACAATACCGATACAAGAATTAGGAAGAAGATGGATTTGCAGAGGTAAGATATGATTTTTATCCTTAATTCTGAAAATGCTCTGTAGTATGACGGTTGTGTGTCGTTCCGAATCCTAGAATACAACTGCAATCAATTCTGTTTTGCACAACTCAAGAACAGAATCTAACGAACACTATTTATCTGTTGTACTCTCAGACACTAAATAAGATAAAAGAAGTTGTAAGGGATTTGTTTTCAATGTGTATGTATGAAATGAGAAGATTATGGCCTTTTTATTAAGGACCAATGCTCAATGTAGGAGTACTAAAGAGGAGATGGAGAATTGAATTGTAAGTTACAAAAACCAATTAAAGAGATAATATATTTATTGACTTAATCAATAAATTAATTTTGGCAAAAAATAGATTAATTTTTTGGACCGTTCGCCCATTTGTCACATTCCGAAATCCAAAGCTGAAACCCGGTCCGAGTATCTCTTTTCTCCATTACACCAAAGTGTATCCAAGGTTTTGAATCTTGGTATGAATACTCCACTTTATATATTTGAAGATTTTTAATCCAAACTTCCAATGTGAGATATTTATTAGTTCTTAGTCAAATTTTTGGAAGCTTTATAAGCTTTCCGGGTCATCCACTTTAAAGTTTTATTTCTCATTCAAATCAATTTCAATTTTGACAAGTAAATACACTACGTTATAGTGTTTATGGCGACGATTCTATCGTGCCTAAAATCCGGTCATTCTGATGAAGGTCTCCACCGGAAAATTCACCGGAAGATTATATAAAATCATATTGTCAAAAATGAGTTCCAACAGTTTTTAGATTATTTTGGGTAAATTAGTGAAGTTGTTATGATTTTTAATAAAATATTCAACAATCCCGTATAAAACTATGGGATTTAAATTTTTATATTTTAGTTAAGAAACTCTGCTAAAACAACTTAAAACCGCAAAAAAAACTTTTAAAATTCAGTGTTTAAAATATTTTCAATAACAATGGATTTTAAAATATATTTTAAAATCACTAGTTCAATAACACTGAATTTATTTTTTATCATCTAATTTATTATTTTTTATTATAAATTATGAAATTACTTCGATTTTACCGTATCTAATTATTGATTTAATTATGATGATTTCTGCGAGAAACTTCTTATGTTAGAGTCCACTAATTCTTAGAATTAATATTAAAATGAAATCCGGATAAATGGTTTTAAATCTAAACACATTCAATATTTAAATGAAAAAATCCAATTTTCTAAAGTTAATGGTCAAACTAAAATGAATATATTTATTTAGTAATTTCAGAAAAGAAATTGAAATAAAGTAAAATACAACGAGGAGGACCTAATCTTCATTACGTTTGGTTAATATGTAACCTGGACGTGAGAAAAGTCAAGGATACCTCGCCGTCGAATACGGCCACGTGTCGACAGGATAAGAACCACATGGTGGTAGTTCACGAGTCAATTTTTTCCCAAATTGTCATTAGCCACCACACGTGGACGTCAGCACGGACTCATCTTCCAGTGCTCTCCCTGCACCTCGTCTTACACTAACATATCCCCAAATCGTATTGCAGTCACAACGGTAGGTCAAGGAATCAAAGGCGGATATACAAAAGCGCGGAAATGATTTTGTTTTAGAAAATGTTAGAAGCAAAAATATAATTATATATTTATATTAGATTAAGATCCGCATAATATACATGATTTTAATTATAATTTATTTAAATTTAATAAAGATAAATTTTATGAAAATGTAAGAAATATACGTTAAATCTTGATGTAAATATTTAGATTTTGATTGATTACTTACCCAGTTATTTTGGATTTTGATTGATTACTTTGTTTTAAATTGAATTTTAACTCTACATATTTCATCTTGCAATACAACTCATCTACTTTTTCCATATTAGTAAATGCATTCTATCAAATTTATGTCTATATATGTCATTAATATTAAACAAATAGTAAGAAAATTAACAAAATATATTAGTAAATAAATTAAAAAATATTAGAAAAAATATATGAAAATTATATCAAAATTAAAATTTTGGCACATGTCGTAATCTCATGAATATCAATTTTTGATATATCGCACTAATACGTTAAGAAATTGGAAATAATTTTTCTTATTTTCCGTTTTTTAGTTTTTTTATTTACTATTTCCTTTTATTTTTTTAATAATATGTCTTATTTTCTTTTTTTTGACTATTATTTCAATTTAGTTACACTACAATTAGAAATATTTTTTCATATTTTCATTTTTTTAGTATTTTTTATTTACTATTTCCTTTTATTTTTTTAATAATATGTCTTATTTTTTTTTAGACTATTATTTTTTTTAGTTACACTATAATTTAATTTAAAAAATAAATAATGTAAAAAAGTTTTATATTTTTTTATATTAATATATTGACACGTTTCACAATCTCGATTAAAATTAACACATGTCACGATCTGGTGAGTTACGATTTTGCCTACGTGTCATGCTCACGTTAAGCGCATTCTAAATTATATAATAAGATATTTGTATTTATATTTATATAATAAAATACCAAACATAGATTAAGACTACCATTTATTTTTATTTTTATTTTTATCATTATCAATTTTATCAAACACAACCTTACTTATAATAGTATACTAATTTACAAGAAAGTGAAATGATTAGAATTATTTTGCTTATAATAGTATTTTAAGTCACATTCGTAGAGAAGAAAAAAACTAGAAATAACGTTTCATGCTTTGTAACAATTATGGTTTTTTAATTAAGTTCATAAATACCAAAAATATTTCTATTCTTTCAAATTATTTATTTTTATCACGTTTTCAAAATCGGAATTGCAAAAATTGTAAAGCTTTCAAAACGTGATCAACACTTCAAAACGTTTTTAATATTACTTTTTTTTAGAAATCACGTTTTCACATCGTTTTTTCTTGTTTCCAGGAGTTTCCGCCTCTAATTTCATTCTGAACCTAAAAACGGATCTCACAAAGCTTCGTAGCTGTCTTTTCCATTTATGTCCTTTTGTTTATAAAGGCAACATATCTATATATATATATATATTTTTTTTTTTTTTTTTTTAAAGACATTCTATTGAAAAGCAGGTGATCGATACAGCATGGGATATAAACATAAAAACATACTATAAAGGCTAGGCGATACAAGTAGACTACAAATGACGTTAAAGATACTAAAAATTATATGTCACGGGGTCAAATTCCGGAAAGTGTCGACAACCCAAGAAGATAGTGGTGTCATCACATCCGATCTTCGGACGATCGACAAAAGGAAAGTGATGGACGGACCAAACACTCTAAGTAAACCGGGTGACCAAACTTTCCCGAGTAGACGCCGAGTCTAAAAAGACTGGAATCGAGACCATTACCACACACTTCCTCCAAACACAAATCGAAAGAGAATACAACACAAAACCAAGGCAATTGAGCCACTATCCGAACAGACGAGAAGACAAGTACCCAATCAATCTGTAACGCAATCAACAACAGCTTGCAAAAACCAAACACAACAATGACCCGAATAGAACTAAGTCGTAACCGGAACCAGCCAGAGCACAGAAGATGAGGAAGCAAAATCATCAGGAGGCTTAGAGCAACGAGGCATGGGAAGAGAAGAAGTAGCCTAAACTGCCGCCAAACCTAAGTCCCAGAGAATCACTAACCACAACAACTCAATAAAAAAAACACAGAGGAAGAGGAAGAGGAAGAAGCATCTATAAGGGATGAGGAGCCACATGGCCTAGAACTCGAGCCACACTAACCGGAACCAGAACCAACAAAAACCAAGACGAGTCCATAAAACATAAACAGGGGCAAACACAAACCTTTCCCGAAGAGGATGGCCTGAGACAGAGCGAAAAGCAAGACCGGTGAGACACAAGACCTCAGAACCCGACATCGATTAGGCAGAGAAGAAGATGAACCGAGGAGCACAGATCCGATTGCTGTTCTCAAGCCGACTGAGAAGAGACAGCTCCGACCCAATCCATTTGCCTCCCCCAATCATACGACATAGAAGAGAGAGCTGTAGCAAAGAACCAACATCGGAACCACCAAATTTCGAGATTTGAAAAACCCAATACACCATCCTGGTGTCACTGTCCTCTAGCATCAACAGCGGGAGAGCAGAACGGAAAATCGGATCCCGAGCAAAGGAGGAGAACCACTGGCGTGAACCAACCCACCATAAGAACTGATCTAAAACTCGATCTGGAACAAACTTTTGGCTTCCAAGTAAAAGTAGCCGAAGAGAACATAAGAGGAGACAGAGGGGTTCCCTTTTTCGGCGGCGGTGAGAGCCACCGCATGCCAAAAAAAGAGATCGGGCGATTTGTGTAGTTGTGACGGTTAGGATTTTGTGGGAGAGAGAGATAGATGCCTCTCAAATGCTTCTTTTTTTTTTCACGATCGTTTGGTAATTTTGTTTTTAATAAATGTTCTTCTTAATCTCAATAAATTATTTTTCTTTGAAGAAAACGATTTACACCAAAAAGCTAAAGTCCAAAATTTAGCTACACAGCTATAATTTATGTATATAACTTTTTTGTTAATACACATATTAATTATTCAATGAACTTGGCCTATTTTATATTTAAACATTAACTTTTGAGGTTACATTTACCCAAAAATGGAATTCCAACAAAGATATTTTCTTTTCTTTTATCTATTTATTCTTTATAAAAGTAATGATAGCAAATATTTGGAAAGAGAGAAATAGGTAATTTATTAAATGGAATAAAAGATAGTTCCCACGAATTCTTCAATATCTTATATGCAGTTTATTGACAATAACTTATTCTTTTGTAAAGAGGAGAAAATTTAGTGCACATATATTTTTGATATACTCAAGATTTACAAAAAAACATCGAGAGAAGAAATTAAGTTTTCTAAAACATCACAAGTTTGCTAATTGAGTCAAAGAAGAATATAAAAAGAATATATCTTTAAAAAAATGCAATATGAGATCCTACTTAAGAATTTCGAAAAGTGTAAGTGGATCGAAGTAAAATCTTCATTTATATTAATAAATGTTTACAAGATAGGATAAACGGTTGGTAAACAAAATTTATATTTAAAGAGGGGGTGTTATATAAAACTAGTCGCCATGTTAGCTGTTGGGGATAAAATAAATTTCCTTCGAGTTAAGCGAATCGTTTAATACTACGTATTTTAGTTTAGGCGAATTTTTTAGCGTCATTTGTGTAGTTGGTTTATTAGACCGAGCCCTAGAGGTATTTGGACCTGAATCAACAATGGTCCAAGTAATTTGATGGGTAAGGCCACCTGTAACTGATCCCCGTCCCGTAGTGTGGCCACGCTACCAGGGATGATCTGGGTTAGAGACTGAGTGGTTAGACGAACATGTACCCCCATCAGCATCCGGAAGCAGCACACGGAGCCCGAGTTCCCGTATCAGGAACTCGGGCTAGGTATGAAACTTCTTTCTTAGGCGTGAAACTCAAATTCTTTCAGATATTAAAGCTAAGTCTTCAGTCAAAGGGTAAAAGAACTTTCACCTTATGTGTGTTAGGGTAAAAGCAAGTGGTCCGGTTCAAAAAACGATTAAAGCACGAAGGACTGATTCCGAGGAGCACCCCCACATCAGACCCGCCGCACCAGACGCTGCCACCAGTTCATAAAAGGTCAGGCTCAGCGTCTCAGAACCATATTGTCGGCCAAATGGCACGAGAAGACAAACGTGTTAGGTGAAAATCACTCGGGTGCATCGTACTGGGTCAAGCCCGAGAATCTAGACTCGACCCAACTGAGGACGCGAAACCTGGTATCTGAGTCCGGATAGGTAAAAATCTATAAAAACACCCATTATTTACTTCAGAAAGGGATCCAATTCTCACTCGAGAAAACTCTCAAAGTCCATCTCTCTCGAGACTAAGGCCCAATCTTTTGAGATCTTAGTCTCTTTCTGGCTGTTTAGGTCCATTCTCTCTCCGGATTCTTCCCGGACATTCTCTATTTTCCGGTCACTCCTTGAATATTTTCTCTCTAAATAATATGTCTTTACTCTGCCTCACCACAAATATCTCTCTCTATACGTTCTGATATACCGTGGATCACCCCTTGCTCGGTCCAGTGTCATCCCTTTCTCATATCTTTTTCGTTTTCCGACTTTCGTTACTTGCTCTCCTCGACTCCCCCGTGGTCTTTCTTCTTCTCTCTCTTTTTGCTCTTTTTGACTTGAGCGTCGGAGAGCCGTCGGAAAACATCCACAATCGTGTTTTTTCGGCCTTGACGTGTTTGTTGATTGCGCAGGAGCTGGTCCCCCAGTGGTTGTTCAAGAGGATTAAAAATCTCCGAAATATTAGCTAAACAATTTTGGAGATTTTTTTTCGAATTCATTGGTAGCTAAAGTTATAAAAGAAAGGTATTGTCGTGATGACCACCCTTTAAAAAAAAAACCTTGCCTTCCATCATTCGGATGGAAGAGCATTCTATCCGACCGAGAACTCCTAACCCAAAATACTGGATATAGGCTGGGTTCAAGTTACAATATATCCGTTTGGAATGACTCTTGGATTTCAAATGAATTTTCTCGTGCAATAAAATGTAGGACCGAATACTTCACCATTTTTTAAAAGTAAATAACTTAATAAATTTTGAGACAAATGAATGGCATATCTTAATATTTCAAAAAAATTTGGACCTGACAACATCCATATAATTTGGGGGCTTGTCATCAATAAGAATTGTAAGGATGACAAAATTTGGCATTTTATAAAATTTGAAGGTATACTATATAATTAAGATATTGGCTAGCCCATTCAAACAAAATATTGTTTTTGCCTAATGTATATTGGAGATCTAGTCTCAATAATCTAAAAATACAAGCATGGAAAACTTGTGGCCCTTCCTAGTTATAAAACTTTATTTGGAAGATTGCCTCAAGATCTTTGCGGTGAATCGTATGCTTCATCAAAGAGGAAATAAATGATGACATCATATGTCATTGTTGTGAGGTAGAGGAAGAAACGATTGATTATGAAATTTTTGAATGTCATAATTCCCTATAGATATAAGTTTTATCACTGATCCCGCCAACACATGATAAATTTTCTATTAGTTTAGTTTATCCGAACTTATAATTTTTATTCTGGAAATGTTCAAATCACCATAATTTGAATTGTGGTTATGAAGTTTTTCCAGTGGTCATATAGTTTATATGAAAAGCGATGAACAAAAAGATATTTTAGGGGGTCCAGCGAAAAAATCAGATATCACTAATTACGTTTTAAGTGAGTATAAAGCTTAGAAGGAAACTTAGGCCCTTGCCTTTCAACCAACAATGGAAAGTGGCCGCGTAGTAAAAAAAATATCCAAAAAGTAAAATATCAAGTTGATGAATTTTGGAAGAGTTCATATCCAACTTTAAGATTGAATTTTGGAAAAGTTCATATCAAATTAAATATTCTTTACACTTAAATTTTTGTTTCAAATTAAATTTCGCTTCATAATTCTAATATAAACGAATTAAAAAATAGTTATAGTTGTAAATTTAATTCGTTGATAATGGTCACAATAATTTACGGAAAGATCATTTTAAAATATTTACTCGAAGGACGTTTATAAACGAATTATAGGCCTTGCGATTAAAAATGATATATTTTAGACGATACATTTGTGTTTGAGAGTATATCCACTCGAACCTACTCCCATAATGAATACGATATTTGTCCAATGAACAAGAAAGAGGGTAAGCTGAAGTGAATAGTATGATAATTATTACTTTTTTTTGTTTTATCATCTCAATTCATAATATTAATAGGGATAGAATATACACAGAAACCAAAATTGATAAGAGATTAATACATTTGTAACCGTGCGATACGGGAACAAATTCGTTTAGAACCAATAGCTCAAATAAGAGAAGTAAGGTCTAAATGATTACCAAAAAATAAATGAACCAAAACTGAAAGATACAATCCAAATCCAAACCCAAACTGGAGAAATAATTATTACATAATTCTAATTTTTCAACATATTACTTTTGTCCCTTTGGAAAATATTGCAAATAGTCATCCAATTAAAGCCCAAAGACGAAACAAAATATATTCCGACAAAAACATTACAGATACATACATACATTATATATAATTATATATATATATATATATATATATATATACACAATTAGATGTGTGTATATGTATGTATGCATGACATATAAGTCACAGGCAGAAGAGGTGAATTAGCTGGCCACTCGTTATTATTCCTTTTTTTGTTCTAAATAATTAATATTTCCATTTTTTTCCCCAACTGGTTCTCTGAAACTAAGAAACTCGAACAGAGAATCCGGAGGCTTTTCTGAGATTCCACTCTTTCCTAATATACTCGATTTTCTCGGGAAAACAAAAATCAAATTTTCTTGAGGGAAACTTTCGATCTGAAGTCAATTCGGATTCTTCAATTTCTTTGCTTCCATTGGAGCTCAAAGAAGAAGAAGAAGAAGAAGAAGAAGAAGAAGAAGAAGAAGAAGGGAGAGAGAGAGAGAGAGAGAGAGTTTGTTTGGGTTTTTGGATCGAGAAAGCTCTCTGCTTTGATCTTTGTTGGACACGTGGCGAAATGGGTTGGAATCTTGTTGATGATGTCCAAGTCCCAGATTTCATGTAACATTATTCTTCTGTCTTCCAATGTCTCTGTCTTGTTTCTCATACTACTAATCTCCCAAAGATCTTCAGATCCGTCGTTTTAGGAAGAGACAAATAGTTGTTTAATCAAGAAAAAATGATGAAGATGATGAGGACCAAACCGACTAATCTTCCGGCGGCGGCGACGAATGGCGGCAGAGGTTCCGGCGGCGGTGGCGGCGGCAGGGAGTCAGGCGGGCATGACTGGGAAATGAGACCCGGAGGAATGTTGGTTCAGAAACGGAACCCGGATTCGGATCCTGCCGGAGCTCCACCGCCGCCGATGATCAGAGTCAGAATCAAGTACGGTGCGGTGTACCATGAGATCAGTATTAGTCCTCAAGCTTCATTTGGTCAGTCTCTTTATATACCTTTCTCAAATTCATAAGAAATCTCTGAATTGTGGGAATTAGAGGAGGCCATTGACCAGACATTTGAAGCATAGAGATTATGTGTGAATTTGAATGATATTTTGGATGCAGGGGAGCTTAAGAAGATGTTGAGTGGACCGACGGGTATTCACCATCAAGATCAGAAGCTTATGTACAAAGACAAAGAGAGGGATTCAAAGGCCTTCCTCGACGTTTCGGGAGTGAAAGATAAATCCAAGATGGTGCTTATCGAAGACCCGATTAGCCAAGAGAAACGGTTTTTGGAAATGAGGAAGATTGCCAAAACCGAAAAGGCGTCTAAAGCCATCTCCGATATTAGCCTCGAAGTGGATAGGCTCGGCGGACGCGTAATGCCCGCCAAGCCCTCCTACTGTCTTAACTTGTTTTTCAAATGAAATCGCCGGTTTTTTTTAAATGTTTGGGAATTTTGTGTGTAGGTTTCGGCGTTTGAGATGGTTACTAAGAAAGGAGGGAAAGTCGCCGAGAAAGATCTTGTAACGGTGATCGAATTGTTGATGAATGAGTTGATAAAGTTAGATGGGATTTTGGCTGAAGGAGATGTGAAGTTACAAAGAAAGATGCAGGTATGTAATCAAAATCATCTCAGGATCAAAGCTTCCGCAAGATTCTTGGGTTAATTTTAGTTGGAACATTTGCTTTCAATGTATGTGCAGGTGAAGAGAGTGCAGAATTATGTCGAAACGCTCGATGCTTTGAAGGTGAAGAACTCTATGGCTAATGGACAGAAACAGTCAAGTGGTCAGAGACTTGCAACGATTCAAGAAGATAACAATGGACAGAAACAAGAACAGGAACCAATACAATCGCTCATGGACATGCCGATTGACCCAAAGCAGAAGAAGCAAGAGATTGAAGAGGAGCCGCGGAATTCAGGGGCAGGACCATTTTTGATGGACTCTTCTACTAAATGGGAAACATTCGATCATCATCCCGCGATGCCATTGAACTCGACTACAGCAAATAATCACGCGATCCCTCCCAGGTTCAATTGGGAATTCTTTGATTGAAAAAACTCATCTTTTGTGAAACTTTTTTTCTATTCTCTTGTATGCTTAATTCTTGTGTGGAGGTGTTTTTTTCAGGCTTCTTCTTCTTCTTCTTCTTCTTTATCATCATGATTCTTTTCATGTACTTAGATTTTTGTGAGCATTGTTTTTCGTTCTGGGAAATAAACAGAGAAGTGATTATGAAAATCGTGATTCATGTTTGTTTCTCTCTTCTTCCTTGCACTTTTTCATTTGGGTTTTCTTACTTTTGTTGCAAGGGACTGAAACCTTCTCGATCGAAGAGAGAGTTTCTTTCTCTCTCTGTCGGTTTGTTTTTTTATTTTTTCCAACTTTGAAGGATTCAAGAAGTAAACAATGAGTGGGTCTCTTCTAAGTCCTATTATTATTTCAGGCTGAAAAAAAAGTGGAAACCTTTCTCTTATCAATCTTTTGTCAATAAGACAACTTTTACTTTTCTTGTACAACGAGGCAAAAATCATATATATACAAGGTGGGCCATTTTTATTTTTATTTTGTTCACAAAAACATTATCGCAAAGATGATAAAAATCTTGAATTATAAGTCTAATGTTTTTGGAAAGTATTAAACAATTACTTTTAATTCTTACTATTGTTTATTCATTAATTTTTTTATCATTATTGTTGCAAGATTTTGAGATTATGTTGTCCTAATATCCATGTACTGATCTTAGGTTAATTTTATTGATTTCAGATTAATTTTGAAATCATTAGTGTAGTTTATCGAATCTGGAAATTTTGAAAACTCATATGGTAAAGTGAAACTTATTCAATTATTTTTTATTAGCATCAAGTGTCCGGGTCACTGTAGCATCCCACTAATCCTAAGGGATGAGCATGCTCCTCAGCATAAGTTTTTCGCAAATTCATCACAGATAAAACACCTGAATCGAAGTCCAATAGTCCAAATGGTCCAACAGTAATGAAGTTGTTACCAAAAGAAAATTGAGCTCAGAGAAGATGAATTTACGCTGTGCTCAAATTAACCACCAATGCAATATTAACTTATTCAAATTTTCTCTCGTAACTTTTTATTTTCTATAATCAATTACAGTGGTAACAATATTTAAATGTCTGAAAATTTTGATGAAAAAAGGAAATTACAATGACAACATGCAATAAAGGGGATATTTATACATTTTTTCTACAAAAACTACTAATTTTTCACATTAATAATGTAATATCAAACTTCGTTTGTTTGTTTGATAATAATTTTATTTTTAAATTGAAATGTGACCATATCAATAGTAGATTATAACATGTTTTAACTTTTGAGCAGATTGAAAGAATCACATAGCCAAGATGTATAAAAGATAAGCATATTTAATTTGTATATTTTTATATGAAATCGGTTAATTTGTTTCTCAATCTTATACATTTATTGTTTTAACATTATATGTTTTTTCATCATAATAAATTAGAAAAGATATTGTTCGGCTTAGAATTGGTTTTGGTTTTTGGGATATATAAAAGATAAAGAGCAATTAATTAGAGGAAGTGACTATAGAATTCCATCTATTCAAAAATATGAAAAGCCATTTTTTCGAAGTGAACCAGATGATTTTATAGCGTTTTGAACGATTTTTTTTTGTTTTCGTTAAGTGTTACATGACATCTGATTTTTTTCGTAACATGTTAATTTATGCGTAAACATCTAATTTATTAAAGAGGAATTCCTTAAAATATCACTAAAATATGTTTTTGTTCCAAACATACCATCATTGAATTATTTTTTTTTCCAAAAATACCACAAACACTAAAAATGATTTTAAGGGTTTATAATTAAAATTTTTGGGTTTGGATTTAGTATTTTGGATTTATGATTTAGTTTTTAAGGTTTAGGGTTTAGTTTTTAGGGTTTGGGTTTAGTTTTGAGGATTTAAAGTTTAATTTTAACTTTGTGGTATTTTTGGTAAAATAAAACTTTTAGTGATATTTTCAAAGAAAAAAATTAATAATAATATATTTAAAACACAAATTTATTTTTATGGTATTTTTGAAAATTGTCCTTTATTAAATGGAGTTATTAGAAAATTTTACTCATATTTTTGAATTGTTGAAAAACACGTGATTTTTGTTGTTGTTGTATCATGTTATTTTCTATGTGAACATTTAATTTATCAAATGAATATATATTTCCACCGCATGTTATCTATTATCTTGGGATTTTTTATTATTATTTAGTGCGTAAAGTATTAGGATATCCATTTTCGAAAATAGCAAATGAATATGGTTTTAGATCGATGTATATTTGATAAAAATAACACGGTAAATTTTTATCCCGCTTTTTATTGGTATTTTTGTTAATCTTGAATAGCAATATAATCACTTGTCATTTACCTAAATAACTCTTTTGTTTTTTTGTTAGTTTTCTAATTAACTCAAAATAAAACTATTCTTACTAAATTAAGACTTATTTCGATTTTGGATTTATTTTGCTAGTTTTGTTTGGATCAAATCGGTATTCTGAATTAATCATCTCTAATAAAACGAGTAGGAATTGAGCAGTGGGCAGATTTTTGCACGCTGCTCCAAGTTGTATGAAACTATGGTACTTAATGGTGACCTTATACCATAATATTATAATTTATACTGCTTTTTTAGCATTGTTTTTTTTATTGCACTATCATTTCTTATTACTATTTCATATCACTTATAATTATATTATTATCTCGTACCATCAAAAATATTATACCATTTTATGTCACCAATAAGATCTTATATGTAATATCCATTTAAAAAAAAAAAAAAAAAATATATATATATATATATATATAAATGTCGTATCCACCAAAAATGAATTAATAATTATTTTTAGAGGAAGTCAATTATATCTCGCCATCAAATAAATAATCATGCAATATAGTTGACAAAAAGTACATATTCACTCTCGTGATTAAATTAATAAAGGAGGCGACGCATATATATACCGACAATCATATCCAAATTATGATTTCTTTCATGCAAGTAACATACTATATTTACAACTACATATTAGATGACAAATAATCGATGTAAGAGATAGAAAAAAAGCATGAGATTAGTTATCGTAGTAGAACTATATTTCCCATGACATTCGCAACTTAGAAAACCATATAATAATAATAATCAAGAATAACTAAAATTTCGTGACCTCTACGCAGAATGATCATGGGACCAATTCAATAATATTAGAATGGAACGAACATGATATTATTATATTTCCCCAAAAGATTAAATTTCAGTGGTTGTGGTGTCTCCACGAGAGAATCGACCAACTGTGGAGTGTGGACCAAACATATAATCATCAAACGAAAACTCAACACACTAAAAAATCGGTAAAAGCTCAAATAAATGGTCGACTGTCGGTAGAAGAGGACAGAACAAGTAGGTAGTTAGAAGCAAATATCAAAGAAGCATCACAATCAATATTGGAGGCTTTTTTAATTTTATTATATACAAAAGAGATCTCATATATCAGATTAATCTTGACAATCTGTTGGTGTTAAAATCTCGGCCCAAAAGAAAAAGAGTGAGGGTCCAATCAAGAATAAAAGATTAAGATCCAAAACTAATATTTTAAAAAAAAAATTCCGAGCAGGAAAATGGTAACCAAAAAGAGAAGAAATCAAGAAGAATTAATGAAAAATTAATGGCAAAATAAAACGACAAAAAGAGGAGTAATGAGAAGAAGGAGATGATAAAATGAGAGGGGAGAAGTAGGAAATGGACATATAAAAAATTCACACATGAATACATTAGTATTGGACACATACAATAATCTCATTTTTCATTCCAAACTTATTTTATTTGTACCTTCGTAATTTATATTCATTCCGGACTCAAATCCTGTCAATAAAATTTCATTCTTTACATTCTGTTATTTGCTCTTTTGTCTACAACTTTTTCTCTTGCTATTTAAGGACAAATCCAATTTTTAAATTATTATTATTTTTTTTTAAAATTTTTGATTGTTGAACATTTCGCATCAACGTCTGTGGAACATTACACACTTGAATTTATTTAGTGTGTAAAAGTACAAAGAATGATAATCAGGTCAAATTCGTAGTATAACAAAAAGAAATGCAATATCTAACTAAAATCGAAAATTTTTAAAAGAGTAAAAAAGTATGCATATATAAAAAGAACAAACAAAGTGATTCCTTAAAAAAAGGAGAATACTAAACCCTAGAAACAAAAGCTTATCCAAAGCCAATCAGTTAGCACTCGGGCTCGTTGTACATATTAGAGTGGCTCTAGTTGAATCAAGTTCCACAACATTGATATTCAGAAGGCGACTGAGGCCAAATTCCTCAAGATTAAATAGGGGAACTGACGCCGACTTAATATCAGACCGGGATTTTGCCACGTCAGTGCAAAGCGAGTTTTTCTTCATTTTCTAGATCGGTCACGTTCCCTCACGAATTCTCTCGAGTATTTTCTGGTTAGCCTTGCCTTGAGAAAACAACAAAAAGCTAGAAAGCCAACTCTTATTTCCATCGATATGAGCACAAACACTGGCAAGGGTTGGACTTTATCTGGCAGCAACTGATTTGGCACCAACCTCAACGGCTTCTTGAGTTTTATCGACGAGTAACGCTTTGGACCCTTGAAGTTCGTTTTCAATAGAAGAGAGTCTGGAAGAAAGCTCGGTCCGTGTGCGAATCAATTCAAAGATATGCCATCCCCACTTTTGGAACATGATATGAAATCTCAATAGCGGACTTGAATCCCAGATTCATAATGGCCAGCAGAGTCAGCGATATGGGAGGAAATCTAAAAAAATGGGGGGGGGGGATGCATTTTTCTTTGAGTACAAGTTTTTTAAAAAAAAAAAGAGAAAAGGAAGCTAAACAGAAAACCAGCGACACATTCCCGAAACAGTCAGTAGTATGGAGATAATATTGGTAACCCTGCTCGGAAAGCTCATCAAAATCTAGAGGAGCCGAAGAACCATCCCGAAAATGGCTCATCAGAAGCACGGAAGTGTTGCGATCCGGCGCAGGCCCGGGTTGAAAAATATTCCACGGCGAGCCCCAGGACTAAAAAGGGGTGGAAGGAAAATTTGGAAAAGTTGTCTCAAGAGTACCAAGATAAGTGATCTAACATTTCGAGGCCGAAGAAATCTAACATGAGATTGGAGATCTCGGGAAAGAAAGGAGTTAGAAATTTCAGGAACAAAATTATCCTTTTCTTCAAAAGACCCCTCCGAGATATGGGGGAAACGATGGATACCCATTTTTTTTCTGAAGAGTAATATAATCGCCGTGAGGTGGAGAAGGAGTTTGGATTCCTGAAGAAGTAAACTCCTCACAACGTTCAACCCATGTCAATCCACCGTGATGTTTGAGGGGCGCATACGCCAAGGGAGGCATCTTTACATGCTCATTGGCAACAAGAAGAGAGGAATTAGGAGAATCCAATTGTTGACGAGAATGGGACGGCGCTTCATCTTCTGAGTCATCATCATTTAGGATAATGCGACCTTTTATAGGAGGAGTAGAAGTGACCATCGATTTCCGGCAAGAAGATAAAGAATTTTTCTGTTTTCGTATATCCCGAGCAAAATCCCTCTGGGTGATGGAGTCGGCTGGATCAGAATCTAACGCAGACGAGAAAGAAAAATGAGAGTTTCTTCCAAAAGATAAAAAAGGATGAAAATATTCAAAGCTCACCTCTCTTTGAGGAAGACGGTTTTTTACTTCTTTGCGTCATCTCACCCTCAGATAAAGGACTTGTGCAACAAAAAATACATGGGATTAAGGGGTGGATAAACATAGAGACAAAGGAGATAAAGATGGATAGAATTACCATAAGAAAGTCCTTGAACTTTAGCTTGCTTAATCAATGAAATGATAGACATGCGGGTAAAAAAAGTCCACTCCAATGTACGCTTTTGAAGCTCATCGAAAAGCCTCAAAAAGCGAGGAGAGTTAGGAAGCGGTTTGTTTACCACTGCATAAAGACAGGTACAATATCAACAAAGGCTCCGAAAAGAGAAAATGTCAAACAAACAAGTTACATGTGGTCTTAGTCCAAGAAGATAGCAAAGAGGTAGAAATCGATCCTAAAGAGGCTAAATTCACATTGAAAAATAAGTAAAGGGTCCACCAGAAATCATCATTTTCGGGAAGACCTCAAATAATTATATGGTCAGATCGCGCAGTGAAAGACACCGTCACGAGACGGACGAAATTTTTCTTCGCGACCCCAAGACAGTAAAATTCTCTCTCATGGAGAGAAAATCGTGAGTCATAAGCGACCTTCATCAAGCATAAATATGCCGAAGATAATTAGGGCATAGCTGAGACAAGCAAAGACCGATTTCAGCAAGGTATTCCACCAAAGTATGGGTAGGAGAAAATGGAGTCCACAACTGGTAAAGTAATTCGGATAAACGCAGCAATAACTGGGATGAACCCTTTCGGAATTCTCATCAATAGTAGGAATGACAAGTTTAGCCTCCACCGGGAAGGCGCTTTGGACCCAAAGGCCAGCAAGCATCTTCGCATCACAAGTGCTCAATTTCCCGGAAACAATTGGTGGGAAGCCATCGAAGAAGATTTCGAAGAAGGGAGATGAACGACCAAGATGAAGAAGGTAAAAACTGATGCGTCCAAGATTTGATACAGAAGAGGAATCTCTTAAATGAATAAAACCATTTGAGATTGGGGGGTTAACTGTTGCTGTTGAAATCTCGGTCTAAATAAAGAATGAGTGAGGGCCCAACCAAGAATAACAGAAGAAAGCTCATAAATAATATTTTTAAAAGATTCTCCGAGAAGGAAAATGGTAACCGAAGAGAGAAGAAACCAAGGAAAATTAATGGGAAATCAATGACAAAATAAAATCACAGAATGATGAGTAATGAGAGGAAGGAGATGATAAAAGGAGAGGGGAGAAGTAGGAAAGGGACATATAAAAAATTCACACATGAATACACTAGTATGTGACACATACAATACTCTTATTCTTCATGTCAAGCTTACTTTCTTTGTACTTTCGTAATTTATATTCACTCCGGACTCAAGTCCTATCAATAAAAATCTCATTCTTTACATTATGTTATCTGCTCTTTTGTCTACAACTTGTTCTCTTGCTACTTACGGATAAACCCAATCCCTAAATCATTTTTTATTTATAAATTCTTGATTGTTGAACATTTTTCACCAACAAAATCATCACGTGATATACCATCCCATCAAAGAGTATAGCCAACGCTTTATATATTAATTGAGAGGATAAAAAGAGAAAATAAATGTAAAAAATTCTATGTATCGATTAAAGAGAAATTTTAGGGACACGTCAATTAAATTAATCAATCAAAATATTCTAATTAATACTATATGCAATGGTAAAAATCTCTAAAAATTCTCATTAATGTTTTTAACATAAACTCACAAATACAATTTTTACAAATTTAAACTCAACTAAAATGTAATATTTAAAAATGTTATATAACATAATATTTTAATAATGAATCATTATTAATTGATGTCAATTTAATTTTACTTTATAACAAATTGTATTAATGTGCATTTAGAACCATATAAATAGAATTGTATCCCCCATTGTATTTGACAATATGATTGATTATACAATTATTTTCTTTAATATCGCTTAATGGTTAATCATTACCTTAATAAATATTGAGCTTTTGTTATAACCGTACAATTTTACAAATATAACATTTTTTGGATTGTATAGAAAAACACGATATATTTATCGATAAAAAAATAATATATCTAAAAGTTTCGATAATTTCTCTTATTAGGAGATACAAAAATCATTTCTTCGTTTGTTATCAATTCAACGGTTGGAGTTTATAAGACTATCAACCATCTATACAAGTTGTTAATATCGGCGAAGTCTAAATAGTTCATACGAAAAGAATTGAAAAAAAAAAAATCATGCTTGAATTTCGAAAAATCATCAGTTTTTGCATTTTTATTATTTCTTTGAAAAGATTTTTACATAAAAATACGTTTTTTTCTGGGGTTAAATTTCAAAATTTGTACGCATTATCTTATTGGTTAAACTAATATTTGACCTTTTGATAAATAAGTATAAGAGAGCCCATAATCTTAAACGTATTCGATTTACACCAAAAATGCTTACATCCAAGCCAAGTGTCATGCAAATTAAATTTTGTAAGGTAAACTATATTTAATTATATGGGAGATATACCATATAATCTTGCTATTTCAAAATTTTCTGAGTAGGAATTTCATAAATACCACTTTTATGATACCAATTTTCAAAAGTACCACTGTTGTTGTCAATTTTCAAAAATACCACTTTTATAAACGTCATAAGGTCATTTTTTTTGTCAACAATTATTCATTAAAATGATTCCCGGCCATTGGTAGTCTCGGTCATAAGGTCGTTTATAAAAACTCAAATTTATAAGGATTTATAAACTTTATAAACATGTTATAAAATTTATAAAAACCTTATAAACATCTGATAATATACCATAAACCTCATAAATTTTTATAAAACATATTTTATAAACTCTTACAAATTTGAGTTTTTATAAATATTTATAAAAATGGTATTTTTGAAAATAGACAGCAAACAGTGGAATTTTCGAAAAGCAGTATCATAAAAGTGCTATTTCTCAAAATTTCCTTTTTTCTGATATATTAAAAAAACATGATTTTAAAAAAGAAATTATAATCTCTAGTTTGACGTGGATCAAAATCTATTAGAGATTAAAAAACGAAATGAAACAATTATAGACTATATAATCATTTAATTTAATACAAATTTTTAGAAAGTAAAGAGAAAATTCCTTTTATTTTCTTTTGTAATTACATATAGAAATGTCAATATATTATAGGCAAATTCTGCATACAACAAAACATGAGCATGCGTCTCCCCAAGTTGTACTGGGGTCTCAAAAGCTTGTCCCCAACCTTTTCTTAAATTATTCGAAAATAATAAACACAATTATATATGAAAATATTTAAAATATCGCCAAAAATAATAATTGTCTTGGTTAAAAGTAAAATTTTAGAGTTTAGGGAGAATTTTCATATATCCATGTTGTTGACCGTTTATTTTTTTTTCTTTTTTGGGTAGGCTAACATTTTCTTTCTATTATTTGGAAAAATAGAAAGCATAATTAGTAATAAAACTTATTTATTTCAATTTTATTCGCGCCGTGACATGTTTTCAGAAAAAAATGACATAACATCAAATCTCTTAAATATTACAAAGATCACATTTTGAAAATATATTAATTTGTTTTGGAAAAATAAATTATTTATTTTAGAGGTTGGATGAACTGTCTTAGATCTTATTCTTTGAAAGGTGTTTTGAAAGGTGGTTTTAGCTTGTTTGCTTTGTTTTCTCCTATTCAAAGATTGTTGATTTGGATGCTTCTTTCAGAATCTGATAAGAGCGATTCATCCTCAAGGATCAAACTTGGTTGAGGTACCAAAACTTCTTCTGCAACAAGTTCATAGATGGCATTGTATTAGCTCTTTGGATTGTCTTCCACATTTCATAGAAGAACTCCGTTCTGGCGTTTGACAGCATCCGCAGTAGGCCAGGGCGTTCGGGTTCGGTTCGGATCTTTCGGATTTTCGGATTTAGGGCTATAAATCTCATTCATGTATTTATAATTTTTGATTCGAGTTCGATTCAGATCTTTCCGGGTTCGGATCGGTTCCGAGTATGTACTTGAAACCCGCTTATACCCAATTTTTTTTTCCGGATTTGAGACTTTTCGGGTTTTTGTTAACCCGAAATACTCATAATTACTCAAATTTTTTTCAGATTCGGTTCGATTCAGTTTTTAATCCGAATTACCCCAAAATATCCGAAAATACTCGAAAAATAACAAAACAAATTGTAAAAATTCAAATAATATATCCAAATTAGTTATTTTTACTCGAACATACCCACAAATACCTGAATTAACCGAAAACAAAGAAAAACTATAAACTTTACCCAAACTACCTGAACATACCCGGCCTAGAACCTAAATATCTTTAGGTTAATTTATGTTTCGGGTACTTCGGGTACCCGTTCGGTTCTCGGTTTGGTTCCAGGTTCGGTTCGGGTTTTTAGGTACTAGGTGTTGAGGTCCCATTTGGATATATTAGAAAATCGGTTCGGGTAATTTTGGGCCGAGTTCGGTTCGGTCCTCGGTTTTGGGTTTTTTGCCCAGCCCTAATCCGCAGTTTGAGCAATTTGGACATCCATCTTCTTGACATATAGATATAATGCCTGTCGAACTTTCCATTTAATTCCGCATAGATGCTTTCAACTCTAGCATTGAAATCCTTCGATGATTGATGTTAATTTGCAAGGGTTTGTTACAACATTACTTTAACCTTGTTGTCCTGAGAAGGGTTGACCAAAAATTTTGGTGCTTTGAGTGGCTAAAAATTATTAAAAGACGGTCTTTGTTGGAAATTATTTCCGCTAAAGTTAGTACCACGACCAAATGATGGTTGCTGGAAATTTTCTCCACCAAGACTAGTTCCACGACCATAAGGGCCACCTTGTTGTCTGATTTTCTCTTGTGGAAGATAGAATTGATCTTGTGGGTTTGAGGTTCCTGTAAGACAAATAAGAGTTATTCTTAAAGTTATTGAAATTTTGGTTTTAGAAAAAACTTTGAGCTCTAATGTAGTTAACTTCTTTCTCTTGATCCTTAGACCTATCATTGTCAAATCCTTGATCCAGGAGTTGTGTCGTTGAAAGCTTCACAGGAATTGATGGAAAAGTGTTGACTTTTCAGGAGTTGGTTCATTATGTTCTTTAGCTTAACAATTTGTCTAGGTTCTCCTTCTTGTACACATGTGGACTTGTCAAAATCAGGAGAGTCGTTGCTGTTATTGGCAGCAACCTTATCAATTAAAGTTTGACCTTCTTGAATCGTCTTTGTAGTGAAATCTCCATTGCTAGCGGTATCAAGCGAAAGTTGTTAATTATGATCAATTCCCCTGTACAAAGTGCTTAAGAGGTTAGCTTGTGTAAAACCATGATGATGACAACCCCTTAGGTGTTCCTCAAATCATTTCTAAGCATCATAGAAGCTTTCAAGAGATCCTTAATGAGATTCATGTATCTTATTCCTTGAAAGGTTAGAACGAGATTTAATGTAAAAGTGATTGAGAAAAACGGACTTACAACCTTCCCATGTAGTGATAGAACATGCAGGTGATGACTTAAGCCAACAATGAGCTTTGTTAGCAAGATAGAATGGCAAGAGCTTACACTTGAGGTAAAATGTAGGAACTCCATTTTGCCTTGTTGTGGTGCATATATCTTCAAAGAATTCGATGTGATCCATGGGATGTTCGGTAGGTAAACCAAGGAACTGATTTTGATTGATTAAGGCAATGATTTGAGGTTTGATTTCATAATCATTCCTTTGTGGAAGCTGAAAATGTATGGCTGTCCGGTCATGAAAGTATTGATCTGGTGCATCAAAATTAGCTACTGTTTTATGAAGATGATATTGGCATTCTTGGTTGTTCACAAGTGCTTGTGAAATTTCACCAATGCGAGGATCATGTGCATTGCGAATAGCAACATCAGCATGGACAACAACAAAGATTTGGTTGCCTTATACATATAGAACAGGGTGTCCATGCTCGCCGGGTTAGGTGCTTGATTATTCCGACCTAGAAGATCAGCCATGTTGTCTAGGTTAGCCATTTTTCTGGCTAGCCTTCGGTTGATCCTTGCAAGTCTCTCGACGTCTTGCTCAAATGGGATCAGACTGTCAGAATCTTGACTTCTGGCCATGCACCTGAAACACACAAACAAAGGAAAAAAAAAACAAAAACCAAAATCAGGGAAAAAGAAAAGTAAAACTTAGACTAAACTTATAGTTTGAAAACTGATGGCACCACTAGTTTCTCCAGCAACGGCGCCAAAAAATTGACGTGTGTCAGGTTTTACCTAATAACACAATCACCTACCGGCAAGTGCACAGCGAACAATTTTAGTACTTAAGGATCGAAAGAAAGGAAACAAGAGTGCACAATAGTATCGTAAACTAAGAAATATGTTAAGTAACAAATTCAAGGGAGTTGTCACGAGGAAAATAAGGAAAAATAGCAAATTAAAAGCGATGTAAGACAATATATTAAAAATGTTGGCATTCAGAAAATCTTAGGGGCCCATGAACCAATTTATTTAGGATATTCATAGAAGCAATCAATTCGTTTTGTTCTAGAACTCGAAACACTATTTTATGACTAATCTACTCTCCTGGCGATGATCAACTCTATCTATCGATCCAACCACTCAGCTCTCGCATGCAATTCAAAGAATAAACAAACAATAATTCAGATAAGGTTTGATATGTTAACAAAAGTCCATAACTCAATTCTCGTAGGTTATGGTGCCAAGCCCATTTCAATTCATTTCCAGTCAATCAATCAAGTAGTGTGCAAGCAATGTTGCCTAAAATCAATTACTAAATGATCAGAGAAGTAACATGCAGTAGCGAACATAATATGGCGAAGAATTAGTCTTATTGAAAGCGCCACTCTAATCCCTAAACCTATTTATCGAGCCAAGAGATCCCCTTCGAAAATCCTTAGTCCCAACAAGAAAACTACACACTCATGGATATGAAAATCAATGCAAAAGCAGTAGATGATTTATATTCATTAAGAACAGTAGCAAAAAGGTTTAGAAAGCTTTTCTATGAGATACAAAGAGACAAGCTCTTCTCCCTTATCGAACAAAAACGTAGAAGAACAAAAAAAAATCTAAAGAAACTTAGAGAATTTTGGGTGATGTGTAGCTGTGATGGCTTGATAATTTCGTGGTTTTCTCTTGTGTTTTTATGGGTGTCAAAGTCTGTTAGGATGAATCCCTGAAGATTTAGGAAGATATCTGAAAAGACGAATTTCCATATTTTTCGCAGGCACGTAATCGATCAATCAAGGTATGCCCAATCGATTGGTCAACTATGATTTTCGGGACATGGGGACTTCTGGTGGTCAGGAATCGATCGATCTCTTGGTTGATCGATCGATGAGTCCATTGTTTCTTTGCCTGGCTCATCTCATAACCAGATTGACAAATCTTCAATAATATGGGCATATCTTGAGATTTAACCATTATATTTGCTTCAAACAACTTGGGAATGAAAGTTAACACTTCCATATATCTTGTAACCAAAATGGAGAATGATCCAATGGTGGAAAGTTCTTCATCTGATGCAATACTTTTGACGCTTGAAAGCTGTCCAATCTCCAAAATACTCGTTTTGCATCATTTTCGTCCAATTTGCCCAAATTTCCAATAAAGACTATAAAAACTACAAAACACTAAAAAATCAAATAAAATGCCAAAACCAAATAATTTTTTTATTAAAAACTATTAAAACCATGCTTAAAACGGTAAAATATGATGCATATCAACTCCCCATAGACTTAGACATTTGTTTGTCCTCAAACAAAATATCAAAATCCAAGTGCAGAAAAGAGGTTTGAAAACATGGGAATTCTCTTACCTCAAACAATATTCTTATTTTTTTCTATCTGCAGACCACTAAAACAAACTTTACTCGATCATTCTCTTTGTACTCCCACAATAATTTTCGCTATTTCCACAATATTTAATAATTTAGGACCACATGACTTTAATTCTCACATTGACTTATTACATGGCATGTGATCTCACCGAGGGAGTATCGATCACAGAACACACTGACACTTTTCCAACACTCATTTTTCTCACTCCGTCGATTCCTTTCCTCCCCGTATCTCTCTTTAAGGACTTTTCCCCTTTTCTTTTCTTTTTGGTCAGGCTTCCATGATACGTGGGAAGGAACGGTGGAACATCAATATTCCAGTCCACTTCCTTGCTACCTATAACCGATTTTTTTTTCTTTTTATTTTCTTTCTCTTTTTTCAATATTCCAACTCCATGATTATCAATCCCCAAGGTGAGAAGTTTAGTCTGGATTAATAACCTGCAGGTTTTTGTAAATTCTTGCGAGTCCTGAAAAAATCTGTAAATTCTACAAGTAGCTAAGCATGGGATTCCAAATGACCCGTTCAAAATCAAGTCTGAAAAAATGTTCACTATAAAACATAGTCAAAACAATGATTCTCAAAAATTCTTAATTCCTTACTAGTTTTGACTAAAAAAAACAATGTGACTCTTAAAAAGTTTTTTTTTTAAACTCGATAAAAACCAAAACAAACCAATAAGACAAAAATCATTTTATAACGAGGAATCCTTCCTCATATCTAAATTACACCATATAAAAATAAATCGAAAAAGTCATAATAAAACTGAATAATATGAAAAGAATTGATAGAAAGTAGTACCTCTATGATCGTCGCAAAATCGTATTCGTTTGGTGACTCTTTTTATGGCATTTCTGATTTTTTTTTATATTTAGGAAACAATCAAATTTCTTTTAATACCTGGGTGATGATCTATCCATTACCGTTAATAATCTGGAGCTTTTGGGTTTTCCAGAGGGTTGTATCGATCGGTTGGTAGGTTGATAATTGATTATCCATTCTGTTTTGACCCAATCGATTGATCAATGGGCTGATCGATCGATTATTGCTCCGCTGGATCAGTTTTCAATCCTTTCATAATAAACTAAAGACGATAGGTTAAAAATAAAGAAAATTTGGAAAGTATACACATTTCAAAAGTTATGAGGTAAATAGGCACTATAATGTTCATATTTTGCTAAATATACACTTTTTACAATTTGTGTAATAGAGAAGTGTGAGAGAGATATAGAGATAGATGTACTATTCACGGTGAATAATACACTATTTCGCAGTGGATAATACTATTTACAGTGGACACTATTCACCAGAAAAATAGACAGCTTTATATATTCTTTTAATAATTTGTTTTTTAATCTCATCTTCTAAAATTTTATCAATTTTAGAAGTTTTAGATTTTTAACATATCTTAACATCGTAGAAGTTTTAGAATGATCTTTCTTTTTATGCAATTCGAAGTCATCTAACTACAATAAAAAAAATGTTAAATAGATGAGTGACTATACAAAAAAATAAACAAATAAATAAGCATGGTTAATTAATTATATATTCATATCAAAATATGGATTTGATAATGAGTTGATAATCTCTTTTGTACACTCAATCCCATGAAAAAAAAAGATCATTCTTGTGTGAATTGTTGATGATATGAGTTAGGAGACATTTGTTTGTTTATTTAATAATCAAGCGAAAGACGATGAGATAGCCTCACTACAACACAAGTCTTTTGACAATCTGCAATTACAAAATCATGCGAGGTAGCTCTGAGATCTAGTAAGACAAACGTTTATCAATGCTTGGAATCTAGTGTTCGATTTGGTGCCGTGTTCTTGACAAATAAAAAAAATCAAAGTTAAAAGGTAAAAACTCACCGGATGAGAGAAACTTCCGGCACGACGAGACAATGATTTAAGCAGAGGCCAACGATTTCAGTGAGAGGAGGAAGAAAAGATGAGAAAAGAGGCGAAGAAGGCTATTTTAGGTTTCGATTAGGATTTCTTTTTCTCATTTCCTTAATTACTTTTACTTATTTTTATTTATGCAGTATGATAAATTTTGTTTATTTAATTTGTTTAGTTTTAAAAATAAATAAAAAATAAAACATTTTGAAGATCGAACTCGAGACGTAATGATTCTTTAAAAAAGAGCCACCTAAATTATGCCACCAAACAAAAAAAACTTTTATGAAAAATTGGGCCGAAAAATTACTTATAGAATTAGCGGCCGCAAGCATGGGCTTGTAGAGCCGACTCTGTTATTCACACCGTATCATGTACTATTCACACCGCTCCATATGCCATATATAGAGTAGTATTAAAATATATGGAGCGGTGTGAACGGTGAATAGTGTACGGTATACGATGTAGTGTGAACAGTATATTGAGCGGTGTGGACAGTGTGTCCACAATGAATAGTGTCCATCGTGAATAGTGTCCAGTATATGATGCGGTGTGAACAGTGTGTCCACCATGAATACTGTCCACCAGAAGTAGTGAATAGTGTATGGTATACGATACGGTGTGGATGGTGAACTGTATATGGTATACGATGCGGTGTAAACAATATACAGAGCGGTGTAAATGGTTAACCATGTACGGTATACGATGCAGTGTGAAAAGTATACGGAACGGTGTGAACAGTGTGTGCACCGTGAAATACAGTATACGATGCAGTGTGAACATTGTATGACATACAATGCAGTGTGAAAAGTATACGGAGCGGTGTTAAAAGTGTATCCACCGTGAATGGTATACAGAGCTACATGAACATTGTATCAATCGTAAATAGTATACTGAACAGTGTGAATAGTGTACAATATATGATGCGGTATGAACAATATACAGAGCGGTATGAACAGTGTATCCACCGTGAATAGTGTCCATCATAAATAGTGAATAATGTACAGTATACGGAACGGTGTGGACAATATACAGAGCAGTGTGAACAGTGTACCTCCATGAACAGTCTACCTCGTGAATAGTGTCCATCGTGGATAATATTATCCACAGTGAACAATATATGTATCTCTCTCTCACTTTTCTATTATACAAATAGTAAAAAGTGTTTGTTTAATGAATAGTAAACTATCCATTTCACAAATTTTCTAAAAATCTGTACTTTCCTAAATGACCTTTAAAAATAAAAGAAATAAAACTAAGTTAGATACTTACCGGTGGATTGCCTCCCACTAAGCACTTCTGTTTAAAGTCGTTAGCTCGATTTTGATGTCTTGTTCTAGGTGTGGGGAGAAACGTCTAAGAAAATTGGTTATTCATTGGATTATTTCGTATTATCCATTATTGGATCAAGAAATTTATGCTTGATTTTTAGCTTGTTCATGTCCTTGTTCCTTAGGACTTTGGCTTCAAGAAGTATCTTCCTTGTGAGCTCCACCATTTTTTGAATCCTCTCCGTACTTGCTTCTTTTAGCTTAGGAGGTATCACGATTTTGACATGAAAAACATTCTCTTTGTAACCGTGTCGATGTCCTTGATCACATTGTCCTCCTCCTTGGCGTCCTTTGATGTGTTCATCTTATTGCCAAGATCTAAGGGCATCTTCTTTCCATTGTTAGTTGTTCCGGCATGAAGGTCATACAAAGGAAATGCTGGGTAAAAGTGTATTTATCAACTCTTTTGAAGGAGATCATGTGGTTGAGGAAGTCAATAACAGCTCCCATAATAGCTAGGAAATCTCTTCCAAGTATTAAAGGATTCTCTTCTTCCATCTCCAAAATGTGAAAGTCTGCAGGTACTATGCTCATTCCAATTCGGAGTTGTAAGTCTCGAACTATTTTCTTTGGAATCTTTGTAGAAAAATCTCCAAACACAAGGTTCATGTTAGAAGACATGAAACCTCCGAGTCCTAGTATTTCTGCAGTGACACCATAATCAGACAGAGAGTTAGGAAAATAACATGCAATTTTTGCATGGAAAAATGAATTATCAAGGGTCTTTTTATTTGGGAAGTGCTTTCAAGGGTGGATTTAGCTTGTTTGCTTTGTTTTCTCCTATTTCTAGATTGTTGATTTGGATGCTTTCTTCAGAATTTGTTGAGAGCAATTCATCATCAAGAATCAAGCTTGGGTGAGGCACCCAACCTTCTTCTACTACAAGTTCGGAGATAGCATTGCAATAGCTCTTTGGATTGTCTTCCATCTTTCGTAGAAGAAATCCATTCTGGCATTTGACGGCATCCATATTTTGAGTAATTTGGACATCCATCTTCTTGACATGTAGAGATTATGCCTCAAACTTTCCATTTAATTTCGCATAAGTGCCTTCAACTCTACCATTGAAATTCTTCGATGATTGTTGATTTGCAATGATATTTTCCAGTATTACTTCAACCTTGTTGTTTTGAGAAGGGCTGGCAAAAAATTTAGGTGCTTTGGATGCTTGAAAATTATTAAAAGACGGTCTTTACTGGAAACTATTTCCGCTAAAGTTAGAACTACGACCAAATGATGGTTGCTGAAAATTTCCTCCACCAAGACTAGTCCCACGACCATAAGGGCCATCTTATTGTTGGTTTTTCTCTTGTGGAGGATAAAATTGATCTTATGGGTTTGAGGTTCCTATAAGACAAATAAGAGTTATTTTAAAAGTTATTGAAATTTTGGTGTTTGGAAGAAATCTAGAGCTCCAATGTACTGAACTTATTCCTCTTGATCCTTAGATCCATCATTGTCAACTCCTTGATGATTTCCAACACCTCGTTGAAATATTCACATGAATTGATGAAATGCTGCTGATTTTTTAGAAATTGGTTCATCATGATCTTTAGCTCAACAATCTGTCTAGATTCTCCTTCTTGTGCACTTGTCAAAATTAGGGTGTCTTGCGCTTCCTCCAGGATGCGATCTATCTCCGGTACCTTGCTAGTTGCTTTATGCATCATGGATCGGACAGCTTTTATGTCGACAGCTGCTCGGTCTATATCTGCTCGCATCATGGCCATCTCTTCTTTCTAGGCTCGGACTCCTGCTCTGCGCTCTTCGTTGACCCGTGCTTGCTCGGCCCAGAGTATGTTCTCCTCCTCCTCGGTTAGCTCCTGATCTCCTTCCAAGATGGCCTCGCATCTTTCAGTTTGGGCCTGGCCATCTGCTAAGAGTTCGGGGTTATCACGGCTCTCCGCATTTTGCTCCATTCGATTCTCCTCCTCCAGATTGATGATTGGGGCGGACTCCTCTTCCATCAGTGTGTCGCTTGCTCCTTGCATTCCGGAAGCCAGGTTTGTTGAGCTTTGATGGAGTGGTGGCAATCTTCCATGGGTTCTTGGCGGGTTGAGCGGGGTTGAGAAATCCAGCGCAGTTGGATTGAGGCGCCTTCCGATTCGTCTTGCTGGATCCAAACCTGATCCCACGCCTCGGGTTCAACTCGCCGTTGCCAGGGCCTTCAGCTCGCCCGTCATCGTGCTGTTCAGCTTATCTTGCTCCTCTGCCTTCTTGAGCAGTGTCTCCAGCATGGCTTTCATCTTCGTGAGCGTTGTCGAAGTCTCCCCAGCGTCCTTGGATTGGTTCGTCTGATCCTCCACGCCGGTGTTTCTGGTGTCAGCAGCGTTATCATCTCCGTCGTTGGTCATTGTCTTCGGATCGGTTTTGTGGTGGTTCTTTTGAGTAAGAAAATTTCCCCCCTCTTCTAGCGCCAAATTGTGGGAGTGTAAATCCACGCCAATTAAATTCGTCACGTCTTTTAGAAAGATCCGAAACTTCTGAGTAAAAACCACCAAAAACACAAACAAAGATCCAAAGATGGTCTTTTATTAAGCTGTTTAGAAAACTTTTTGTTTGAGAGCAAAAGTACAGAATTTTTCTAGGTAAATTGCCGATCCCCTTTTCTGAGGGTTTACATGAGTATATATACAAGCTTAAGTCGGCTAAGTTAATGTCTAAAGAGATAAAGAAGATTTCCTAATTCCTCAGGATTTCCTTTTAGCAAATCCTGCCACCGCCATGGACTTTGATTCATGGGCTTTAACCTTGTTATATCTCTTTTGTGGGCTTGAATCCGTGGGCTCATTTTCTTGGCCCAACCTCCTGTCGTTGAACCTTGGCTTGAGTGACACCATGGTTCACGGCTCGGATGAAACCATGGTTCACGGCTCGGATGAAACCATGGTTCACGGCTCGGGTGACACCATGGCTCGGGTGACACCATGGTTCACGGCTCGGGTGATACCATGGTTCACGGCTCGGATGACACCATGGTTCATGGCTCGGGTGACACCATGGTTCACGGCTTGGATGACACCATGGTTCATGGCTCGGGTGATACCCTGGTTCACGGCTCGGGTGATACCATGGTTCACGGCTCGGGTGACACCATGGTTCACGGCTCGGGGAACACCATGGTTCACGGCTCGGGTGACACCATGGTTCACGGTTCATTGTTCAAACAGTTCGGGCGCCAATGGTTATGTCTTTGTCTTTAATCCCGATCCGTCTTATATTTGACTAAGGTCACGGTACCCCAACTCATCAACGCACGGTTAGGGGGACACCCGATCTGTTTCTTCTTATGCACGATTAGGGGGACACCCGATCCGTTTCTTCTTATGCGCGGTTAGGGGGACACCCGATCCGTTTCTTCGTATGCACGGACTACGGGGCGACTTGATCCCTGCAAAGGGTACGTAGGCAGCTCGTCTTCGGGCGCGTTCAGTTGTCCCCCTCCTTTCAAAAAGGGGGGAGTGGGTACGTATACGTATACTTGTATACTCCCATATTTGTAGTCAACTCTACAATCTATCAAAGCAAAGTTTTCAAAAGATGAACGTCCTTCAAGGATCACTAAATCTTAACAAAACAGACATATTTGAACAAATCAGACTACAACGGGCATCTCGCCACATCTTCATTATTGCTGGCCACAATAGTGACCTTTTGCATCCGTCTCGGATCTAAAACTATCACATCCGCCTCAGGATTAAAAGCGCGCTATACAAATACTTTGTTCATTGTTGGAACGGATATGTTTACGGTAACGTATCTGTAAACTAAAATGTTCATCCTAAACGATACAAGCATATGTTCATTGTCAGAGTGAATACATTTATCGTAATGTATCCGTAAACTGAAATGTTCAAGAACTAAACTATGCAAACTTATGATCAATTTCGGAGCAGGGAAGTTTCCAGCAACATATCTGTGAGCCGAGTTGTTCATCTCAAACATAACGACTGTGCAAACTCATACCTAGAACCATTCATTTGAAACAACTACTTCTTACCAAGCAAAGCATTCAGACTTGTCATCAAACGGAAGGAGCATACTTAATATTTCCTTGCAAACATGTTTATCAAAACACAAGGCTCTCTCTTATAAACCGGGTGATAAAAAGAAGATAATAAGTTCTTAGACAACTTGAATAAAGCCGTCCATGCATTAAACAAAAAAGAAAGGAAGAATTTTAAACTAAACAAAAAAGAGAGGATCATAATCATCTGTTATCTCGGGAGTCATGAAAGAGAAGTGAGAAGAAAAAGAAGAAGGGAATGGAGTAGGGGGAGTGGTTCACTGCCTTTGCCTTCCCATACTTCTCGGTTAGGATCTTCATCTCCTCTTCTTCGGTGATGAAGTCTGCGGCTCAATGCATTGCATCCTGTATCGTTGTGGTGGCGTTCAGCTCAAAAGATTTATCTCGCATTCCACCGATAAGTGCCTTCCCTTCTACGACACCTTACGGGGAAACAAGAAATTCGAATGGACGGAGAAGTGTGAAGAAGCATTTCAGCAATTGAAAAAGTACTTAGCCACCCCTCAAGTGCTTGCCAAACCAGTTGAGGGAGAGCCTCTATTTTTGTATACCGTAATCTCTGCCACAACGGTAAGCGGGGTGCTTGTTCGCGAAGAGCGAGGCGAGTAGAAGCCAATCTTTTACGTCAGCAAGATCCTAACCAATGCCAAAACAAATATCCGCAGATGGAGAAGTTGGCACTGTCTATTGTCATGTCTGTGAGGAAGTTAAGGCCTTACTTCCAGTCTCATTCGATAGTGGTTATGAGTACTTTCCCACTTCGATCAGTTCTGCACAGTTCAAGCCAATCCGGAAGACTAGCCAAATGGGCGGTAGAATTAAGCGAATACGACATCGAATACCGCGGACGCTCATGTATGAAGTCACAAGTCCTTGCCGATTTTCTGAACGAACTTCCCGAATAAAGCATCGAGATGAAAGCCCCAAACTCACTTTCGAAGCTTCATGTCGACATATTGTCTTCTAAACATGGCTCAAGAGTTGGGATACATTTAACTTCTCCAACCCGCGAGCTACTCGAGCAATCATTCCGCTTAGACTTTCGTACATCCAACAACGAAGTAGAGTACAAAGCCCTCATCGCCGAAATGAAACTCGCACAATAACCTAAGATCGATTGCATTCACGCGTTTTGCAATTCACAGCTGGTCGCAAACTAATTCAGCGGAGAATATGCAGTTAAAGAAGATCGTATGGAAGCATATCTAAAGGTCGTCAAAGACTTGGATGCGCGGTTTAAAGACTTCACTCTAACACGTATTCCACGAGGGGAAAACACTTCGACCGACGCACTTGCAGCTCTGGCATCCACCTCCGATCCGGATCTTAAGAGAATAATTTCGGTGCAATTCATCAACCGCCCGAGTATAACTCTTCCAGAGACAATGAATGCAGTCACTCGATCTCAAGCAGCCAGGCCAGCAAAGGAGAAAACCGACGCGATCGAAGGAGATGTCTGAATGGAGGAAACGTCAAGCGAACAACCTTCTAATTGAAACTAAGCATGTACAACCGAAGAAGGGAATCCGACGGACACACCTCTGATCGAACAAGACCTAGTAATGATGGAAGAAGATCCACAAACCATCCTCAATGACGATATTCCATCTGAAGCAGAAGCAATCGATATGAACGAAAATTCGCAAGCAATGAAATATGGTTGCGACAAAAAATGGCTTGATGCAATCCGAGGATACATCTATGATGGCCGAGTCCCTTATGACAAATGGGCGGCTTGGAAATTCAAAGCTCAAGCGGTTCGATGTCTTGCTCGACGAAAACATTTTTAAATGGAGGTTTTCGGGGCCATTGTTGACATGCGTCGAAGGAGAAGAGGCAAGAAAAATCATGGTGGCTCTTGCGGCAACCATTCCGGGAGAAGGGCACTGGCTATCAAAATCAAGCGTTACGGTTATTACTGGCCAACTATGGTGAAGGATTGTGAGAAGTTTTCTGCAAAGTGCGAAAAGTGTCAACACCACGCTCCAACAATTCATCAGCCAGCTGAAATGCTTTCCTCAATCTTGTCACCGTATCCCTTCATGCGATGGTCTATGGACATCGTTGGACCACTCCACCCGTCAAAGCAAAAGCGCTTCTTATTAGTCTTAACAGACTATTTTTCCAAGTAGATCGAAGTGGACTCTTATGCCAGTATAAAGGATGCTCAAGTCAAAATTTCCGTATGGAAGAATATCATATGCCGGCATGGGGTCCCGTACGAAATCGTTACTGACAATGGCTCGCAATTCATTTCTACAAGGTTTGAAGCATTCTGCAAAAAGTGGAAGATACAACTTAGCAAATCCACCACGAGGTACCCGCAAGGAAATGGCCAGGCGGAAGTGGTGAACAAAACGATTCTCGACGGTCTAAAAAAATGTCTTGACGAAAAGAAAGGACGATGGGCTGTCGAACTCGAAGGGGTCTTGTGGTCTCATCGGATAACACCGCGATGAGCTACTGGAGAAACTCCATTCGCCCTCATCTACGGGACGAAATGCGTCATTCCGTCGGAGATACATTTTCCTGGAGTCCGCCAAAGACTTCTCCCAGAACAAGAAGGGCTCAATCAGTTACTAATGCTTGATGATTTGGATTTAATCAACGAAAGGCGGGATCAAGCCTTGATCCAAATCCAAAATTACCAAAACGCAGCAGCGAACTACTACAACTCTCACGTACGAGATCGGAGATTCTACGAAGGAGACATTGTGCTACGGAAGGTCTTTCAAAATACAACAGAAAAGAACGCTGGCAAACTTGGAGTAAATTGGGAAGGACCTTACAAAATCACCAAAGTAGTCCACCCTGGGGTTTACGAACTCGCCAACATGTCTGATGCCCCAATACCACGATCATGGAATGCAATGCAATTAAAGAGGTACTATCACTGAGTCACTTTACATGAACTACGGGACGGCTTGATCCCTGCAAAGGGTACGTAGGCAGCTCGTCTTCGGATGGGTTCAGCTACCTCCCTCTTTAAAAAAGGGGGGATTGGGTAAGTATACTCGTATACTCTCATATTTATAATAGACTCTACGTCTACTTAATGCAAGCTTTTCGAAGCTAAGATCTTCAAATCACATCCTTTATGGATTACTAAAGCCTTAACAGGCATCTCATTAACATCCTTTACGGATTACTCAAAGTCTTAACTAAACAGACATCTCATCTCACTCTCGTTGCTGCTGGCCACAGCAACGAACTACTACATCCTTTACAGATCTAACTATTACATCCTAGCGGATTAAAAGCATGCTATAAATGTCTATGTCAATTGTCGGAGCGGATATGCTTACGGTAGCGTATCCGTAAACCAAAATATTCATCTTAAACCCAACAAACGAATCATTGGTCGAAACACCTATGTTCATTATCGGAGCGGATATGTTTACGATAACGTATCCGTAAACCGAAATATTTATCTTAAACTCAACAAACGAATCATTGGTATTAACATCAAAGCAAAATACAACGATGTTTATTGGCGGTTAAGCAGTTTATGATACTTGGCAGCCGAAACAAATCGGTCCACCTCGGATATAAAGCATACGGCAACGAGATTTGGAAACAAAAAACAACACTACAATAACAAAAGCCACAAGGCAAAAATAACAAGTCAATATGGATAAAGCCATCCATGAACCATATTCAAACAAAGTCAAGCACAACATCATAAAACAGGATAAGCAAAGCTATAGTCTTCGGCACATCCTCAGTAACGGGTTTGGCAATCTCTGTCATCGGCAACCTTACCCTTGGAAGACACATCGTCATCATACCTCGAAATAGGTTCGTCTGAGGATTCGGTCGCCATCCTGGATTCGGAAGCCTTCTTTAAACTAAGCAAAGACAAACCAGGATTACCCCTGTTGGATCTAGAGAAAACACGAACCCCGACATTCACGCTAACGCTTCGACAGGTTCGTTACCCAGCATAACAATAGTCGAATCCTCAGAAATCAGTGAAACCACCAAGTCACCCTCCAACTCGGTAACCAACTTGTCGAACTCATCGTCAGCACCATCATACTTAGATTTCCATTCGTGGAGCTTCTCAACTTCGGCCTCCAATGTGGGGGGTTCGTTACCACGAAGCAATGCAATGAGTTCGAGGTTACCAGCGACTTGGGCGAGATCGACCATGTTATTTTTCGATGACCCACCTAAGCTCTGAATCTTCTCTTTGGCTCGATCAACCTTTTCCTAGAATCTCTTTGCCAATCACACTCACCGGAAGCAAGAGTCTCGCAAAGTGTAATTATGTCTGGAGGACACATTGTGATCGGATTAGAAGCTGAAAAACCAAAAAACAAAGCAAAGGATCACAATATATTCAACAAAGCAAAAATATTCATACAGCTACGGATCGGCTACCGATTTCTCTCCATCTGGTCCTAATCTTCTTAGTCCAATCGGCACCAACCGAAGCTTCGGAGATAGGCACAAAGAAAAAGTAGTCTTCCCAATATCTATCTTTACTTGGAAAACCTTCGATAATCTTACGGTGGATCTTGTTCGAGATGGAGTAGAGAAACTTATCCTTAGGACGATATTTCCGAATGGATAGCAAGTTCAACAAGTAATTCACGGTAACCTCCTCGCCACACTCAAAACTACGAACCAAAATTCCAACCAAATGCGGAATACCCCGAGGAGATATTCGCGCCAAAGCCAACCTATGCTTCCATAGATACTCAAGAATGATCCTTGGTATTGGAAACCAGAGAAAGCACATGTAGAAGCAACTTTCATACAAGGTGAAACACCCATTTGGAGGCTCATCGACTCGATCTAATGGTGACGGAAGTATAAGCTCAATCTCTTTGGAGATATTGAACCGATGCCTAAGATTCTCCAAAGATTCTGCAGTAGAAAGGGTAGACCCTGGAGGATCGGGTACCTCACGCTTAGCTCCATTCTTAGAAACTCGTCGCTTTGAAGAACACGCTTGGAGACCCGCATCACGCTTCATCTTAGCAAAATCGAAACCCCAATTCTCTGGTTCGATTTTCACTTTGAAAGGATTCTCCATTTCGTCGAAAACTTCATCAATCAGAGAAGGAGCGGTGAAATCAATCGGGGCTTGTCATGAGATTATCGACTTCGTCAGAATCACAAAAATCTACAATCCTTCTCCCAAACTTAGAAGGATCAACTGATGAATCCATACTATCATTTAGCTCTTCAGACTCAGAAAACATATTTATAGGATCGGCAAAGAAGTTTTCCGCGAGAATTCTTTCGGCAAAAACACGAAGCTCCTTCGGCGAAAACACAAGAAGAGTCTTCGGCGAAGAAGAATTTTTTTTGGCAAAATACTTTTGGCAAAAAAATCACTTCGGCGAGAATTTTTCGGCGGAAAAGTCTCATGCAAAAATTACTTCGGCGAGAATTTTTCGGCGGAAAAGTCTTAGGCAAAGAAGTTTTCGGTGAGAATTTTTCCGGCAAAAAATCACTTCGGCGAGAATTTTTCGAAGGAAAAATCACTTCAGCGAGAATTTTTTGGCGGAAAAGTCTTAGGCAAAAATCACTTCGGCGAGAATTTTTCGGCGGAAGAGGCTTAAGCAAAGATCACTTAGGCAAAGAAGTTTTCGGCGAGAATTTTTTCGGCAAAAAATCACTTCGAATGAAGAGTCTTAGGCAAAGATCACTTAGACAAAGAAGTTTTCGGGGAAAATTCTTCGGCAAAAAAGGACTTTTTCGATAAAACACGAAGCTTCGGATCGGCAATAATGGCTAGGCTACGATGCGACGAAAGTCCTGGACAAAAACCCAAAAACGAAAACCTTTGGCCAAGACGCGAGCACTTCGGCAAAACGCAACTAAGAAATCGAAATCGGCATAGAGGCTCGGTGGCCGGCGTTGAGAGACAAAAAAAAAACCTAAAAAGAAAAAAAGAAGTCTTTAAATAAAGGAGAGAGAAGGGAGGAAGGGAGTTACCTTTTCTCTTTGAGGATTTGAGAAGTGAAGATTGAGAGAGAAATGAGAAGGAATGAAGATATATATAGACATTTGAAGCAATTGGGTGATGTCATCATGCCTCGGGAATTGGCCAAGACACAGTTGCATGGAGAAATTTCTACTGAGTATAAAATTACCGATATGAAGACAGAAAACCTTTCTCAACAATTTTGACGTAATAAAGTTTGGCAGAATATCAAACGCAACGAATTCGACATCACGTTGGTTCGGCTCGTATCGATTGACATGATGCATTGATCCCAACTTAGACTTTTTTTACCTCGACACTAACATAACTGAAACTACCAAGCTGGGGGGCTAACTGTTGGGGTCAAATTCCACCTAGCTGAAATCAATGGAAAACGACTAGGTATAGAAATATGACGAACCGGATAAGGCCTAAGCTAACAAAGCAGCTAAGGCCTAAGCCAACAAAGACGATAAGGCCGAAGCCGCCGAAGAGAACAAGGCCGAAGCTACCGAAGACTATAAGGCCAAAGCCGATGAAGCAGCTAAGGCCTAAGCCGACAAAGACTATAAGATCAAAGCCGATGAAGTAGCTGAGGCCGAAGCCGCCGAAGAGAACAAGGCCGAAGATGCCGAAGACTATAAGGCCGAAGCCGACAAAGCAGCTAAGGCCTAAGTCGACGAAGACTATAAGGCCGAAGCCGACGAAGCAGCTGAGGCCTAAGCCGACGAAGCAGTTAAGGCTTAAGCCGATGAAGCAGCTAAGGCCTAAACCGATGACAAGAGCAAGCCTGATCCCAATCCTGGCATAGGCAATGGGCCGAGTAGAATACGCAAACTTGCGGGCCAAAGCAACAAGTCCATCTTCGGCAGATGTCAAAACGAAGGCCCATGAAGCCGAATTGACTTAGCTAAAAGGAAATCCCGAAGGATTAGGAAGTTTTCCTTATCCCTTTGGAATTGGCCTGGCCGACTTAAACTAGTATATATATCTATGTACATCTCTTCAAAAAGGGATCACGAATTTACTTAGCAAAACCCTAGACTTTTTGCTCTCAAACTCTTGTACGCAAAACCATCTTTGCTTTGTGGTTTATACGCAGAATTTTCAGTTCCCTTAAAAGTTACGTTACAAATCTAATTGTGTTGATTTCGACTCCCATAATGTGTTAGATCAAGGAAACAAACCAAACATTCAGGACTCCTTTTTCTCTTTACCACTACATGTTTATCCTGAATGGCCAACTCATTTTTAGTTGGTACCCCACCTTAAACCCTTACCTCTTTTCAGACCTCATACATTCTTGTTTTCATTGTCATATGTGCAAATATGTGCAAAAACATCAGAGAGAAAGGGACCAACATAATTTTTCAGTCACTACAGATGCATATATTGAGAAAACCTGGTGGATTACATATATTGCGATTCGAGAGCTTGGTTCTTCCTTTGGATCCATAAAATAACGGTAATTTTTGTGCCTATGAGACTCCTTCCTGTTCCAAAAAGATCAGTTTCCCCCTTAAAAAAACATGAAAAACAACAAGGGAGAGGAAATTGATCAATAATAAGAGTCTCAAGGCCAAGAAAAATCCCAAGGAATATCATGGATCGATTGAGAGAGAGTTAGAGGATTTTGCAGTATTCCAAGAGGAAAATCTAAGTATGGGGGATTTAGGCATTAAGGTGGTTGGAAATTGTCAGCATCAATAGGTCAATTCTGTCTTGTGGTTTTGCATAATATCTTGCATCCTCCAAAGCATTTGGTAACTCTAAACTCCACCACTAAATTATCCTTTTAAAATCTATAGCGCCTTCTACCCTGAATGCCATCTTTATTGAGAAAGTGCACGCAAATCTTAATGAATGTGGAGAGTCAAATGATTTGTAGTTTATGTTTATTACATGCTTGGGATTTTGAGTATGGACAAGACTTGTGAAGGTTATGGTGGATAAGATGAGAATGTTTTGAATTAATTTTTTGCATGTGGATTACATGTCAAGGAATCATAGCTAGGATCTTAAGGCTATGTGAGTTCCCGCGAGTTTGAGGATAAACAAAGGCTTATGTCTGAGGGAGTTGATATACCTTAGATTTTACCAGTTTTATTATGTTTTTAATAGATTTTTAATTAAAAAAAACTGCTTGGTTTTGGCATTTTATTAGTGTTTTTAGTGTTTTTGGAGCAAAAAGATGCAAAACAAGCAATTTGATTGACATCAGTCAATGAGGTTCCTAGGAAAGTCAATGATTTTGTTGGAAAATCTCTTCTTTTATCTACAAGCATTCCCTTTTCAGTGGAAGTTTCTGAGCATCAAATTTTTCCACGAGATAGATGGAAGTGCTAGCTTCGATTTCCATAATAGATTGTGCAAATCCAACGATCATATCTCCAGATATGCTCGATTTACTGAAGATTGGTCGATCTAGATTAGAGATGAAGCAAGCAGAGCTAGAAGACCCTAATCGATCAATTGGCATAAGTCCAATTGGTCGATGGAACATCTGCAATTTTGGCTGGCTTTGATATTGAGAGCAATCAATCGATTGCCCCTTTTGAAGAAACTTTTGTTTTTTCGATGTTATCTCCAATCCCTTCAAGGAATATACTCTAGATGTGATCCCTAACCTATAAAAACACTTCAACAGCCACAAAAATATCAAGCTTGGCACAAGTCATCTACAAGCTCTCAACCATTCTTCACCAAAAGTTTTTAGTTTCTGTTACTTTGTTCTTCAAGTTTTGTTCGATAAGAGAGACAAATCTCACCTCTTGTACCTCTATGGAGAAAATAAACCCTTTTTTACTGATTTTTATGATTATGAGTTTATCTATTGTTTTTGCTTTGATTTACTTTGTCATGAGTGAGTATATCCATTATTGGAACTAAGGGTTATTCAAAGGATTTTTCATGGTTTGATAGATAAGTTTCTACAATTAGAGTGGCACTTTTGATAAGTTATAGTAGTTCTTCATCTAGATCTGTTCTGCATGTTTCTATTTTAATCACAGGACTTGATATTAGAACAATTTCGGCTTCCAAACTATTATTGGATATGATGTTTGATGGGTCTAGCGCTTTAACCTGCGAGAGTTGAGTTACTAAATTAGATGAATATGAATGCTTGTTTGATTATGTTATTGACTATGATAGTTTATTAATAGGATAATTAGACATAGTTAATTATATGCCACGAGAGTAGGTTAGTCATAAATCTGTGCTTTGGGTTATAGAACGAAAGAAAAACTATGTCAATTGCCTCTAGAAATAGAACCTGAATAATTCGAACTATGAATCCTGCAAAAACCCTGAATTCCCAACGTTTTAATTATCTTGTTTACAATCAATTTAATTTTCCAGCTTTTTAATCATTTGCATCAAAAAACAAAACCTGATTTTTACTTAGCTTTATTCTTATTTTCATAGTTAATTATTGTGCACTCATAGTCTCTGTGGAATCGATTCCTAAAGTACTACAATCGATTTGTTGTGCACTTGCAATTTTTCATTGTTAGTCTTAAGGTAAAGCCTGACTCCCATCATCGACTCGGTGAAAAATCAAAACCGAAAAGAAGAACAAAATACACAAAAATGCAAAAGAAAAGAAAGGGTATATACAAGAGTGCCTAGCCCAGGTGAAAAAATCACTTATAGTGTCTTCCTCTCCTTCTCCAAATTCTATGTCCTCATAGGCATTGTCGTCATTTCCCATCTTTTGAGTGTTTCTTCTCTCATCACCTCCTTGGTTGCCAACTTGTCCATCATTTTCACAAGGTTCTTCCTCATATGAAACATAATCCGATGGTTAGATTTTCTTAATTAAATTTCCTTCTGAACTTCCCGATCATCTTTTTGGCCCAAGTGTTGAACCCCCCTTATTTTTTATAAGCATCATGGAGAAGCTTTTCACGCTTGGTTCGCGGTGTAAAGTCTAGTTCCGGTAAGTCAAAGTTGGCAAATCCATCCACTATTACTTCAGGTGCAGGAGTTTGAGGTAATGATGGTTCTTCCGTTTGAAAGTATTCCTTCTTTGTTAGGTCGAATTCAACATTCTCGTGGCACGTAAGAGAGGTTCTATCCTTGTTGGGAAAGATATATTTCTATGATTTTCTCCTCTTGGTCGAAAGAAAAAAATATGTGAGGATGGCCATTCCGGTTGGCTTCAAGCATGTACACCTTGATGAGGTAGGGGAGATCCATGTAGAGCATTTAGGGGTTGGTATGATGAAGGTTGATGTCAATCCCAGCTTTCAAAAATAGCCGTGTAAGGACACATCCAATGGAAAGATGAACGTTCTTTAATGTACGATAATAAGATAATTTTGCTGCAAATACGGCTCCATATTTGAAATTGTTGCCAAAATCATCCTCAAGGAGGTTCCCTTCACCATACTTGACCAAGTGCTTCACTCCTTGGAAGACGAAATTAAGTTCATAATGTTTAACACATTGATCTCCTTTCTCGTAAAGAACGTGTTCCCCATAAGCTTGAAAATGTATCTCAAAATCGGATTCCTCAAAAGTGAGTTCTTGGCGGTGCTTCCCACATACTCCATATCATCTCCAATCGTGCTCCAAAATGTGTGGGTCTCTTGAAATTGTGGAAACTTCACGGAAGGCTTTTTCGGAAACTTGTAGACATCGTACACCTCAAAAACAGACATGGTATAACCCTTGTCGCCTATCTTGAAAGTAAAGGTTCCGTCCTTGGTGCTTTTAGCTCTTGGTTTCTGATACGATTCTTCCCAAAGATTGACATTTCTAGTTTAGAATTGGATAATCCTTGCTTCTGAAAGAGAGTAAGCTTCTGCATATCAAGGCACGTGGGTTGAAGGGTCACACAGTAGTTGCAGAATGGCTACTGATTTACCTAAGATGGTTCCTTGGATATGACACACCAAGACAAACCAAATCCGATTGTTGGATATTACACATTAGTAATCTAAGAAGAGAATCACTCTCTAAAAGAAAAGAAGTTTTTGATTGAAAAGTTGATGCTGAAACAGAAGGGGGTTCCATGGGGGTTCCATGTTTTTAAAGAGAGAGGAGGAGCCAAAAAAACAATTATGGTCCTTGAAAACAGAAAATAATTAAAACACTCTTGACTAAAGACTAAACTTTTGAACTTCTTCTGTTGGAGTTTCGTTGGAGGGAAAAAAGAAAGGCTCCTTTGTGTTTTCAGCAACAAATGGGCCAATGATGATGTGAACTACTTGCCTCGTTAAAACTTTGCCAAGAAAACTCATTGGGACAAAACTTGGACAAGGGAAAAAGAGTACAAATAGCTCACATACCCATTTGTTAGCTGTCTTGAGCTTGTAGCAGATTTAGAGTGATGTTGGACACTTCTTTATTCCAGCTCAAGTGAGTATGTTGCATTTGTTCCTTAGTGAGTAAGCCACAGATTGCTTCCTTCAGTCTTTTGGCCTTAGCACGAGTCAATGGTCCAGTTGGTAAGGTGAGAGCTTCCTCAGGTTCAAGCTTTTCCATTTGTTCAAGCTCAGGTTCATGTTCAGCTTCAAGTCCTTCCTTTCCCATGATCGCATCATCCCCCTCCTCTTGAAAATGATTTGTCCTCAAATCTGGTTCATCTGCAATAAGAGGGACTTGATCAGAAATATTGAAACTTGAACTAACAGTATACTTGCCTTGGAAATCAATCTGGTAAGCGTTGTCATTGATCTTTTTGATTATCTTGAAAGGACCATCAATCCTCGACATCAGCTTTGATTTTCTTTCTGCTGGGAACCTTTCTTTCCTCAAGTGAACCCACACGAGATCTCCAACTTTAAAGATCATCTTGTTTCTGCCCTTGTTGGCCTTTCTTGTATATTGTTGGGTTTTCTCCTCAATGTTCTTCCTTGCATTCTCATGGATCTGTTTAACAATTTCTGCTTTCTTTTTCCCATCTATGCTACTTCTTTCACTCAAAGGAAGAGGATTAGATCCATAGGAGATAAGGGGTTAAAACCATAAACAATCTGAAATGGCAAGTACTTAGAAGTAGAATGCACTGAATGATTATATGCAAACTCAACATGTGGTAAACATTCTTCCCGAGTCCTAAGGTTCCTTTTGATCAATGCACGCAGTAATGTTGATAAGGTTCTATTAACCACTTCTGTTTGGCCATCGGTTTGAGGGTGACAAGTGGTTGAGAACAACAGTTTAGTTCCTAGTTTAGACCAAAGCATTTTCCAAAATTGACTTAGGAATTTAGTATCTCTATCATAAACAATAGTCCTAGGCATTCCATGCAAACGAACTATCTCTTTAAAGAACAAATTGGCTATATGCAATGCATCATCAGTCTTGTAACATGCTATGAAATGTGCCATTTTAGAAAATCTATCTACAACCACAAAGATAGAATCCTTTCTTGTCCTAGTTCTAGGCAATCTTACTACAAAGTCCATAGATATGTCAGTCCAAGGATGAGTAGGAATGGGTAAATAAACCATGAGGTTGAACCTTAGACTTAGCCTGTTTGCAAGTGACACATCTTTCACAGATTCTTTCAACATCTCTTTTCATGTGTGGCCAATAAAAGTGATCTTGCATTACCTTAACTGTCTTGGCAATTCTGGAATGCCCCATTAGATCTCCTCCATGGGCTTTCCTAACTAGCAAATCTCTAACAGAACAGTTAGGCACACACAAGCGATGTTCATAGAATAAAAATCCTTCATGTCTATAGTAGTGACCAGAAGCAAACTTTTCACAAGCCTGATATACTTTTTCAAACTCTGCATCAGTTTTATATAGTTCTTTAAGTTGTTCAAAACCTAACAACTTAGCATCTAGAGTAGAAAGTAAGACATACCTTCGGGATAATGCATCAGCAACCACATTATCCTTACCTTGTTTGTACTTGATGACATATGTAAATGTTTCAATAAATTCAACCCACCTCGCATGTCATTTGTTAAGTTTCTGCTGACCTTTTAAGTGCTTGAGAGATTCATGGTCTGTGTGTATGACAAACTTCTTAGGCCACAAATAATGCTGCCACGTTTGCAAAGCTCTCACTAAAGCATACAACTCCTTGTCGTATGTAGGGTAATTCAAGGTGGCTCCTCCAAGTTTTTCACTGCATCAAAACAGCACCAATACATATGCCAAAGGCATCACATTCAATCTCAAAAGTTTTTAAAAAATCAGGTAAAGCTAAAACAAGGAGCATAAGTGAGCTTCTCTTTTAAGGATTGAAATGCTTCTTCTTGAGCTTGTTCCCATTTGAAACCAACATCCTTTTTGATCACTTCAGTAAGTGGAGAAGCTAAGGTGCTAAAGTCTTTAACAAAGTGCCTATAGAATCCAGCAAGGCCATGGAAGCTTCTGACTTCTTCTACTGATTTTGGACTTGGCCAGTCTTTAATAGCCTTGACTTTTTTCTCATCCACTTTGATGCCATCTGCACTTACAACAAAACCTAGGAACACAAGGTTATTCGTACAAAAAGTGCATTTCTTTAAATTGGCATAAAGTTTTTCCTTTCTAAGAACATCTAAAACTAAATTCAGATGCATGACATGTTCTTCTAAATTTTTGCTGTGAACTAAGATGTCATCAAAATATACCACAACAAAAAAATTCCTATAAAAGCTCTAAGAACATTATTCATCAACCTCATGAAAGTACTATGTGCGTTTGTTAGTCCAAATGGCGTGACTAACCATTCATGTAGTCCCTGTTTAGTCTTAAAAACAGTTTTCCATTCATCTCCTTCTTTCATACGTATTTGGTGATAACCACTTTTAAGATCTATCTTAGAAAATATCCTAGAGCCATGTAGTTCATCTAACATGTCATCTAGTCTAGGAATTGGATGGCGATACTTTACCGTGATGTTGTTGATTGCTCTACAATCAACACACATTCGCCAACTGCCATCTTTCTTTGGCACAAGTAAAACTGGCACAACACAAGGGCTCGTGGTCTCTCTGATGTACCCCTTATCCATGAGCTCATTAACTTGTTTCTGAAGTTCTTTGGTCTCAACAGGATTGGTACGATAAGCTGGCCTATTTGGAAGTGAGGCTCCAGGTACGAAGTCAATTTGATGTTCAATGCCTCGGATAGGAGGTAGCCCCTTTGGATTGTCTTCTGAAAACACATCCTCAAAATCCTGCAAAATAGAAGTCACTTCACTCGGTAATACCAGTGCAAGGTCAGTTAAGCTCATAAGAGCTTCCTTATAAATAAACATAAGAACAGGTTGTTGAGAGAATAAGGCTTTCTTAATTCCACCAGTCTTTATGAAGAAACTTGAATGCTCTTTGCTCCTGTTCTCTTGGTCCTTTGGCAAGGTTTTCTTCAAGTTCTCAGTTTTCTCAAGTTGTGCTGTGTTTGAGGCTTCCATTGAGGTACTAGCTGCTTTTCTTTGCTCAAGCACCAACTGATCTTGATACACCTCCTGTGGTGTCATAGGAATCAACGTGATCCTTTTACCTTTATGTTCAAAAGAGTGCTGGTTGGTGAACCACTACAAGAATACAGCGCTATTTGCGACTACTGTTTTGGTCGCAAATGCCTCGCAAATGGCATTTTGCGAGGCATTTGCGAGGAACTCGGTATCGTCGCAACTAGCTGGCCGCAAATGTTAAATCCACGCAACAGCGTCGTAAATTTGCGAGGTAAAAAAATTCGTCGCAAAAGCCTCGCAAAATATTTGCGACCAATTTGCGAGGCAAAATATTTGAGGCATTTGGGTGGATATGGTTTGAGACCAATTTGCGAGGAAGTATATTTGCGAGGCGTTTGCGAGGATCTACTTTTGCGACCAATTTGCGAGGAAGTATATTTGCGGCTAGGTTGCGACTAAAATTTTGCGGGGCATTTGTGTCTAATTTGCTTGGTTATTGAAGTCGCAAATGCCTCGCAATGTATTTTATTTATTTATTAAAAATTGATTTTTTTAATATTTTTCGTAAATAAATAAAAAAATTGAAAAATAAAATATTTAACTTATTTATTAATAATCGATTATTTTATTATTTTTCGAAAATAAAAAATAAGAAAAATAAATTTTAATTTTAATTAATATTATACATCAAACCGAGTTTTTTTACAACGAAACTAAAATAAAATCTAGCTATTTGATATCTTCATAATCCGAGGTAACATCGCGGGATGTCCCTGCACCTGCAGTAGCGGCTTCCTTCTTCTTCCTCATCATCTCCCGAATGCGGGATTCGTATCCCCAAGCAACTCGAACATTAAATTGAAGGCGTTCTGCTCCTCCCTCATCGATCTTTTCTCCTCCTTGAGCGATCTGATCTCCTGTTCGCGTTCGCTAGCTTCTGATCTTTGAGCGGATATGAAGCGTACGTCGAAACCGGGCAATAAGGAACTCTCTCCGTATCCGTCAGAATCGATCCCATGAAAGCAAGCTTCCCCTTTCTGTTACGGGGAGCAAGCTGTAATTTTAAATTGAATAGATGAAAAATTAGTAATTAAACAATGTATATATAATAAATTAGTATTTAAAGTGTTTGAGAATTGTGTTACGTGAGACGCGATGCGGTTTACGTCTACTGGGGTAACCTGAGTGGGTGGACCATCGGGAGAGGGCTGCGATGTGATTTCTTCCACTCGGGCAATCACATTGTCGTGAAGCTGCTCCGCCCATCGATCAATTTACGTCCCGTCCTTGTGTCGGTGGGTCTTCTCCCAGAGCTCGGGCATAGTAGCCGGAGCACCTTTCTCTTGTGCCTGAAAATGGTAATATTAATGTTAATTCATATACAATGTTGTGACTTAAAATTATTTTCCAATTAAAACTATATAAATTTAAATCAACTTACAATACGGCGCGCTTGTTCCAGAAAAGACAACTGGCCTGATACAAGCTTCGAGATCTCCTCACCGTCGACTTTGGTGTAACGGGCGGCTCGGCATTTCTTGCTCGTGTCTTTCGAAGTCTCCAACTGCCAGTAGTTGATGAGACCCTCCCAAACTGCCGGGTTAAACCACTCCGGCATGGCATGCTCCGGGTCATGCTGCCATTTCTTTTTCCATCGGCCAACCTAATCGACAAGGCGATGCATCGCCTTGTCGTCGAATGTTCCCGGACCAGTGTCGTGATCTCAGGATCTCAGTTGTATTTTTGCTACAATTTTTTTATTTATTAGTATAAATTAAAATTATGTATGAAATATAAAATAAATTAGTAATTAAAAATAACATTAAAAATAAAATTAAAAATAAAAGTACCGCAAAAGTATGAAACCATCTATCCCTCGTCTCTTGAGGAACCTTGCACCAATTCGGGTGCGGGGCTTTGAAATCCCGCTCGATCAACTTCCCAACAGCCTTCCCAACTTTATTTTTCGAGAACCTGAAAACAAAAAATTAGTTTATAAACAATATTTAAAAATTAATTGTTTAATAATTAATTAATTGAATTTTTTTTTTTACCATGTAGTGTTAGGCGAAAGATACGGATCCAATCTCGGTAGAACACCTCGTGCAGGACTAACGAGAAACTGCTCCAGCGTCATATGCTGGAAGTCTGGAGCCCCGGCCGGCTCATATGGTGGTGGAGCATGCTGAAACGGCTGGGTCTCCGGGACAAAATCCGTGGATGCACTAGGAAGACCTCCATGTCGTAAGTGAGATCCGGCACGTCGCGGTACAGGTATACCAGAGGCGGATAGAAAATTAGTATACTCATTATCACCCATCTACAATATAATTTTTAAAAAAAATTAAATTCTATAGACAATAAAAATAATTAATAATACATTTAAATAATATCTACCTAAATATCTAAACTTCGATATCTTAAACTAATATTATCCACCTAATATCCACTTAAATCTAAAATTCCATATTTAAATTCCATACCTAAAACTATCCGATATAACCATTCTAAAATAAATATATAACTATTAAAAAAATTTAAAAAAATTATTACCTTCATTTTTAGAGAGAGAAACGTGTAGAGAGAGAAGTGGAGAGGAGGTTGTGAGGCCAAAGCAACCAAATTTCTGCTGGTTATATAGAATTTTATAGGGTCGCTTTTTAGTCGCAAATTCGTCGCAAAAAGGCACCAAAATTTAACCCAATCATAATTTTTGACCAGATTTGCTAGGCATTTGCGATGCCACGTGGCAAATGCCTCGCATATCTAGTCAAAAATTTACCACGCGGCAAACATGCAAACTGATTTTTTGTTTTACCGCCAAGATTTGCGAGGCATTTGCGACGCCACGTTGCAAATGCCTCGGAAATATGGTCAAAAAATTACCATGCGGCAAACATGCAAATTATTTTTTTTGATTTACCGCCAGGTTTTGCGAGGCATTTGCAACGCCACGTGGCAAATGCCTCGCAAATTTGGTCAAAATTTCAAAACACGGGAAAAGAAAAAAACTTAATTATTTGTAGAAAAAACAAAATTTGCGAGGCATTTGCTACATGGCGTCACAAATGCCTCGAAAATTTGGCCATGTTTGCGAGGCATTTGCAACTTCAACAATCAAACAGAATGCAAATAGGGTTTAGGGTTTAGGATATAAACTCATAGGTCATACATATAACATGCAATAAATATACATTAGGGTTTTGGTTTATGGTTTCGGGCAATTATATAACTCATTCAACACTCGGTTGTAAAGTAATCGATTCATCATGCATGAAGCATATATAGTTACATACGTAATCTCTTAAGGTTTAACCAAAAAGTAGATGTTGTTCAAAAAATTAAAAAATTCATATATGTAACAATATTGAACATTTATATCTTTAGTGTTTAGGATATAATTAGTGTTAGGTCTAATTAGGGTTTAGGTTATAATTAGGGTTTATGGTATTATTTAGGTTCTGTTTTTGCGAGGAATTTGTGACGTTGCCTCGCAAATTAGTCGCAAATATTATGTCGCAACCTCCTCGCAAATTGGACTTTTTTATTTAAAAAAAACACGATACAAATTCAACACCCGGCAAGAGGAAAAGCCTAAATTATGTGTAACAATATATGAATATTTATATCTTTAGTGTTTAGGGTATAGTTAGTATTAGGTCTAATTAGGGTTTAGGGTATAATTAGGGTTTAGGGTATTATTTAGGTTCTATTTTTGCGACTAATTTGCGACATTGCCTCGCAAATTAGTCGCAAAATTTTAAAATTTGCGAGGCAAAGTCGCAACCTCCTCATAAATTAGACTTTTTATTTTAAAAAAAAACACGATACATATAATTCATGCATGCAAAAGCTTACTAAAACACACGATACTAAAAACTACTCATCGTCATCAGGATCGAAAACATAAGTTTGTCCATTTTCGTCGTCATCGTCAACTTCGTCCCCTTCATCAAACTCGTCGGACTCCACTTGACCATCGGACTCCTCACATATGACTTCAAGTCCCCTATAAAGCGGGTCAATTCTAGTCATATCATCACTTGAATCGACGGGATGGAAACTTCTTTTGTTCTTACAGGTTGAACGGGCGGTAGATCATCATCAGCATCAACTAAGCCCCGACAATTCGACCCCGTGGATTAACTTTAATAACGGACAACCAATTCTGATCACATCGGACCCGAGTCTGAGGGTAAGGAATGAAAACTACTTGCTCCGCCTGATGCTAAAATGAACGGCTTGAACTTGGCAGTGTAACTCCTGTGTCCCTGGACATCCACGACTCCGAATTTTCTTGATATTACGCCAACCCCAATAGTTGGCTCAAACCAATCACATCAAAATAGTATGCATTTAAGATTCATCATACCAGCATACTCGACTTCTACGATTTCTTTCAGGATACCGTAGAAGTTGGTATCGCTTGGGACATGGATACCATAATTTGCAGTGGCTTTTCGTTGTCCATGTGCAAATGTATGGAAAATAAATCCCCGCATAAAATACATCTTATCAGTTCTTATATTTGCGATAGGTCCCATCACAAACTCATGCACCCACAGAGGCCAAGTTCCTAGCCGAGTCCTCCTATCGGTCACCTACATGGCCAAATGCAATTACTTGATTAGTAATTAATATATATATATATATATATAAGAATGGTTATTTACCTTCTCTCTCATCCATCCTGCGAAATCACGGTCAACGTATGTTCTCACTTCTTGGTCGTCATGTTCCGGAAATGCTTCCCGTATTTGCTGTTCGAGCATCCTGTGCACAACATAATGAAGGATGATTATAATTAATTGTATATATATATATATCAAATGATTCGTTTTTACTATACCTCTCATACGGTTGAAAGTAGTCACAGTTTAGCAAGATAAATGTATGAGCTGCGTGACAATGCTTGTAATCACAACACTCGATTGCAATTACTTTACCACCCATTCGGCCTACATCTGAGAATACATCGAGTACTCCCACATCAGGATATGTTCACCCAACTCCACCATCGTCATATCGTTTACGACCCGTTTACTTTGTTTTCACGGTTCGGCTAAAGTAGTAACTCGAGAAATTAGATGTCTCCTCGGTCAAACTTCCTGCCACGATGGATCCCTCAACCTTTGCGAGATTTTTTGCTTTCATCTTCAGATGTTTGAAGAACCTTTCGAACGGGTACATCCATCGAAATTGGACTGGTCCACCAAGATCCAACTCATGCGGTAAGTGGACTACCAGATGTTCCATCACGTCAAAAAACGAGGGAGGAAATATCTTCTCCAAGTTGCAAAGAATAACTGCGATGTCTGATTTCAACGGCAAGATATCATCCGCAGTTAATGTTCGAGCACATAAGTCTCTGTAAAATGCCTCGATACCTGAAATTATGTACCACGTATGAGTTAATAAACTACAAATATATAAATATATATATATATATATATATATATATATATACATACAAGAAAAATACCTGCTAGTGCCTCGTGGACGTGATTTGGTAGAAGCTCTTGCAAAGAAAATGGCAGTAGTCGTTGCATGAATACATGAAAATCATGGCTCTTCATTCCAGAAAATTTTTGCCCTTGCTCGACACACCTTGAGAACGTTGACACATATCCATCTGGAAACTTGACATCATCCTTAACCCACTTAAACAAACTATTCTTCGCGTCTGATGACAGCCAAAATATAGGAATCGGGGCCCTACCATCGCTTGTTATGTGCAACTCAGGCCTTGCGCATATACCAGGGAGATCCAAACGTGATTTCAAATTGTCTTTCGTTTTATCCGGAACATTCAACAATGTGTGGATGATATTTTCAAAAAATTTCTTCTCGACGTGCATTACATCCAAATTGTGCCTCAAGAGATGATCCTTCCAGTACGGCAGTTTCCAGAATATACTCTTCTTATGCAAGTTATGTACTGTCCATATCCACCCGGCATATTAGCGGGGACATTGTACCAGTTACCCCCAACATCTGCAGTTTGTTGAGCACCGCAATAATCTATTTGCGCTTCCAACTGTTCCCCTGAAAGATAAACCGGGGGGGGGGGGGACTTTGACGGTTTTGTTTTTCTTGAACAATTTCTTGTTATTTCTATACGGATGACCCACTGGCAGAAACCGACGATGATAATCGAACCAGCACGTTTTGTGTACCATTCGTCAATTGAAACGCTTCAGTCTGATCCCATGAGTTGTCCATCCAGATAACATCCCATAGGCGGGGAAGTCGCTTATGGTCCACATAAGCACAACCTTCATGGTGAAGTTCCAGCGGTTTGATGAATCGAACGTTTGTACACCGACATGCCACAACTCCTGTAATTCGTGGATCAGAGGCTGCAAGAAGACGTCAAAGGATCTTTTTGGATGCTTAGGCCCCGGAACAAGAATGCTCATGAACAAAAATTCTCGATGCATGCATATATATCCGGAGGTAAATTATAAGGCGTTACTATGACTTGCCACAACGAGTATTGCCAACCGGACATACCAAACAGACTAAACCCATCAGTACAAAGACCCAAATAAACATTTATATGTTCTTCAGCAAAGTCTGAATGTACCATGTTAAAGTATTTCCACGCCTTCGCATCTGATGGATGAGAGATCACCCCTTCCTCACTAAAGTGTTCTGCGTGCCACCTCATTGCCCCAGCTGTCTGCTCTGATTGGTATAATCACTTCAATCTATATGTTATCGGAAGATACCACATACGCTGGAACGGCACCCTCGTGCGACCACCTGTCTCTTTATATCTCGGTTTTCCGCAAAAATGGCATTCCTGCAGCTTAGCATCATATTTCCAGAAAAGCATACAGTTATCAATGCAGACGCCAATCATTTCAGATGGTAAACCAAGACTCGCGACCAGTCTCTGTATTTCATAGTAACTCTCTGCCGAGTTATTGCCCTCCGGCAAATATTCGTTAAACAATGCAGTCCATTTATCCATGCAATTTTCACTAATGTTATCTTCGCTTTTAATTGTCATCATCCTAGATGCTAGTGACAATTTTAAAAGCCCTTCTCTACATCCTTCGTAGTTGGGTTCATTAGCACCGTCTAACATATCATAAAACTTTTTAGCATTTGGGTTTGGTTCTTCAAAAGTATTATCATTAAACGAGGCAGTAGTTTCATGAAATGCATCAGTAACCATGTCATGAAACCTATTTCCATCACTATTACCATATCCATATTCATTATAATCTTGATGATGAGCATGCTGATCATAGTTATTATCAAAACTACTAGCGCCATCTTGATTGCCATGATAACTCGTCCTTGAACTACCCGGAACATTAACTACAAAATCTTCCGCGTGCGCAAACCAGACATAATAGTTAGGTAAAAACACTTCCAAACAGTGTTTGCATCATGATGATCAATGTTCTCGCACTGAACACAAGGACATAAAATTTTGTTACCGTTCTCTCCCGCAAATGACTGATGTGTCGCGTGGGTCAAAAATTGATCAAGACCATCTCTAAATTCTCTCGTCACTTCACCGGTATCTAGATCTCACCGGTTGTACATCCATGCCCGAACCGTGTATATCTCATGATGCCAAGACATGATCGATTATCGACCTCTCCACACAAAATATCGGATTTATAGTATTTTTGCGGAATAAAATCCTTTTGTGAGTAGATTTGGGATGTTTGTGATATGATTTTCGTCTCCCCTATAGCTTGCTATTTATAGAGGATCAGCCATTTTTGCTACTCATTTGCGACCAACCTTTGTTACTAATTTGCTAAGAGAAAATATTTGCAAGGCCTTTGCTAGTAATTTGCTACCCATTTGCGACCAAAATTTCAGTTGCAAAAAGCAGTTGGAAATCATTGAAAACGTGTGTATCTACTTGCTAAATATCCTCGCAAATCAGTCGCGAAGCTTAGAAAATATATTTTCCCACAAATTCCTTGCAAATTTGCAACGTCTTGCTACGACATTTCTTTTCGTCGCAAATTTGAGGATATTTGCTACCACCTTTTTTTGGTCGAAAATTACTCGTAATTTTGCGAGGCATTTGCTACGAATGATATTTGCCTCACAAATTAGTCGCAAATTTGCAGATAATTGCGACTAATTTGCGACGAAATTTTTCTACGCAAATTTGCGACCACAATCGCAAACTCATAGCAAACGCCTCGCAAATTTGCGACCACAAAACGTGGTCGCAAATTCTCCTCGCAAATGGTCATGTTTTCTTGTAGTGAACCCATCATGTGTAACCTTCCTATCAAACTGCCAAGGTCTTCCCAACAAAATATGACCAGCCTCCATTGGTAAGACATCACAGAGAACCTCATCCTCATACTTGCCAATGGTTATAGGCACTCTAACCTGGCTGTTTACCTTCATTTCTCCACCCTCATTAAGCCACTGCAGTTTGTAAGATTTCGGATGCTTGTGGATTTCCAAACCAAGTTTGTTCACCATGGTTTCACTTGCTACATTAGTACAGCTCCCACCATCAATGATCATGCTGCAAACCTTTCCTTGTACGTGACACCTAGTGTGAAACAGGTTCTCTTTTTGAACGTGCTCTTTGGCTTTGGTTTGCACACTTAAGGTGCTTCTTGCAACCATCAATTCGCCTTTAGCAGGTGGTGCAATATATTCTTCTGAGGAATCAGAAGCTATCTCTTTTTCTTCCCTTTGGCGTCTGGTTTTGCAGTGTTAGGTTTAGAATACTCTTTAGCAATATGTTTTCCTTCTCTTTGGTTGCTAAGTCTGGTTGAAGAAGCTCCAGGCCAATAACTAGGCTTGAAAGAACCCTTTCTCTTAAGTTGTTGTTCAACCATAATAGCTTTGTGTAACATTTCTTCAAGATCTTCATATTGCTGCATTTCCAATCTGTCTTGGATGTCACGGTCAAGACCTCCTAGAAACCTTGCCATAGTAGCCTTTCTGTCTTCTGATATATCAGCTCTTATCATGAGAGTTTCCATCTCTTGAATGTAGTCTTCAACGTTGTGAATACCCTGGTTAACTCTCCTAAGCCTTTGATGAAGTTCACGGTGGTAATGGCTTGGCACAAATCTTCTTTTTCTCATTAAGGCTTTCAACTCAGACCAAGTCTCCACTTTGATACTCTCTGTTACGTCTTCTGGAAGTAACCCACTGATCCCACCAACTGAGTGCATATTCACAGAACTTAGTAGCTGCCATACGCACTTTGTTGTATTCAGAATAGTGCTGAAGATCAAAGACTAACTCAATCTTCTTTTCCCATTCCAGATAGGCATCCGGATCGTTCTTTCCATAGAAGGATGGTATTTTAAGCTTGAGGCCTCCTAGGTTATTGTTAGACTGATCCCTTTCTGCTCCTGTATGTCTAGGCCTCCTTTGGCTCCTTTTGGTGTTTTCGCTGCCACGACTGTAATAGTTTTCTGCCTCTTCATCTCTAGGTTGTCGCATGGGGTTTCTTTCTCTTCTAGAACTTCCCTCCTGGGTCCTTCTATCTTGTGCTTCATCTAAACGTTGATGAACAGCCTCCATTTCAATTTGCAGAGCCTTTTTCATTTCAGCCACTAAAGCCTCCATTAGCAACTTCGGATCTACTGGATTATTGTTTTCGTCTGACATTTTGATACTGAAACGCACTTAACACACCATTAAGGGCACCTGATCTAGAAAACTAAGTCATATCTAATAGAAAATTATTACAGAAGTTGAAGGGGTGCAATTTTGATGAAAGTGTGAGAATGAATGGGTGTGAGTGATATAGACTGAGTGAAATGGTGTAAACGAATCAGTGTAACAAGATGGATGAAGATCAAATGATGCAAACAGAACATGTTACAGGAATTTTTTTTTTTTTTTTTTCAGAAACAAATGGAATATGAAAGGTCAGAAGATGAATGATAGAAAACAAACTAGCAGTGTGCTCTGATACCAGATGATACGATTCTTCCCAAGGATTGACACTTCTAGTTTGGAATTGGATAATCCTTGCTTTTGAAAGAGAGTAAGCTTCTGCAGATCAAGGCACGTGGGTTGAAGGGTCACACAGTAGTTGCAGAATGGCTACTGATTTACCTAAGATGGTTCCTTGGATATGACACACCAAGACAAACCAAATCCGATTGTTGGATATTACACACCAGCAATCTAAGAGAGAATCACTCTCTAAAAGAAAAGAAGTTTTTGATTGAAAAGTTGATGCTGAAACAGAAGGGGGTTCCACGTTTTTAAAGAGAGAGGAGGAGCCAAAAAAAATTATGGTCCTTGAAAACAGAAAATAATTAAAACACTCTTGACTAAAGACTAAACTTTTGAACTTCTTCTGTTGGAATTTCGTTGGAGGGAAAAAGGAATGGCTCCTTTGTGTTTTCAGCAACAAATGGGCCAATGATGATGTGAACTACTTGCCTCGTTAAAATTTTGGCAAGAAAACCCATTGGGACAAAACTTGGACAAGAGAAAAAGAGTACAAATAGCTCACATACCCATTTGTTAGTTGTCTTCAGCTTGTAGCAGATTTAGAGTGATGTTGGACACTTTTTCATTCCAGCTCAAGTGAGTATGTTGCATTTGTTCCTTAGTGAGTAAGCCACAGATTGTTTCCTTGAGTCTTTTGGCCTTAGCACGAGTCAATGGTCCAGTTGGTAAGGTGAGAGCTTCCTCAGGTTCAAGTTTTTCCACTGGTTCAAGCTCAGGTTCATGTTCAGCTTCAAGTCCTTCCTTTCCCATGATCGCATCAGTTTCTTATACTCCACTTTAACCTTGCAAGAAACTCTCTTGTGAGATCGGGATAAGTGGGGTAGTCCATCATTGCAAAGGCCTTAAGTCTCATCCTCTTCATGGTGACATCAAAGTCCTTCAACAAACTAAATTCGCCTAGCAATTCTCGGCTGCAAACCGTGTTGTATGAACCTGTACTTCTTTAAAAGCGCTTAATGATGCCATCTGTCCATTCAACAACGGATTCATCCACTCTTTCGGGTTGAGATGTCTTCTTGGAAGTGAACTTTCTTGGTTGATCATCACTTGTTGGGATATGCTTGCCCCTGTCTTGTTTTGTTTTTGGTGCCATGGTGCCTATAAAATAAATATTTCAAAGTAAGAACAATGTGCTTTCATCACTATGGATAAGTGTAAGACTTGTTCACCAAATTCCATACGTTGCAAGAAATATATTGGAACAGATCGAGTATCGAGCTGGGAAAGTGAAAGAAGAAGCTCTAAGCAGAAAAGAGGTTCTTGAAAAAGCTGAGAAATGGTTGAATGCTTGTGAGGAAGAGAGTTGGCTTGAAAAATATAATCAGGTTTGTGTCTTTTTGTTCATAAAGATCCTTTTTTTTTTACATTTTGTGGTTATGGAATTTATGATTTTTGTATAAGATGAAAATTGATACAATGCTGGAAAAGAATCTCTTTTAATCCTCAAACGCGCAGAGAAAGCTCTCTCTCACTTATTAATAAACTTCCTGGTTTCACAGAACAATGATCCATGATATACTCTATATTTTAATGTTTTATACATGCTTTTTACTATCTTATTTAAGTGTTTTATTACAATTTTATGTCTTTAAATGTAGTTTTTTGTATTTCTAGTGTTTTGGGTTTTTATAGGTAATAATGGAAATTGGAGCAAAAGAGATGTAAATCACGTTACAGCCATCTCGACAAATCAAAAGCATCATCCAAGTTACAAAACTTACAAGATATGCATTTTTTCAAATTGGACATAATAGAAGCACTAGCAGTTTGCCACTGTTTGGAGATCTTACGAGTTTGGAATTTGATGAAGTTTGGTGAAGAGGTAGCGTTTTGAGTTAAGTTTATAACAAAAGTGGTTTCAAGTCATTTGGAGGTGTGGTTGAAGAGTTACACCCGATTTACTGAATATATATTTATCTGGCTTGCAGACGAAGCAGGCCCAGGAAGGAGCCAACACTGGTCATAGGATTTTGACCCGTTCTCCAGACCTGTGCAACCCCATTGGTAGAGATTTCTTGCCCAATACAACCTTATTCAAGCATGAAAAATCTCTTTTGTCCCTAACTTAACCTTAATCAACATTAAGCCTATAAATACTTGTTTTTACCTTCTTGTTAGGAATAAACCCCCATATTATTTCACAAGCCACAAAATTACACTAAAAATAAACACAACATACACCTCTCTTAGAAGATTTTGTGCCCCTTCTTTGTTCTTCATAGTTTTTGATTAAGAGTTTACAGGGAGAAGATTTTGCCTTTGTATCTCTATATAAAGAGACTTCTAAGCCCTCTTGTTTCTTATTGAGTTTTATGATTATGAATCTCTTTTCATCTCTTTGTTTATTGTTCTTAAGCATGATTGAGTAATGTTCTTGTTTGCTTTAAGGGTTTTCAAAAGGGATTCATGGATTGATTGTTAGGTTGCTAGATTTGGGATTATTGATAGAGTTCTTCATCTAAATTTGTGCTTATTACATATTGCTTGATTGACCATATAGCTACTGCTCTTAGGTTAATAAACTCATCGAAAGTGTTGTTTAATTACCTGAACTAATTTGGGTGAGAAAGAATTATAGTATGCGGAAGTAGAAGTATGAAGCTTTGGAACAAATCGAACTTGGACTATTTATGCATGTTTAAATACTTAATTACTTGCGGAAGTTGTGTAATTTATGTTTTTTAGACATACTGATTGGTACTACGGAAGTAGGTCAATTAATTCATTCGTGATTTGAGTTCTAGAACATATTTATCGAATTTTTCTTGTTTAATTCATCTGATTTAATTGTTCTATGATACCCTGCGAATTCTTGAACACCCAACACTTTCACTACTAATTTTACATGATTATTTACTTGCTTTTAAAATTATTTATTGTTATTTTCTTCACTTTTCACTGCCCATAAATAAACACTCATATTTTCCATCTTAGCTTAACTCGAATACAATAAACTCGTAATGTGATTATTTGGTCTCTAGTGGATTTGAGTCCTAAGTACTATTGTGTTTGATGTGCACTTACCGACTTATTTCAGAGTTAAAACTCAGAGACATCAATCCCAAAAAAAATTTCATACATTGTTATCTTTGTGAATCTTTTATCTAAATAAAAATCTCTTCACTCTTCTTAGCTATGGTTGAAGCATTAGCTTCCAAGATTGCGATTTGGAAATCAGAAAAAGAAACTGAGTTTCTCTTTGACGGTGTATGATCTTATCTTATTCTCTCAAACAAAACCCTCTCCTAAATGATAATATATATAAAATATTCTTCCATATTTACTTAAATTCATCAATTCAGCCAGTACCATTTACAATCTAAAAAATTCAGCCAGATTCAGCAATTTAGCAAAAAAATATGTCAGATTAAACTGAATTTAACTAGATTCAACAATTCTTCCAACACCAATTGGTACATAAATATATTTATTTTAGATAAAAGATCAAATAATAGCAGATATGCGGACCGTATAAGAATATTTAAGATATAAAAAATTACTTCTGCAATATATTTTTAAAATTTAGTCGGATAATACATGTATGGTATAGATAATATAAGATATATAATTAATTTTGATAACTTATAATTTTATATGATAATTATTTTTAATAAAAGTATTAAATATGTTAACTTCAAATTCCGTCAAAATTCACATTTATTTTCTTACGAGTTGCAAGTTTTTTCGCCAAATTTTGTTGTTATCTTATGTTTAATAAAATTATTAAATATATCAAATTTAATTTTATTAGTCTATCTAAATAATTTTATTGACAAACAACATTGTTTAATTAATATTTTCATACTTAATTTATTTATCTATTCTTGAAAATTAAGCCAGATTCAACTATTACGATTTGAATTCTAAGTTATTTCGCCAGATTCTGCAAAAAATTAGCAAGATTATGTAATTTAGCCAAATTCAACCGGAGTTATCCGATACCATTTATACCATTTGTCTTTAAAACTTCATTTGATCTTTTAATCCAACTTTCTTCATTCAGAATCGTCTACTTTCGATGCTCGAAGAGTATACAGAACCCAGAGAAGAGAAATAACAAGAACGCCGCAGAAAAAGGATATTTACATACAACTCTTTTACATCAATCTTGTTCCAAGAATTACCAAAAAAGCAATGTTTGTTGGATCTGGGGAATTGTCAACACAGTGGAACATGTGAATACACCAAATATAATGAATTAGAAGTCAAAAGTGCAATGTTTATCAACTTGTTCTCAAGAACACCAAAAACACCAATTTCACTAAAATTGCAAACACTTGTAAAATAGTCTAGACAATTTAGAGAACTAGCTTATGGTGTTTCTCTAACATGATGAATGCAAGCAATTGCAATAAAAAAAACCCCAAATTTCCAATAATTCAACCCAAATTCGTCACTGCTGATATGAAGAATCCTAAGTGGTAAAATCTCAAAATTTCTCCATAAAATTTGCAATTCAACCATGGAAGTCAACTACCCAAACTAGAATCACCAAGTAACAAGCATAAACAAGCATCAATGAAGTGATTCCAAGCAGATTTAGGTGGAGACAAACCTTGGTTCTATAATGGAGATGGAGAGAGAGTTAAGAGACAATACCTTGTAGTGTTGATGAAGACGGGTTCGTAGTTGATGATAGAGTTCAATTGTGCACAAAATCTCTTGGAGAGTGAGTGAAGACGAAAGAAGAGGAGGGTCGATGGTGGTGTAGAAGAATGTTTTCTCGTGCAAAAGCTTTTGTGACGAAAAAGTGGAATATCGTGGGATGAAAAGAGAAAAAGAGGGTAGATTTAATTTAATCATGGGGTAAAATTGGTTTAAAGTGGGTTAGGGAACCATGATAAAACGATTTAAACCAAATAAGGGTCACTAAAATGTACCTGAACGCTCCCATTGATCGATGATGTCCATCGATATAGACGTGTATCATGAGTGTAATAGTGGTTCTAGATGTTTTCTTGATAGATCATCGAGGCCCGCATCGATCAGAGTTGCAACTTGCGAAATTGGTTGGCGCTTGGATTGACCTCTTTGATCAATGTTCACATTGATCAGAGCTGTACACAGAGGGTCTGGATGGTGATTTGATCGACCTTGGTGATCGACGTTGAGGTCGATCAAGAATGCAACGCACACCAAGACCTAGTTGTTCGGCTGATCTAGATCTTTGATCGACCTGTTGGTCGATCATGCTTGTAGTGCTATTATAACTCGACTTTTTTGACCTTAAACCATCCGTCAATGACCCCATTACCTCTTGAAATCAATGACATACAAAGAAAAAGATAAAAGTAGATTAATAAAAAAGAAAAATATGTGCAAAGATACCATGAAATTTCTTCTCAAGTGCACTTGTTTTACGTCTCTAGCATGACTGCTTTGGGGCGACTAGGCATTTGGTGGATCCGAAAGAGGAACCACCTCGTTCTCTTCTATTCTAACATCCGCCAATTAAGGCTTGTAACGCTTTCCATTAACCGTAACTCTCTCTCATCTTGTTTAACAACACAATTGCTCCATAGGGGCGAACTTATTTCACCTTATAAGCACCCGTCCATCTTGACTTGAGTTTCCAGGGAAACAATTTCAACAAAGAATTGAACAACAAAACTTGGTCCCCCTCTTTTAAATTCTCGTTTGATGATCTTCTTGTCATGAAATGCCTTGGTCCTCTCTTTGTAAATTTGTAAGCTCTGATAGGCCTCTTGCCTTATCTCCTCAAACTCTTCCAATTGGATAAAATAGTTTTCGGAAGCCTCATTGTGTCAATGTTGAGAAGCTTCGTTGCCTACAACACCTTTTACTCTATCTCAACTGATAGATGGCAAGATTTTCCATATAGAAGGTTGAATGGAGTTGTCCTCATTGGAGTCTTGTAAGTGGTTATAGACGTCTATTGTGCGTCATCAAGCTTTATAGACCAATCTTTTCTTGTTTTGTTTACCGTCTTCTCCAAAATTTCCTTGATTTGGCGGTTTGAGACTTCTACTTGACTGTGTTGAGAAGCTTTGTTGCCCACAACACCTTGTACTCTATCTCAACTGATAGAGGGCAAGATTTTCCATATAGAAGGTTGAATGGAGTTGTCCTTATTGGAGTCTTGTAAGTGGTTATATACGTCTATTGTGCGTCATCAAGCTTTATAGACCAATATTTTCTTGTCTTGTTTACCGTCTTCTTCAAAAAAAAATTGATTTGGCAGTTTGAGACTTCTACTTGACCGTTCGTTTGTGGATGGTAAGGCGTTGTAACATTATGTTTGACCTCATGCTTCTTCAAAAGGATTTTAAAAACCTTGTTGATGAAGTGACTTCCACCATCACTAATCACCACACGCGAAACACCAATACACGGAAATATCACACTCTTGAACAACTTAAGCACAACCTTAACATCATTCTTAGGATTAGCAATTGCTTCCATCCATTTTGAGACATAATCCACCACTACAAAGATGTACTCATTTCCATACGAAGAGACAAATGGCCTAATGATGTCAATACCCCAAACATCAAAGACTTCCACTTCTAGAATCGGGCTTTAGGGCATTTCAATTCTCTTGCTTATGTTGCTTTCCCTTTTGCAGCAATCATATTTAGAAATGAATTCATGTATGTCCTTAAACATCAAAGACCATAAAAAACCGGCTTGTAGAATCTTGGAAACCTTCTCGAAACTAGCAAAGTGTCATTCATAGTCTGAACCATAGTAATGAAAAAAGATACCTTGAACTTGACCTTCTGAGATACACCTCCTAAAGAGCTTATTTTTCATTGCCTGAAAAAATGGTTTGTTGGTTCTCGTCAGTCCAGACAGGTCCATTTTGAATTTCTTTACCGTCGAATTCAATATTTTGATGGAAGTTGATTTCAAAGATATTAATGAAAACCATATATGATTGGACTTGAACAGTGTCATTTTTTTTGCTTACTCTAATTTGAAACCCAAATCATAGATTTTGGTTAGCTATGTGAACGATTTCATGTTCGATTTTCTTGGTTGACTAAAGGAAGCACATAAATACACATTATCGAGTGGTGGAGCTACAGTTCCTTATTCGGATCGGATCCAAATCCAGATCTTCTCTTCGAACGGCTAATTTGGTCAACATGAAAGCTAATTTGGTGAATTTTGTGTCGCCATTAGCATTGCAACTGTCTTCTTTGGCGATTCTGATATATGAAAAAATCAAAATATGTCAAGTCGTCGTGCCATAATTTGAACATCGTCGTTTGCTCATATGAATCTGTGTTGGGCCGTACATAACAAAAGGAGATAAAAAAAGATTTGCTTTCATCTCATGGTATGTAACTAGCTAACCAAATATGAAGAGCATCAGAAGAAGTGAAGAAGAAGATGAAGCAAATTTTGTTTTTCTTTTCTTTTTAAAATGTTTTTTTAATTATTAACGATAATTCTAGGTTAAATATGATTTAAACAGAAATCATCGGGATTTAGCGGTATTTTTCAAATACGATGAGTTCAAAAGTTGGGGTGATGTAAAAATGTTATTTGTAAGTTTGAGTAGTTTAAGGATTAGAGAAAAAATTCATGTGGATTGAGTTTGTGTAATCTATGGAAGTTAACGCAAAGATAAAATTTAGGCTTAGAAAGATGCTAAATCCTAAGGGATATTGCATTCTCCCCGACAACGGCACCAAAAACTTGATGTAAAATAATTTTTAAATTCTAAATTAAATCACAAATGCAAAGCAGTCAAAGAGTAATAAAGGGTCGAATCCACAAGGAAAAAGAATAGTACAATAGGAAGACAAGAAACTTCCTAAGGTACGCTAAATGATGTTTGATTTTGAGTTTTTTTGAAGATGTTAAATCTAAACAACTTATATGAAATGAACTAACTGATGATGCAAATTAAGTAAATGAGACAATATTACTAAGTAAAATGCAAAACAATATCAAGGTAGACGAGGCAAAAGATTAAACAAGCAAAAGATGAAATCTATTAAAGAAAGATATGGATCATAGGAAAGGTAATTTATTTGGGGCAAACTATCCATTGAGCCATGATGGTATAGGCTCTAAATCAAACTCATTCCTAAGGTAAGGATCACAATTTCTAGACTAATCCATTTACATGGTGTTAATCTCTTTCTTAATTCCCTAATTATCATAAACTTAATTATGTTTGCAATTAGGAAACCAAAAAGCAGTAAACATAAGTCCATAAACTCACAAATTACCTTAATCATCAAGTGTCAATTGGCTAAGTATAAGATGCTCATTTGAAATTCTCCTACACATTTTGCAAACACCTTCCGTGGATGCAAAATGACCATGATCTAGATTTTGATTAGCTACTTCAAATCGAGCATTAGGTACATTTCAAATGAACGAAAACTCATAAACTAAGTCTAATCCATCATAAGTTCATAATCCAACTTCTAATCACTCTAAGCTACCTAGCTCACAATCCATAAAGCTACTACTCATACATGGCCAAAGTAAATACAAAAGCAAAAGCAAAGAAGTGCATAATGTACAAAGAGATTAAGAGAAATAGATTAGAGAAAATCTTCACTAGATGGCATGAAAAAAGAGAAATCTTCTTCATACAAAAGCAAAGATTCAAAGTGCAATCTTTAGAACCAATGGATAAAGGCATTAAACATAATTTAGGGTTTTGATGAGCTAAAAATGTATTTCTTGCAAAGGAAAACGAACCGAGTCAACCCGGGACAAACCGGGTCAAACCCAATTTCGAGAAAGGTGTTGGGCTGATCGACGATGATGATCAATGGTGAGGTTGATCGAGTTTATCTTCAGAAGGTTTTTCGGTCTGTATGTTGGTATGATTGACAACTTCGATCGATCTTATGGTCGATCCAGTATGTGTTTACGTGTTTTAGGGGTTGGCTTGATCGAGGCTCTTGTACGAGGTGATGTTGATCCATGCTGCTTTGTCGTGACTTGATGTTTGTTTTAAATGTCGCCTTAATCGATGGTCTTGATTGACCAAGGGGTCGATCACATGAACTGGTTTGGATCTTGATCGACGTTTATGATTGACCATGGGGTCGATCATGGCTTCAAGTTTGGCATTTCTTTGGTCTCCTCCCATTATCCTTCTCGAAATCTTGATTCCTCATGCGTCCTAACTTCCAACGTACCTGAAAATGATAAAAATGCAATGCAAATACAACAAATAAGTTTAGGACCCTAAGACTCATGAAAATACCAAATGAGATTCAAATACAAGAGAAATCTACTAAATGCCATGCAATGGATTAAAAACCAAAGGAAAATGTGTTAAGACTATTTTAAATATGCAAACATCCACAGAAATTTTTGTCAATTATTCCTCTTATTTTGTACCGCTAGAGGTTTAATAATGTCATTTAAGTATGTTAATGCGCATTAATACCCTTTGATTCGACCGTTTCAATTTTTTTCATCTTTGAACGCTGATGCGAGGTGACCAACTCGCATGCCATATTGATTAGTCATTAATCTCTTGATCCACCGATTTTAATTCGCATTATTTTGGAACTTATGAGCTTTACCGAGGTGAATCTCCCATTAACAATATCCAATCGAGCTATTTTCTTGAAATATCTCAGCTTAGAGTCCTTTATATATTCCTCTTTAGTCTATTATGGGTTGGATCTCTTGACAAGATTGAACATCAACAGTTAACCATAATATCCTAATTGATTTGCTTCGATTAGAGAACTTAATCATCAATCCCCATGGTTCGGATCCCAAAAATCAAGCTTGTTAGCCAACCATCGATTGATTGATTGGATGCTCGATGGTTGTCCTAGGTCTTTGCAACCGTTGCCCTTTCATCTTCTGAAAATATTCGCTTTCCTTCATTATTACTTTTTACTTCCACCATAAAAATAGTATCTTCTTCCTATTTATCATTTCTTCTCTTTTTGCTAGAAATATAAATATCATTTAAAACGAACGGTTTCTGGATTACAAATTATTAACTAAACAAATTGGGATCGTAATCCCATATGCCCTCCCTTGCCATTTTTAATCTCATATGCCCTCTTTCTAAATAAATATTTAGTTTAGATTTAGTTTTAATTCCAAAACCAGTCAAAGACACAAAAACCCTTAATGAATCAGATAAATTACAAGCTCTACCATACATCCAAACCCAAACCCGAAATCAAATCCGGATCCGATTAAAAATCCCCAAATTCTTAAAAAAGTTACGAAAACCTAAAAAAAATTTATTCGATTTTCCCCTTCTTCTCTTTCTCTTCGCCGAAGGCGATTCCGTCTCCGTCGACTCCGTCTCTGTCTCCATCGTCGTCGACTCCATCTCCATCGCCGTCGTCGACTCCGTCTCCTTCATCTCCGTCGTCGACTCCGTCTCCTTCATCTCTGTCTCCGTCTCTTTCCTAAGGTTTCAGAGCACTTGAAGGTAAGCCTCAATCTCGGATTTTAATGTTCTGGAAAGCGGTTTTGAATCAAACTGCGGTTTTGATTTCAACTGGAGATTTGTCGGATTTATCTAGATGTATTGGGTTTGAATTTAGGGTTTGAAGTAAAACCCAATTTGGGACCCATAAATTTCAATAGTGCGAATCCGAGTTAGGATTGTGTCTGTTTTGATTTGTTTTGTTGTGGATTTTGCAGAAATGTCTCCAAAGACAAGAGGGGGACTTACGAAGAAAGGGACTTCAAAGGAGGATCTGACTTCAAAAGCGTCAAGTAGTACCTTGCTAAGGTATGCTGTGAGCGAGTCAGATAGTGGATCTGAATCTGAAAACGAGGCTACGCTATCGAAGGTATGTGATGAGAAAAATGTAATTGCTTGTGGAACATTTGGATACTGTCTAGGACAACTAATCCACTAGTATTGCCTAGGAAAACTAGTAGTACTGAGTATAACTGTTAGTAATTAGGAAAACTGGTACTACTTAGTATAACTGTTAGTAATTAGGAAAACTGGTACTACTGAGTATAACTAGGGTATACTGTGATTGAAATTCTGTTCGGATTGCAGGATAAAGAGGATTCAGATACCCTACCGATGCAGCCTCTGAAATTTTTCTTCCAACATACCCAATATAACCTGCAATGCAAGATCCAAACAAGGTGTGATTTGAGCAACTTCTTGGAGATCATTGAGGATTTTAAACCAGAGTTGGAATGGTTTAAAAAACATCCTCAATTTAAGCACTTCTTCCACATGGAGAAAGAACCAAACCGTAAGCTTCAAGGATTGTGGATGCTGCTGCTTCGAACTGTGTGTGTGGATAGGAACACAATTGTTTGGTTTGTTGTGAACGGCGTTCCGATCCGGTATTCTCTAAGAGAGCATGGTCTGATCAGTGGGTTGTACTGCCATGATTACCCCAACGGAATTAATCCGAAGATGAAGTTGAAGACATACACAAATCAGTTTAAGGAGAGGCAATTTCGCAATAAGAAAACCATAACTATCAAAGATGTCAAAGACAAGCTGCTTTCAATGAAGAAGAGTTCTCCTGATCGCCTGAAGATGGCGATCTTGTATTTCTTAAGCGCGGTACTCGGAGGTAAGGCGAAAGTTAATGGAAACATAGATCCATTCTTACTTAGAATGGCTGAGGATCCGGATTTGTGTAAATCATATCCGTGGGGGCGAATGACATTTGAGGATTCGGTCAAGGATGTTTATCACGTGATGAAACATATGAACGGTTCAGCGGCAGAGAAGTTGACCTTTCCTGGATTCGTAATTCCTTTGGAGGTAAGAATACTATTTTCTGAATATATTAATATTTTAATATTTAACCTATGACATACTATTTCTCTATATGTAGATTCTGGCTTTTGAGTGTATACCAAAGTTGAGGAAATCATTTAGAGAAGATGTTGAAGAGGTAGAAAAAGAGTGTCCAAGGATGTGCAAGCAGAAGTTCAAAGCTTGTAGTATGAAAGGTTGGCCCTTGGAAGAAATTTATAGGTCGCTTGATTCTAGTAAGGTATTAATTCAACTTAATTTTTAATTAGAAATCGTTTGGGTTAATGTTAACAGCTAATTTCTACTTGTTTACATTGACAGGATATTCATAGTATCTTGGAACCAGAATTGGAAGAAGAAGCTCTTTTGGCGCGTATCTTAGATGATGAAACAGCTGATGAAGCCTTGGACATGATCCAAGACAGTTGGAACCAGCATCTCGCAGCAAAGAAAAAGATATGTTGGGAAGAACTGTACGACTTAGATGTGGCTTCCCGAGCACCGATAGAGGAGCAACAAGAAGAAATTGGATTGGTTCAGGACTTGGAATCGGAAAAGAATCATGGTTTGGTTCAGCTTTTGAGAGATTTTGAAGATAGGCTGAGCCAAAGAATGACTGAGGGATTTAAGAAGGTTAATACTGCAACTAAGGATTTAGAGAAGAAGGTGAGGCGGTTAAGGAGAAAAGTGAGGGGTCTTAGAAGTGAAGTAAGAAGTCGAAGGGAGTATGAAGGGGCTGGGTGGGAGTATGAAGGGGCTGGGTTTGAGTATGAAGGGGCTAGGTTTGAGCAAGAAGAAGAGAAAGAGAAAGAAGAGATAGAGAAAGAGAAGGGAACAGAACAAGAAGAAGAAATAGAAGAAGAAGAGATAGAGAAAGAACCAGAGGAAAAAGAGAAAGAACCAGAGGAAGAAGAGCAAGAAGCAGAAAAAGAAGAAGATAAAGAAGACAGAGAGCAAGAAGAAGAGATAGAGAAAGAGAAGGACACAGAACAAGAAGAAGAGATAGAGAAAGATGAGACAGGGAAAAAGAAAGAAACAGAAGAAGAAGAAGAGAAAAAAACAGAAATGTCTGTTATTGTTTATCAGAGAAATCGGATTAAAGAAAACCTAATGGCTATTGTTGGTGCTGAAGCTTCAGAAAAAGGAGAAGGAAGCCAGATTGAAGCTGATGGGAACCAAGCACAAGAAGAAGAAGAAACTGGAGAGCAGAAGAAGAATCAGAGGAGTGCCACTCCAAGGAAGAGGAGGAAAACAGAACCATCACAATACAAGAAATATCCGTATACTAGCAAGGGGAAAAACGCGAACAAGGACAAGAAAAGGGCCAAGACTGGTAAAGCTGAAATGGAGGATGGGAAGAAAAGGGCCATGGATGCTAAAGATGAGGGAAGAAGGACCAGGCAAAAATCAAAGAAGTGACGTGGTTTTAGAATGACTTAGGTAGTAAAAGTCTAGGATTGGATGCTATCTTATTATGTTGAACTGTTGTTTATTGTAAACATGTGTTTTTAGGTACTTTGTGTACCTGGGTTAATCTTTCTAATGTTGAACTCATATTCTATGATAATCTAATTTTGGTACTACTGGTGTTATTAGGTACTACTAACTAACATGTGTATTCAACATAAAACAAACACGTTTTTAAAAAAATAAGAAAATAAAAATAAAACATATTTACGAAAAAAACATATTTAACACGTGCGCCGTCAAATGAATATAAAAATATATTTTTTTTATTAATAGTTATACTTAGTTTTCGAGTAGTACCGCGTTACACATAGTTATATTTTGATATTTTTCACGTATTATTAGTCATACCTACGTAAAATTATAATTTTTCTAGTAGTATTGATCCAGTTGATCCATTTAAATATATTTACTATAGTTTCGTAAAGTAAAATGTCTGAAAATACCATGTTTGTTTGTTTGACATAACAATGAGTGCTTCTACTCATACATTAACATATGTATAAGGTATGGTTCTAGGTTCAAAATATGTTTTTGTAAAAGATCAGTATTTATAACAATATGTACCCAGTGGTACCTAAGTATCAAGTAGACACAAATGTCCCATGAAGTAAAAGATACAGAAATTAACTAATAAGTAAAGAAAATGTAGGAAGAAAGAACACAAAATAAGCAACACAGTCATACTTAGTTATACATAGTTATACCAGACAGAGAAAACATACAACACAAGTCACACAGTCATACGTAGTTATACGTAGTTATACCAGACAGAGAGAATTACCAAAATAAATCCCTCAGTTATACAGAGTAGTACCTAGTAATACCAGACAGAGAGAATAACCTAAATAAGACACCATTTGTACCTAGTTGGGATCGTGGACATTGGGATCGTTAACAAAATAGTCATAAAGACGTCCATATCCTCTTCTTCTTCCTCTTCCTCTTCCTCTTCCTCGATATTCTCCAGCTGACGGGTACCGTGTTTGTTGAGTTCTTCCTTTTTTAGTTTCGTGTGGCGGAGGCAAGCCGATCGAATGTCGTTCTTCGTCAGGTATCATCCAAGTTGACATATGGGGTACAGGATATATTGTCCTGGTATATGCCAATACCCAATGCACTACCAAATAAAATTCGGAAGAAAACTCATAATGACAGACCTCCGTCTCTCCGCTTAATCGGATGATAGCTTGTATTGCATGCACGCATGGATACCTGTCTATATCAAAACGCTTGCAACTGCAAGTTTTCTGTCTCAAATTAACCACATAATTCTTCCCATCCCGTCCAATCACATTGTACTCACGGGTGAAGCCGTTTAACTCCTGCGACACTAGCTTCTTTCCAATCGGTACCGTGGACTCTATTATGTTGTGCACGTAAGGCACCAACTTCTGTGACTCGGGTACTTCACCGGAACTCCTCCTATGAATGTTGAACCATTCAGCCAATTTTGCCACGATTATATCAATCATGGGTAATAAAGTGTACTTCCTTGCCTCTACGAAAACGCCATTGATCGATTCTGCACTATTGGTGGTTACTATGTTGTACCTTTCTCCTGAAAAATAACATCTTGCCCATTTTTTCTCATCAACACTTTTATCGAGATACACGGCTGCAGAAGGATACCTTATTCTGAACGCACTATAAAGTGTTAGGAACTCAACCTCTGTATAAGCTTCAGCGCATTCCATGAACTTCCCCGCAACAGTTTTTTTCTTCGTACCAGAAACGCTTCCTTTCACATTCTGAGACAGATGGTATATACAATACCCATGTTGAGACAACGGGAACACCTCACGTATTGACTTAATAAGCCCTAGATTTCTATCAGATATAAAAACCATTTTAGGATGATCCGGTACCACTGATTTCAACTTTTTCATAAACCACATCCAACTTGCTTCTTTCTCACCATCAGCTACACCAAAAGCAATTGGATAATGGTGATGATTAGGATCTTGAGCCGTTGCAACAATTAGAACTCCACCATATGCATGCTTAAGGTGGGTGGCATCAATAATGATGACTTTTCTCATGGCTTTGAATCCTTCAATACAAGCTCCCAACGCAAAGAACAAATACTTAAACCTGTGTTCCTTATCCCATTTCACATAAGTTTGTGTACCATCATTCATCTTTCTTAGCATATACATATAAGACTCCAACAACACATAACTCTCCTCTGGACTTCCCCGCACAACATTAGTAGCTTCTTCTTTTCCTCTCCATGCAGTAGAGTATGATATGTCAACACTAGCTTTTGCTTTAACCATCTCCATCAGATTTTTCGGTTTTGGAGTCTTAAAATTACCCGGATACTCTTCCTGCAAAATAGATGCAACTATTTTTGCTGTCCCTTTCCTTCTACTTATCCTTGTACTTGCATCAGCTCGAGAGCATGTATGCATCTTCTGGTAAGTTCTAACCGACCAACGATCTGAATCCGGAAGCGGAACAACTCGTAAATACCACTTGCAACCTTTTTTTGCTTCCATACATTTTAGCACATATCTTTTGGGACACGTCTTATTTACTTCATACTCAAAACAATTTCGATGTGAAGCTATTTGAACTAAATCTTTCACTTCTTGCCTACTTCCAAATTCTTGACCCAAAGTGATATCTATACCATCTTCCCATGCATTAGATACAAGCTCAGCTCCTTCCACAATATATGCTCGCTCATTATCTTCATGCATACCAAGGTTATCCTCATTATCAAACTCTTTGTAATCTGTGATCAAAATAATGTCAAACAGTTATATATAGTTATACCTAGTTATACCTAGTTATACCAAACAGAGAGAACACACAAAATTAATCAAACAGTTATACCCAGTTATATTCAGTTATACCAGACAGAGAGAACACACAAAATGAGTTAGACAGTTATACCATATATTCTTTGTTGTACCAGCGCATGGTGTTCCGATGGTTCGTCTGTGTAAAGAGTTATCATACCATCCCCTAAAGCAACTTCACTTTCTCGAACCTCTCCTATCACTTGCACACATCTCTGAGTTTGATCCACATCTTTGATGAGCTCCACATGCAAAAGATTTCTACAACCATCTTGATTCACTTGCATGAGATAATTAAAAACGTCATCATCATTCGAGATATATGATGGTATTGTAACATTCAAAATCATCGGAAAGTAACTGAGTTTGAGCTGCGTTGTAGCTTCATCTATCATCATCTTTCTGCCAATTCTATCAACCAACGCCGAATAAGTGACTTCTTCCACTCCGGTCCGCATCGCTAAAGTGTGAACTTCAACTCTTCCCGAGATCCATCTTGTGTAATCACCTTCCCTTGAATAACATCCTCCATAATCAAAACATATGATTGTGCAATTCATTGTCTCCTGCAAAAGAATAACAAATATCGTTAGTAATACCACTCAACTCTCAGTAGTACCAGTTGTCCCAGTAATACCAGTGATTCTCAGTAGTACCAGTTATCTCAGTAATACCAATGATTCTTAATAGTACCAGTTGACCCAGTTATACCTCTGCAGTTTTGATTTACCTTCGATTTAGTAGGATTCCGAACGACTCAGCTGCTATTTTAACACAACAATCATCACATCACCCTAATAGACTTAGAAAACAAGTTCAATATATAAAAAAAACCATACAAAAAGAACAAATTTACTAATCTACAAAGAAAACTCCAAAAATAGAAGAAATCTTTAAAAAGAGGGGTTTCAAACCTAATCTAACCTTAAACACCAAAATTGTATAAATAATCCTCGGCGGTTTGGCTCTGTTTGTTGGACTAGTCTCTGTTTTTTCTTTCGACAGAAGAAGGAGAGAGAAACGAAGAGAGAGAAGAGGATTAGGTGGAGGAAGAAGAGAGGATAAGATGTTTTAGATTTAATTGGTTGTTGAGATATTAAATAATTGTTGTTGGGTATTTAATTAGAAAAAAATAAATAATAATTAAATAATAAAAGGTAGAGTGGAGAAAAATTGAATTTTTAAATTAGAAGGGGTAATTAGATTTAGAGGGAGTAGTTAGAATAAGTTTTTTTTTAAAAGGTCATTTGAGATTAAGATCCAACAAATTGTGAAGCCTTACAATTTGATAAAAAACATGAAAAAGGATAAAAAACATTGAATCAATCAACAATCGGTACTTGCTTCGTCGTGGAAATACTTTATAGAAAGAGCGTTCGCCTAACTCACCTCCGCCGTCGTCAAACCGTTAGCCGCCGCCGCCTCCCCGGTTATATTTCTTCCTCAACCGCTCGATTCGTTTCTACAGAAGAATTCCTCCTAGATTTGGGTTGTCGTGGTGGCTCGGAGACTGCAGCTCCGGTCTTGTCGTTCCGATGTCTCGATCTGGGTAGATCGTGAGTCAAATCTGAGGCGTCTTCTTCAGGGATCTCGTCCTCAGACTCTCGAACTCGTCGTCTCACCGAGCTGTGCGTATCTGACCAGATCTATCACTGCTCCTCTGCTGGGTCGCTGGTGGTTTTGAGTTGTCTCTTTCTATCTGTTCGTGGTGTGGTTTTAGGGGCCTTCGAGGACGGGTCTCGCCGCCGGTGAGATAGATTGAAGATGCTCTCTCCGACTTAGGTGTGTTCTGTGAGCTCTCGGTGTCTCGATGTGGATCTGTTGGCCTCGGATTGGACAAATCTATTGGATTGTGCCTCGGTGTCGAAGAGACAAGCTTTCTCTTCACCTCTTGGTTAGTATTTTCAGTTTGGTTTTGTCTCAATTCCATGGCCTCGGGCTCTTGTTGTATTCAATTATGCGGTAGGGGAAGTTAGGCTGATTTCTCGCTTGTTGAGCTTTGAATTCGTCAGTAAGGATTGGTTGTGGTTAACTCAGGATTGGTTGTGTCGTTGATTTGGCTATCGGAGGAGCTAGTAAGGTTTGATTGGTTTTGTTGTTTCCTTTCAACTATTGCGGTTGATCTTCGTCGTGGTTGAGAGTGATTCAAAGCTATGCGACTAGCATAGTCCTGTCTTGTGGTTGTTTCTAGGGTTGCTGGTCGAGCCTCGTTGCTCAAGCGTGGAGGACAGCTTGTCTCGTTTGGTTTGTAGGCTCCTATGTTTGAAGACCAAGTCCCGGGCTACCGGATGAAAGAGCTTCCGTTTGTTTTAGAAGTGTCCCACGAGCTTTCAAGGTGTTGCCCAACTAGTTCTTCCAGATTCACTGTATCCATCGAGTTTTCAGATTTTATCGCTATTTTTCATTTTTACCCAACGCCGGATAATTTTCTCTTTGAATTCTCTCGATATTTCTTTTCTCGACATCGTTCCATTTTGACATCGTTCTTCAATCATTGTCATCATCTTCCTTAAAATTTGACTCTCATCTCTTTTTTTTTACGATTTTTATGGAATATTGCTTTTTCGAATGTTCTCCGAAGAGTATTGTAGGATAAATTTTACCGGTGCAACATGTAACGTATTCTTGCTTCATACTTTCTTTTGTCTCTCTTCCGAATTCTCATTTGATCATTGTTTCCGGAAAAAACTTTTGGCATAATAGTTTTGAGTGCTTAAATTTCTTTTTTTTTCTTAGATTACTCATGGGTTCTTCAACCGATCAACTTCATCGCTAGGGTCCTTCCACTTCTTTCATAAAGTCCCTTTCTGATCTCAAACTCCAATTCCTCTTGACATTGATTTTGTCATTCCAAAGTCATGCAAAAACCCAGACAAGTTCAAGTCAGGTTACTGTTGTGTCTACGAAATTTATTTCGAGAGCTGTGGGCTATAATTCCCATTCCCGAAGCTGTTACTCAGGCTCTTGCTTGAACTCGGACTATGCCTATCAGAATTTTGTTCGAGCTTCCTTAAGAAAGTTATGGGACTCATCACCCTTGCTGTAGAAAGGGGAGTCTCTATCTATATTAAGGACCTTACACATTTATGCTCAGTCAAATCCAATCCTGGCTTTCAAGGAGATCTTTTACTGGTCATCCATTTCTGAGAATCATCCTACCCGACGTTTCGGACAAGAATGACCATTGGAGGAGTCCTTACTTTTAATTTTTAGTCAACGAGCTCACATGCAAATTAATGGCGAGCTCGATTCTTAGGATCTGGACAAAAAATTTAGTATGCATTTTTTTTTAATAATGATATATTCTGCTTCAAAGCTATTTTAGACAATCATAACTTGTGTGTAAAAAAAAAAATCCAAGGTCGCCCTCGTTCTCTCTCGGGCACAAGCCTGACACCTCCGCTGGAAGAGCTTCGCTTGTCAAGAATGGAGCTCCGCCTCTCAATCTTCACTGCCGGTGCCGCTTCCCTAAACAGATCCTCCTCCACGAAAGTCATCGCCTCACCGTCTCTCCGCCACTTCGCTTTCTCTGCGTCGTCGCCCTCTCCAGATCTAGATCCGCCGACGTGTGCCTCCCCTTTTGATAGGTTCACGTTAGTCTCTCCTCCCGACCCTCTAGACCCACCCGACCCTCCGGACTCCTCTCAATCTATTTGCTCCGTTGCTGTAATCTCCTCTGCTAGGCGTAGGACCCATATCTGCTTTATTCTTCGAATGGACCATTGTCTCTCCTTTGCTCAGCCCTCTCTTTCCCTGGACACATTTTTGGAAGGTATAATCTGTGAGACCCGTTTCTCGAATATCATTTGCTCAAAAATTACCTTACTTTAGGTTTTACTTATCTCAATATAAGGTTCAAATTACCTCAGTATGAGGCTCTTAGGCTTTCTTTTAGTCGTCTATTACCTCAGTATGAGGTTGTTACTGGAAAACTCCTAGCAATTTCAGTTCAGTCTATTGCTCATCGGGTATTGTTTTCTAGAGAGATGAACAAATAATTTGCTGAACCATGGATTGGGTTCTCACTTGTGGAGAACAAATAATTCCCGTTTTCATCCAAGATTCTTAGGATGCTTAAATTATGTTTCTGAATTCGTACCATTATTCAAAAATGGGAATCGATCGAAAGCAATAATGGTTGTATTGTTTTCCTAAGGTTGGGTAGGAAATCATAAACATAATTTAAGCATCCTAAGAATCTTTGTATTGTGTTTTTTCTTTTAATTCATCTGAGAATTTATTTGCAAATTCAATCGATCTTGAAATAGGTGTAATTGTTCCTTGATATATGTTATGTCCTAAAAATCTTATTTTGGTTTGAAATAAATGCATTTTCTTGGCTGATATTACTAAGCCTTGTTTTTTAACTATGTTTAAAAATGTGTATAAATGAGTAATATGTTGATCTATTAAGTTTGAATATACGAGTACATCATCGATATAGAAAATTGTGAATTTGAGTAGTTGTTGAATATATCATTCATTATGTGTTGAAATTCAGAAGGTGCATTTTTTAGTCCAAAGGGCATTACATTCCATTCGTAATGTCCAAATGGCACTGTGAATGCTGTTTTATATTTATCATGTTCGGCTATTTGTATTTGTCAGAACCCGCTTTTCATATCAAATTTTGAATAAATTTTTGCGTTATATAGTCGTTTTAGTAAATTTTTTTTATTGGATATTGGATATCTAATCCATTGTAATGCGTTGGTAAGTGGTTTGCAGTTGATTACCAGTCGTGGTACTCCACGTTCTTTTTCAGCTTGATTATTTACATAAAAGGCCGAACAACTCCAAGGAGACTTGGATGGCCTAATTAATTTTTTCTCTAATAAATCCCCTATTTCTTTCTTACAGTGTTCTAATAATTGTTTATTCATTTGTATAGGTCTTGCTTTAGTTGGTATTTCTTTTCATTGAATTCTTTAATATATGAGAGTTCGACTATATGTCGTTTTCTTTCCCAGAAAGCATTTGGTATCGGAGCATACTTGACTTAGTAAATCATTTTCTATTGTTTTTATCTTACTCATTATGTATGGTGTTATTAATTGTTCTTCTATTTTTTGTATGTTATTTCATTTTGTAAATATTGAATATGGTTTTGTTTACCTTTTATTAAGTTGATTGTTTTTTGAACTGTGTTTTGTTGTAAGTTTAAAACTTCTTTAGTTTTCATTGGTGATAAAAATGCAAATAATAGTTTTGTTCCTACTACTTTCGTGGTTATACCTATTTCAGTTGCTTTGAATGGATAAATTTGTGTAAAAAATGGAATACCTAATATTACTTCTTGTGTTAGATTTCTAACTAGAATAAATTGATTTTTAAAGCAATATCATTGATTACATATTTTTGCACATGGTAATTTATATTGTACTTTTAAATTGCTACCGTTAGCGCTGTTTAGGCGTCCAGTGGTTCTTTCATAGTATTTTGTTGGGATTAGACCTTCTCGGATGCAGTTATAATCTGCTCCAGTATCCATTAATGCAATTATATTTATTTTAAAATTATGGCTTATGTGTAAGGTTATGTTAGTATACCATTTTTGGTAATTAATTTTATTAATTATTTGAATATAATCTTCATCATTTTGTAATTCTTCTTCGTTATTATTTTTTAAATTTTGTGTACTGGATGATGTTTGAGCATAATTTTGTGCTTCTATTATAGATAATCGTGCATTTGTTTGTAATTATTTTAATTCCTGCTGATTAACCGTTAACTGCAATTCTTTAATTTGTTATTTTAGTTTTTTAACTTCGTTTTGTAACTCTTCTGTAATTACTTATTTAAATAAGTTTTGAGATGGATATTTTTCAAATATCTTGTTTAGACTAAAGGGTTGTGGTGGAGATAATTGGTTTTCTTGGTATATTATATCTTTTAATTTTATTAAATATTATTTTTTAATATCTGGATCGTCAATTTTATCTATTATGTCTAGTAAAAATTGCTTATAACTATCTTTGGTTATTACATTGATTATTTTACAATTGCATAAGTTATCAAATAATTCTTGTGATTCTGCTGAAGAATCACTTGAGTTTTCTATTTCGTTTATTGAGTAATTATCGTTAGTTTCTTCAGATAATTCAGATTCTGATAATAATAATTTAGTTAATTTTTCTTGAATATCTGGTTGATTTCGTTTATTTTATCGTTAGTTTCGTTTATTTTATTTTTCATTTTGCATTCTGTTGATTTATGTCCGAGTCTTTTACAGTGCCAACACACTATTTTTTGTTTATCTGTTGGTTTAAATTTTGTTGTTATTCTTTGATAATATTTATTAGTTGGTTTTTTGCTAAAATTTTTGTATTTTTGATAATGTTTTATATTATTGGATTTTCTCTGTCTATATTTTAATCGTTTAACTCTTGATGGTGGGTTAAGTTTATTATAACCATATTGTTCACAGAATGAACCCATGGTTATCTAAAAGTTAAATTTATCATTGCGTTTTTTTATCTTTATATTCTTGACACAATGCTAATCCTTCCTTTTTAATAAATGCAAATAATTGACCATATGTAATTGTATTCCACGGGATAGGTTGTCCTCCAGAATAATCATTTAGTTTATTATTTACTCTTTCTGCAAAGAAAGACGGCAATCCTGAGATAAACCGTTCTTTCCAGAAGGGTTGATTACAATCATTTTGCTGGAATATGTTTGTTATAAAAATATCTTTATACCATTTAAAATCGCCTAATGTCGGACACCTTAAATTTGTTAATACTATTTTTTACTTTCTAATTCTTCAACTGGATTACCAATAAAATGCATTGTTAAAGTATGGATTAATACTTCTACAACATTTTGGTGTTCTATTTCCTCGTAAAGACCATCTTCGCCTTCTACTCGTTTTTATTTCAACATGCTTTATTATTGAATCTTGTGTAGTTAAATCTAATGAATTATCCCACAAATATTTTAAGGCTCCATTAAATCCGGTTATTAACATAACACATGCTTGTTTATCAGTATTACCTCTAGCTTTATATGCTATAGCGGCTATTCCCATTTTTTGAAATAAATTCATTATTTCGTATTCTGAACGTCCGTCAATATTCCATTCATATATACCATCACTAGTATATAAATTATTGGAATATTTATGGTGTTCTTCGAATAATAAATCAGGTGGAGTGTGTCGTGGATAATAGGGTTTATTTGATTTCGTCATTTTATTTTTTTATCCGATTAATTTCTTGATTATCGACTTCTGATTGTATGGATATTTGAATAGATTCATTATCATTTTCGGCTATAATATTAATTACTTTTCCTTTGTCTAGTTTGTCTAATTTATTTGCAATTGATTTTAAAATTTCATTTTTTGGGAATCTAACCTGTCTTGTTACAGGTTTAAAGATTGGTGTAGTTACTGATGAAAAAGGATGTTGAATTATTGGATTTTGTTGATTTAATATATTATTTTCATTAATGCTTAGTTTATCGTCAATATTGTCTACCTGTCTAGAAATTGTGTATAATAATTGACTTTGATAATTATTTTTTTCATATATTGATTTAATATCTTGTATAATTAATGGGTCTTTATCATTTCTATTGACCCCGGTTTTAAAAGGTGTGGCAATAATTTGTCTGTTAGTAGTATTTATTTTTAAATCCTTTAATGGTGGGTGTACGGATCTAATTTTATTACCATCTACTTGTTCCCATAGTTGGCTTAAAGATGAAGATGTATTAATCGTTTTAAACGGATAATTGATGTTATTTGTTATTGAATATGTTTCAAACCATATGAAAAATGGGATATTGGTTTCTTTTAGGTTCATACAATTATACCAATTTTCTCTAAATAATGGGGTCTTATCTTTAGGGAATGTGTTGAAATACCATAATTTTTTTCTTTATTTTGTTCTGAATAAAATTCTTCTTTAATATATTGTTTATCAATTTCAAATTCCTTAGTAATAACATTTATTGATTTAAAGTCTGATTGAGTAGGTGATGTTGGATATATATTTTGTCTAGGTTCTGCTATTGGTGTCCTAAAATTGATTGGGATTTGTTCTTGATTAATATTTTGATTAACACTTTCTTCATCCGATTCAGTACTAGGTTTACCAGTTCTAAATTTAGAGAAGGAAACTCTGGAATTAAAAGGACTTATTCGTGGCGGAAGTGGTTCTCTATAAGATCCGAATTGTAATAAAAAATTTCCATCCGTTCTTTCTATAATTTTTGAAATACTTTTTTTTCGAAGTTTCTTAGTGGTTGGGTAATATTAATTTGCCATTGATCAGGTATAGTAATTTCTGACCATTTTAATTGTTTATGGGTAGATGATAAAATATATTTACTATGTACTGCTAATATAGTCGTTTCCCCATTTTCATCTTGTAATAAACATCTTGGATTAAACTTGGATGTTGATTGTTTAAAGTATATTCGATATAATAATAGATAACCATGTCTTTCATTTTGGAATTTAATTTCAGGTAAATGAATATTTAAAACTAAAGTGTTGAGTATAGTTGGATCATGTAAATTCACTTGAAAATTTGGGGAGCAATTAGAGTAAATTTCTCCGTTGCATAAATTTGATTGAACGGCTTCTAATAAAGAATCTTCAAATTTTAATAATGTTCTATCTCTTAATAACATGAGAATAGGTGAGTCTATATATTTCTGTTCTTGATAAAGGTTTTATAGCTATTTGGATTAGTCCAAATTGAAGGTAATTAAATCTTTTTTGTTTATATTTGTCTAATGCTAGAGAAGATAAAAGGTTGATCTCTTCATATTCATTTTGAAGAGATAACGTCGGTTCATGTTCTTTAATTGAATAAGCAGTTTTGAAATCAAAAGTGCCTATTTGATATATATGTTCTGGATTGACATGTGGTAGTTGATCTTGTATAATAGTCTGACTAAAGGAAGTGATTTTAGACATAATTTCTCTTGAATTAATTGTTGTATGTGATGCAAATGTAGATGCTTGTTTAGATTTAAATAATTTTCTGATAGTAGAGGCCATGACTTCAAATTAAACTTAGATTCATTTAGGAAATAAATTATCTGAGTTTTATAGATTCACAAAGGAGACTTACCAATGGTCTTACTGCCTCTTCTAGGACTTGCAGCCAGGAACATCAACCTTGCCAGTGACTCGAAAAAACTAAGGTAGTGGTTATCCTATAAAGGTCTAAATTTTTAATTTGAGTTCACAGTATCTAAGGGATAGGAATGTTTTTATGGCTCTGATACCAAATTTATAAAGGATCGGAAAAGCTTAAAACTTATTGTATTTAGAGAACTTAAGAGTTTTGAAAATACAAATGAAAACTTAAAACTTGAAAATACAAATAGAACTTAAGAGTTTTATAAATGAAAACTTGAAAATACAAATGAAAATTCGAAGACTTAAAACTTATGAATTTGTAGAAAAGATTTTAGAGAGAAGTTGATCGCTGAAGTCACTCGTGTCCTTCTCTCTAAAAATCCTTTCTACAAATTCATAAGCTTTAATTCTTCGAATTTTCATTTGTATTTTCAAGTTTTGCAAGGATCTTTCTCCCGGCTGATGATCTTCTCTGCCTTTGGTGCAATGTTTGTAACCCTTCGAGTTGCAGTGGATGTGGTCATCCAAGAGACTTACGAGATCGTTCTAGGTGTTCGATTTCTTATGGCTTTTTTTTATAACTTGTATCGTCAATCTATATCTCGTTTAACCATTATTTGGTGGTCTATTTGGCACTTCTTGCCTGGCTTTTATGTATTTCTCATTAGTTTGGATGTAACTCTTATTCTTGTAATAGAGTTTGAAGCTTTCTAAGTTAATGAAATTTTAGTTTGACTAAAACAAAAAAAAACCTATTTTCCCGTAGACAAGCTGAGGGACGTTGCAATCACCCAATGGTTCACGGACCTAGTCAATGCACTGTTGCAAGGTCCCACAAATTGGTCCTCTTTTACTTGGGAGCAGTTTGTGGACTCTGGTTTCTGTCTATGCTACAATGAGTTGTAGGATACATCATTGTCCAAGGATTTTTTTTGGAGATTGATAGATAAAATTAGAACAATATAGAGAAAATTATCAGGTCAATGCGTAAGAATGACACACAGAAATAAGGAAATAGTAAAAAAATAAAATGAAAGACATGCATTTTTTCCTTCCTTGTTAGCGTATGTGTTTGAAGACTAGTTAGATACTTAAATACTTTACATATATTTGAAGATGTCAAACATGTGTTTGACGTCCAAAAGGAAAAGTCAAATGCATGAGTGGTGGATTGCATGCACACCGTACGTGATACGTCCTTTGATATATTTTTCTAGATGATAAATAAGATAAAAATAAACTTAGTGACAAGACCCTTTTAACCCTTTTTTTGGGTTGGCAACACCCTTTAACTTGCTGTCTATCAGAATAATGACAATTGTTTAGAAACAAAAATTAATAATCTCTCAATCGAAATAAAGTCAAAGATGCATCTTAGACTTCAGCTATTGGTTAATAGCACATCTAATATAAGACTAGTCCATTAAGCATTTGGGCTTACAGGAAATCTGTCTCTCCAAATGAATCAAGAATCCTCACATTTGAACATTAATCAATCATTATACTTTTATTCTATATTACCAAAATATTTGTATGTACGGCTTTTGATAGTTACGATAAGTCGAGGACTAAAAGCGATTGTTGAAGCTAACCAAAAGAGCAAAGTGAGCAATGGTATGAACAGAAAATTAAAGCCTTTTTTCGTTTCGCTGTCTTGTCTCCTTCAAGCCCACCACTTTCTATCTCTTCTGCGTTTAATAAATTATTCTTCTTTGATTTATCATATATAATTTCGAATAATGTGCAGTGCCGGATCTAATGATTTTGGATATTCCGCGCGAAATTAAAAAAATCGTACCATTTTTTTATATTATTTTGTTAATAAAATTTTTTTTTCTACATAAATTAGCGAAATATGTGAGACCCTTAGCGATCGCTTCACTTACCTATGCTTCGGGCCGGCTTTGATCATGTGGCATTGGGCATATAGATTAATTAAGATTTGACTTCAATAATACGAGAAATCTAATAATGAGGCTTATAACTTCTTTTTTAATACTATTTTATCTGTTATATAGTAGGGATCAACCTCGGTGTATCTTATTCGTATTTATTAATATTAACAGTAAACGGAGTGATGATATACGAGAAAACGTGCGTAATCCAATAATATAAGTATCAGTGTATATTATATGCATATATGGTTCTGTATTCGATTAGAATATCAACGACGTAACGTGGTATCTACATATACATGTTTTAATCTACGTGGAAATTATATTGTCAAATGCCAATAAGCTAATACATGAATACAAACGCCTACTTATGTTTTTTTTTTTTTTTAAATACTGTTAATATCATTAGATGAGAGCGGTTTGTAAATACATACAAACAGAGCTTAACAAGCCAAGATCTACCCAAAAAATAAGAAAAAAACAGGGTGGAACCTTGAGGAGAAATCATCAGAGAATAAAGACTGTGTTAGATAGCCAATATTGCATTAGAGAGGAAAATTTCTTTTTTTTTCTGTTTGCCAGAATGGTGTCACAAATGGAGCGGTCGATGCTTTTGAATATAGTTTCAGGAGTCAAAGAGATTCCATTATGAAGATGTTCTATCAAGCCAGATATGATAGATCACAACCTGAGCAACGAGTCTCTTGAGGGTGTGATTGTGAGGCCGACCTGCCGAAGATGAAGATGAAAGCCACATGGTAAAAGCAGTCCAAGTATAAAACCTGAAATTCTCAAATCCGAGTTTGCGAAGAGCTTGGTCCCAAATTTTGCCACTAATTTCACATCTAAGAAATAGATGATCTCTAATTTCTTCAAAAGCATTGCAAAGACAACAACCAGTTGGAGAATTCAATCCCCATCGAGTAAGTCTTGCTCTTGTTGGAAAACGATCGAGACAAGCAACCCACATGTTGAATGCTTGTCTTGGGATGGCACCTTTGAACCAGACATTTGAAGCCCAACTTTGGAGAGGATGGTGGAGTCTCAATTCTTCCCAAGTACACTGAGTCGAGAATTGAGATGAAGCTCTGTTTGCAATATGCCATACAAACTTATCTGGTGAATTCAAAGAGGCTGGCAATGGGATAGTCGTTAGATACGTCTGAAGCTGCTCCGCTGCCGCAGACCTAGCAGGCCGGACAGACCAGCCAGAGGAGGTATAAGCTTGATTCACCATAGCAAGATCAGAAACACCTAGTTGCTGAGGACCAGATTGTCCAAACAGAGTGATCAAAGGTTTGAAAGGGGTCGAGTAATCATACCAGAAGCTAGTATTCATTCCAGTCCCAACTTTACATCTTATGAAACGTCTAGCTATAGGTCTTAAAGCTAGCAGGGAGTTCCAAGTTTCAGAGACCCTCTTATCTCCATCATGAGACCAGAAGCTCAGGCTTTTAAGTTAATCAACCTTAGTCCAAGCAACCCACAGAGATTCAGATTTCACAAACAGAAGCCAAACAAGCTTTAGAGGTAAGGTCTTGTTCCAGAGAGACAGGTTCCTCAAGCCTAATCCACCTTCCCCCTTGGGCCAACACACAACATCCCAAAACACCTTAACTTGACACTTCTTTGAGACATCACCTGACCACAAAAATCTTGAGCATAAAGATTGGATTTTTTATGCAACCTTTCGGGAGGAGAAAGGCCGTCATCCAAAAGTTGATCAGACCATAAGCCACATAAGATAGCAGTTGAAGCCTACCAACATATGATATAGCTGTGGTTGACCAAGAGCTCAGCTTTGCAGGTAATTTGTCAAGGAGCGGAGAGTTATCTGAAATCCTCAATTTTTGATGCATTAGTGGCATCCAAGATATCAAATTTGGAGGGAACCAATGGAGAAGCCAAATCTTGCAAGAGTAGAGGTTTCTTGTTGGTTTATTCCAGTAGTAAAGAGATCCATCTTTGAGGAATTCATTCTGATCCCCGACCACTGAGAAAAGAGGGCCGTTGTGTCATTGATTTCACGTAAAGAACTTCTAGTGCCATCAAAGAATACCATTAAATCATCCGCAAAAGCCAGATGAGTGACTTCTGGTTCTGTGGCATTAAGATGGAATCCAATAGTTCCCGCATCAAATCTTGTCTGCAGAAGTCGAGAGAAGGCTTCCATCACCGACACAAATAGATAAGGCGACATGGAGTCTCCTTGCCTCAGACATTGGGATTCCGGAAAATACCCGCAAAGTTCTCCGTTAATAGCTATAGAGAAGCTTGTAGTGGTTATACACTGATGAACCAGAGCAATAAAGACATTCGGAAAGTTCATAGCCTTCAAAAGATTTATAACAAAACCAGATATTATCTTATAAAGCGTATTACAAGAGGAGATCAGTCTAAAATCAGAGAATGAAGTAGCATTCTGGATTTTGGTAATAAAGATTAAGGTCGTTGCATTCCATTGTTTTAAAAGTTTCCCTGAAGAGAAGAATTCCAGAATAGCAGCGGTTACATCCACACCAACTGTATCCCAATTTTCTCTGAAAAATTATGCATTGAACTCATCTGGACCCGGAGTTTTATTTATGGGAAGAGAGAACAAAGCATTTTTGACATCCAAGGCCGAGAAGGGAGTCACTAGTCTCAAACGGTCTGCTTCAGAGCATTTGTACTTAACCAAGGAACCAAGGGTACTTACAGATGCTGTATTAGAAGAAATATGACTTCCAAGAAACATTTTGTAGAAACCTACAATATGAGATTTGATCTGCTCATGTCTCTCTAAGATTGCTCCAGACTCATCAACCAAGAAATGGATATGGTTGGAAGCATTGCAAGAGGTGATTGCTCAGTGAAAGAACCTCAAATTACTATCGCCTTCCGCCAACCAAGAGATCCTTGCACGCTGCCGGAGAAAAGATTCCTCTGCAAGAGCTAAGATAAGCCATTTTCTTCAAGATTCTCGTTCCAGCTCTGCACAAGATTGAGAAGGAGTAGATTGCAGCTCTCTTTGGAGGGAAATAAGAGTATCATGAACCTCTTTGACCCGTAGTTCCAACTAAGAGAAGTGTAGCCTGTTGAATTTGCGAATGATGCCTTTCATCTCTTTGAGTTTTCTGCTTAAGGAGAATATTTTTGTGCCTGCAAAATCCAAAGAAGACCAACACACTTCAATAAGCTTCAGAAAATCCTCACTTTTGAGAAGATGGTTCATGAACATGAAAGGTCTCTTTCGTTTGGCTTTCATTGAATCCAGGAACAAGCAACAAGGACTATGATCCGAGATGTCCACTTCTCCAAAGATACCAATATAATTAGGAAACTCCAACATCCATTTATCATTGACCAGAATACGATCTAATTTCTTAGAAATCAGTCCAGGCGGTCTATTATTAATCCAGGTGAAAGAAACGCCTCTGAAAGATAAATCTTGAATCTCAGCTCGTAGAAAACAGTCTCGCATATCTCTCATAGATCTAGAGGAAAGAAAAGGATTTTCTATTGAATGCTCATGCCCATGGAGAATCTGATTGAAATCCCCCCAATACAGTCCAAGACAAGTTAGCTAAGCCGAATATTGAGGAGTCAGAAACAATAGCTTTCCAAAGAACCTTTCTTTTGTCCTCAAAGTTATAACCATAAACAAAAGACACCACAATCTCAGTAGATGCTTCTGTTAACTTGACAGTGCAAGTAATCATCTGAAGCAATTTGGAGATCACACGGACAAAAACACTTTGATGCCATATCACCCAAATTTTTCCCAGGGAAGAAAATTCATAGTTATTGACAAAAGTCCAGCCCGGAAAAGATCTATTAACAATAGCCTGAGCTTTATCCGGCTTGACATGAGTCTCGATGAGACTCCCAAAAATTGGTTTGTTAAGCCTAAACCATTTCTTAAAACTGCTTCTCTTTAATTTAGCACTTATATTCCAACAAAAAATATCCATAAGAAAACGGGGTTTAGAGTTTTTAGGGACTCAAGCCCTAACTCTTACTGTGGAATGTCTTAATTGCCTTTTTGAAATAACCTCCACAAAGCGATCCTTAGTAGCCTCTCGACCAATATCTGTTTCAGAGAGGACTTCTATTTGAGAGTCTGAAGACGACTCGTAGCTTGAATCTGAGGCCGCTGAGTTTGGTTTTGCTGGAGTAATAAGCGCATCAAGACCAATATCCACTTGCAAAGAGTTCTCCACCAAATCCACCATCACAGAAATAGAGGCAGGGGAGTTACTCTTCGAAGTTTTTTTTGCATCCAAGAAGTTTAATCCCGCTCCTGTACAATTCTGCAAGGTTTTTGAACGGGCGATTGACACAGTTCTGGAGGCAGGGCCTTATCAGCCTCTAATGTACCAATAATCGATACTTTCTGGACCAACACAAGGACTGTTCAATGTGGGATTGCAACCGGAATTAATCCTGTAGTAGCAACCACCGGGCCAGATACACTATTCACATGGATCACAATACCCTTTGAAGTAGTTACTGGTTGAGTTTGCTAGGGAAAATCGAGGATAATTCCTTTGCCTTTGTCAGCTCTGCCAATCATTTTTCCATTATGCTTAGCTCCGGGACAATTATCGGTAGAATGTTTAACTGAATTACATCCTCCACAGATTACTCGCGCTTGCAGGCATTTGGAGATGGTGTGACCCACCTTTTTGCAGTGGGTACAGAGGGAAGGGAGCCAAGGGCTTGAGATGCTGACTCTAACAACTTCTCCCGATTCAAATCTAGCATTCACAGTCTCTGGAAGTGGTTTACGAAGATCAATAACACTAAACTTTTGCAACTTCGATGTTAGTCATATTGGCTGTGGTTGGATGCAGATACAAAGGATGGCCAACCAGACCCGCAATGTGTTCCAGTCCTTCTTCAGAAAAAAATGGGAAAGGAACCTGTCTGAATTCTAACCAAACAGGAACAGTCGATAACTCATGCTTTGTTGGCTTAAATTCCGGTGGCCATTTTGCCACAAACATAGTTTGGCCCTCTACTTGCCAGAGACCTTGACTAAGGATTCTCTGTCTTGTAAACGGACAAGGGATGCGAAACAGAAACGTATGACCTTCCAACTTCGAAACTGTGATATCACGTCGCTGTTTGCTCCAAATTTCATTAACAATGGCATGTAAGGCACCTCTAGCCGGTGGCTCCTCGTAAAACTTACCGAGAATAAAGAATTTTCAGGCTTTTTAATCTTTTGAATCACACTATTTGAAATCGTAACGCCTACTTATGTTAATGTAATAAATTAATAGTATATATATAATTTTATATCTTTGTTAAAACTACATATGAGTGTAGTGGTCGTCGAGCTCCGTAACTACATACATAAAACTATATATATGTATATATATAGTTTTATAAAACTACTACATATATTTAGCTATGAATAATATTATATACCAATGTTTATGATAATTTAGAAAATAAAAGTGATCATATTTATTGGGATTATAATTATATTGCAAGTAGCACGTGCCCTTTCAATAATACCCTTCATCTAGAGCAAAGCCTCAATTATAAATATAATTATGCCATTTGCATCAAATGCCCTCTAACCATTAATCGCAAAATTAATTTCATCCCCAATATAGCAAATAATTATCAAAACCCCATGTATATATAAATTGCTCAATCATAATTTTTAGGATCTATTGAGACTTTTTTTTTTTGGTCTCAACACTCTAATGCAAAAATGCATCTAGACTTTTACCTCTTTCATCATCAAGGATTTTCAAATTTGTTCAATATTGCTCCAAAGTGGGAATTATATCGAGGGTTGCATGCGATCGACTATAATCATTGATTGGTAATTTCTTTGACTTCTTAATTTCTCAATAGGCATGTCATGCGTACATTGTGACTTAATTTGTGTAAAGTGGCTAATCGAGTAGCTTTTCTTGACATCATCTCGTTATTCAGCTCTTTTGAATCCGTATGCTTTACGGGTTAGGTTCTTTTTTTTGTTAGAAATTTTTAAATGTTTTACATCGACAGCAACTAGATGCTGACTTGACCTTGTATATCTAATTAAGTGTTGTATATATGTCCATGATGTTGTGTCAAAAATTAAATTATTTAGTATAAAAAAAATTGGATATTGTAGAATTAAGATAATTCTTGTTGGATGAAGAGGCATATGCAATAATTGACGAAATTTCTATTAAGTATATACTTTAAAAACGACACAATGCTGAAATCACATTTATTATGAGGTCACAGAGTGAAGAAATTTCAAAGATTTTTGTTGTTGTTTCGACCTCCGTTTTCTACATGGCTAGTCGCTCTGCCATTATATCTTTCATCTCTTAGTCTTTTTTGTCTCCATCGTTGCTTATCATAGCTGCTGTTTTGTCGTGATCATGGATTCGTTGACATTGTTGCATTTGAGCATTTCCATGGTCATAACTTGTGAACTAGTATTTGTGATGCTTCGACCATTAATTATCTTTGGAGGCATCCACATATTTAAATTTGTAATCAATTTATTGGGTTTATTTTTATCCGAATATTCTTTGTAACGTTTCTCTCAATTGTATAGGAAACTAGAGAGTGAGAACGGTAGTGTTAGAGAGAAAAAAGTTGTAGCTTCCAAATTTTTTGATCATAGTGAACTCTTCCAAATTTTTTGATCATAGTGAAATCTACAGCGCCAGATTTCTTGCTTTAAAATTGTTTATAGTCGAGTAACAAGTTTAAAGCAACAAGTGGATCACAATAAAATCGTATGTAGTGTTTTTTGCTTTAAAATTGTTTATACTAGAGCAACATCAACGAGCTATGCTTTCAATGTGGAAAACGGAGGCATGAACCAATTAAGCGTAGGAACTCAATTTACTACAATATGGACAAACTGATATTGTAAAGTGAAATACATAATATATCGATAAACATAATATAAAAATGATACCGATACAGGAATTAAGAAGAAAAACGGATTTGCAGAGGCGAGACACTCTTTCCTTAATTCTGAAAATGCCCCGTAGTGTGACGGTTGTGTGGCGTTCCGAATCCCATGATACAACTGCAATCGATTCTGTTTTGCACAACTCAATAACATAATCTAACGAACGCTTTTTCTGTGTTGTACTCTCATGGAGAAAAACCAAAAGAAGAGAAGAAGAAAGAGAGGAAGTGTAAGAGATTGTTGTTATCTCCATGTTTTTATGGTGAATGAGCAAGAGATGGTTTTTAATTCTCAAAATTATGGTCTCCATAATGCTCAATTAAACCCATTCAATATGAAGCATTATGGTGATAGTGGAAGTTATGTAATTAATTGATTATAATCAATTATTTAATTGAAGAGGAGAGTTTAATTTTCACCAAGTTTAATTCTATAAAAGAATTATTTATTTATTTTGATCAAGATTAATTCTCTTAGAGAAGTATTTACTTTTATTGATCAAATCTAAATTTATGTAGTGATCAATTACACAAATAAAATTTTGATGCAAAAAAATAGGTTATTGGACCAAGTTCCATATACTCAAATCCGCACCTAAACCTGAACCTAAGCCCGAGTCCATTTTGGCTCAACTTGGCGCGCGCGCATGGTTTAGTATGGTTTCACTCATCTCTACAATTGTCTTAAGGTCTTTAACCTTGTTAGGACTTCTCCACAACATCTGCTATGCCCATTTCGTGTTTTTCAAAACAACAAACTTAGGACAAGTATTTCTCATTCAAAAATAAGTTCCAACATAAAGATAATCAGATAAGGGTAGATTAAAAATAATAAAAATGGAAGGGCCAGTCCAAGTCTAGGCTACTCACTGAGTATTGGAATTGTTGAAAAATATGGCTCTTCACGAAGAATTATTGTACACTGATGAAGGAAGAAGATAACATAGGAAGTGAAGCCAATGCATTTACACATGTAAATACTTACATGTTTACTATGTTTGCTAACCCTCATAGGGCAGGTGAAACTTATGTTGCGACTGGAAAAACCGTTAAAGTATCATCTCGTCTGTTGATAATCGACTAATTCTTGAGTTTTTTACTTAGGGCATCCTTTCACACCACATCATACTATAATATTTTGGTGCAATGAATAATAGAAAAGTATATATAGCTGATGGTGTTCCTCAATATTTTTTTACGTTGGATACATTAATCTAAAGATGTCAAGCAGAGATGTGTGTAGAAAATCACAAATGTCAAACATATGCCAAATTGATGCAAAATCTGATCTATGTAGAACAACTTGATGATACAAGGCACAATGTTAACTTTGATGGTACAACGTGTAGAGTGACGAAGGGTTCCATGGTCGTTGTTCGAGGTAATAAAATAGGCACTTTTCCATAACAACAAATTATTAGGATACAATTGTGGTTGTCTTGAATGCTAAAGAGATCGAGTTAGGCACTGTAGGCTGGGACGTAAGATCGAGAAAGGCATGAAGCTTATGATCGAATTGCGTGCTTTCTAAGCTGAAGATGGCGGCACATCACATGTGTGAATGCTCCATCTTTGGAAAATGTAAACAAGTTACTTTCTAAGAAAAGGCAGGGAACTGAAGTATGCGAAGCTAAAGTTGGTGCATACTAACGTTTGGCGGTCTGTTCCTATTTCTTTTTTTTTCAGAAAATCACACTACTATGTGACATTCATTGATGACTCTGTCAAGCAGGTATGAGTTTACTACATGAAGAACAAGTATGAGGTATTCATGATTTTCAGAAAGTGGAAAACCATGGTTGAGAATGACACTAACCGTCAGGTGAAGTGTCTGAGGTTCAATATGATCCGCTCTTTTTGAACCGTCCAAGTGAGAGAAGCTCTAAAGGCGCTTAATTTTTACAATTGATAAGAGGTTTGCATGATACACCGATGTAGTAATTAAGAGTCGACCACATAAGAACTAAAGATCGCTATACTAGAGATACGAGACTTAAACTAATCTAGAGCAATTGATTTTTGTTTGGTTTAAAAGATAAAAAATGCAAAGAGGTAACTAGGTTTAACTTAGTTAAACATGATTAACAATCAAATAATGATATAATGTGTTGTATTAAGCATCATCCTAGAGCATGGATCACATAATTTAGACTAATCCATTTCTATGGCACTAATCCTTTTCTTAATCATCTAATATTCCTAAATCTCTGCTTTCAATTAGAAGATTAACAAGCATTTACATCATGTCCACTTAATCACTTATCACCCTAATCATCAACTCCCGTTGACTAGGAATGAAAAGCTCACAAGAGGTTTGGTTTAAACATTTTCACAAACACCTCCCGGACATGACATACCTAAGGTCTATATTTTGAGTGATCAAGTCAAAACTAGCATTAGTCTCAGCCGAGTTGAACGATCTAAAAAGAATCAATCCTAATAATCATCATCTAACCATCAACTAGTCATAATCTAGTCTAACCAATGATCCAACAAAAAGAATAGTCACTAAATATGATGAAGAACAAAAAAAAATGCATTAACATAATTAAAATACATAAATAAATGATAAATATAAAGATTTTGAAGAATCATTCACTAACTGATATACCTTAGATTTTACCGATTTTATAGGTTTATTAAAGAAACTACTTTATTTTGGTATTTTATTGCTGCTTATAGTATTTTTGTAGTTTTCAAAGTATTTTCAGGGAATTTGAGCAATTTGCGCAAAAATGATGCAAAACAAGGATTTTGCACATTGGACAGCTTCTGATCATCAAATGTTTCACATCAAATGGAGACCTTTCCACCGTTGGATGACGCTCAATATTTACCACAAGATAGCTGGGAGTGTTAGCTTTCATTTCCATATAGATTGTGCAAATCCAACAGTGCGATCTTGAAATATGCTCTGATAACTGAAGATTGATCGTTATGGGTTCGAGCTGAAGCAAAAAAAGCAAGAGAGCCATGATCGACTGATCAGCACCAGGCTGATCGGTTAATTGCACATCCGCAAATTTTTCTGGCCTCGAGATTAAGAGGCTTGATCGGTCCCTATGGGGGCAATCGGTCGATTGCCCCTCCTGAAAAAAAGAAAATTTTCCCTTTTTCAATATTTTCTCCAAATTATTCAAGAACTATACTCTAGATTCTACCCCTACCTTATATATACACTACATGAGCCACAAAAATCTCAAGCTTGACACAAGTCTTCAACAAGGTCTCAACCATTCTTCACCAAAAGTTTTAGTTTCTTCCACTTTGTTCTTCACGTGTGTTCGATAAGGGAGACGGATCTCACTTCTTGTATCTCTACAGAGAATAGTTCTAAACTATTTTCTAATATTCTTAATGATTATGAATTTATCTCTTGCGTTTGCTTTGATTTACTTTGTCATGAGTGAGTAGATCTCTTGTTGGGATTAAGGGATATTCAAATGGGGTTTTCTTGGTTCGATAGATATGTTTCTAAGATTACAGTGGCATTTTGATAAGTTAGAGTAGTTCTTCATCTAGATCTGTTCTTTAATGCATGTTTCTATTTTGATCACTTAGAAATTGATATTAGAACGATTCCGGCTTGCAGACTAGTTGAGTTATTGTTTGGATATGATGTTTGATGGGTCTAACGTTTTAACCTACGGGAGTTTAGTTACTAAGTTAGATGAACAATTGAACTTGTGTTTGAGTGCTTGTTTATCTATTCTATTGACTGCAAGAGTTGATTAATAGGGTTGTTTAGATTTGGTTGATTATCTGCCACGAGAGTGGGTTAATCATAAATTAGTGCTTTGAGTTCTAGAATGAAAGAAAACGATGTCAATTGCCTCTAGGAATAGAACATGTATAACTATGAATCTTTGCAAATGTCTTGAATGCCCAACGTTTTGATTATCTTGTTTACAATCGATTTAATTTTCCAGCTTTTTAATTATTTGCATCAAAACCAAATCTGATTTTCTTACTTAGCTTAATTCTTATTTCTTTGTTAATTATTGTGCATTTAAGTCTCTGTGGATTCAATTCTTAAATATTGTAACTGATTAGATGTGCACTTGCAGCTTTTCATTGTTAGTTTTAGGGTAAAACTTATCTTACACATCACTAACATGGCATAAAATGTTAAAGATCTTGTCTAAAATATCAAGATAAAAATTTGGATCTAAATTTAACTTTTTAGAAAGAAAAACTTATGTTAAAAGTGTCTAAAACTTGCTTAAATTCAGAAAAGCTTGATACGGGTCGACCCGGCTTGGTCCGGGTTGGATTTAACTTGAAAAAAATCTTCAGTAAAAAATGATCAGCCAATAGGTTTTTTTGTTGAAGTCAGTGGATCCCTCTGGAATATTTGGCCGAAAATGGGTTGTAAATAGCCATTGGCCAATGGCTTTTTCCGGGGCAAGGTTTATGGCTTTTATGTCCTCTTTATCCTCTCCAATTTCCTCATGTCCTTCACCCCTTGTGCATTTGGTCCAACCAACTTCCTCGAAGCCTAAAAGTGAAGCCAAAGGGACAAAAATATGACAAAAACACTATAGGACTCCAGGATGCAAGAAGATGAAAAGGGGTACCTATATGTATGAAAATGATATAAAACATATTAAAACGAGCGAAACAAGAGACTCCAAAGGGTGAAAATGGGTAATATCATAATAATGGTGATAATACATTGATGGTGAATTCAAAAAACATTGTGCTGATAATATGATCAAGATTGTAAAGACTTTCTTTTACACCCCAACAGAGCATCATAGCAATCGGATGAACATGTCGTTGAACAAGCATGAAAGTAGAATGGGGATACATTGTGGAATTCCTAAAATTTTCTTGGCAGATTCAATCAATTGTACAACCTTGTTGATCAACAGAGGAATGTATGTTTCTTAAGGTTTTAAAATTCTAGAAGAAGACTGGAGTGGTAAGAAGGTAAATCTTTATTTTCTAAAAGTGTTTAGTTGTATAGCTTATGTTCATATTAATGATGTTGCAAAAAGTAAGATTGATATGCAATGTAAGAAGTAAAATTTCTTTGGCAGTGGTGACACCAAGTTTGGTTATGAGTTATGAGATGATAATATTTAGAGAATTTTTCAAAGCAAGAAGGTTGTCTTCAATGAGGAGGTATTGTGCAAGAACAAACTAAAACCAATAGCTATTGATTAGGTCACTATGGTATTGCAACAACATAATAGCATGTAAATTAAGAAATATACAGTAGGATAAATGAGAATGGTGATTTTGGAGCTAGTTTGCTTACCTAAGATTTAGAGTTACTCCGGTAAACCAAAATCAACAAACCAACTATAAGGTTTTCTCCATCTTTTAACTACATTTTGCTTATAGATAGAAGCGAGCCTAGATGCTAAGGAAAAGCAAATCAAGTTGATTAATTGAGAGCTCATTAATTTCGAACCATCCATACGAGTTAGATGAGTTGCCAAAAAAGAAAAAAACATTGCATAATAAGTGGGTTACATGATTAAAGGAAGAAAATGGGATAATATGCTATAATGAAGGCTGGTTGTGAAGGGATTCCAACACAACTAAGGCATCGACTACCCAAAATTTTCTCTCATGTAGTCAAGTTTGTGACAATTAGAACTATTCTTAGGTTATTAACATAGGAAGATTTGCATCTTAAATCGATTACGTGAAGCCGTATTTCTTTACGGTGACTTGGATGAAAAAATTTACATAAACCAACATAAAAGCTTTGAGATCAAAGAGAAACATAATATAATTGGAAAGTTTCAAAAAAGGTACAAGAAGTTTGACAGCTTTATGAAAAAAATGTATTGGCAGAAACAAGCTCCTATACAATAGTTCAAGAAGTTTGACAGCTTTATGAAAAAGCTAACTTCTTAAGATGTGAGGCTGATTATTGTTGCTAGTTCAAGAGACGTAAGACATTTACATGATATTGCTGCCATGACATGTTGATGGTGCAAGAAGACTTTCATGAGATTACAAGAAAAAACTCTCTGAAGAATTTGTGATATAAAATCCAGGAGAAACGAAGAAAATTATTGAGATGTGAATCATTAAAAGCAAAAAAAAGTCTCAAGGTGTCACAAGAGGAATATGTGAAGAAGGTGTTCAAGAGGTTCAACATAGATGATGTAAAACCAGCTAGTACACCATTACTTGGTCACTCTCGGTTATTCAAAGATCAGTCACCAGTGATCGAAGATGAGATATCATATATATATGGAGTTCCATATTCTTTCCTATTGGATCCTTTTGTACGCGATATATGTACAAGATCAGACAATGCAAATGAAGTTGGAGTTTTTAGCAGTTTTATGAGCAACCTAAAAAAAAAACATTGGAAAGTTGTTGAGTAGATTTTCAGGTATCTGAAGAAAAATTTGAGTTCAACATTATAATTCTGGAATTCAGAGATGAGATTACTAGGCTATGTTGATGATAACAATGGGGTGATGTTGTTAGCAGGAGGAGCACATCATGGTATGTTTACATTTTTTTGGTGCTACAATTTGTGGGGTAAAAGTTGAGTATGTTGTTATCGCAGAGGCAACAAAAAAAGATAATATGATTACAATTATTTATACAAGAGTTAGGAGAGGACCACAAAAAGAGTGTTTTACAATGTGATAGTCGAGTACAATTGATTTGGTAAAAAAATCTGGTCTACTATACTCGAACAAAACACATACAACTTGAATATCACTTCATGAGTTTAACTATGGAGGATGGACTTTGGGTGCTTAAATAAATCCCGGGAAGTCAAAATCCAACACACATTGACAAAAATAATGTCGTCTGATAAGTTGAGGTTGTGTACTTTCAATTATACTTCTTAATTAAGATTTGAAGCTGCCACTGCATATGAAGACATAGGATCGAGATTAGTTTCCAAGTTGGAAATTGTTAAGTTGTGGAGTTACTTTTTTGATATTTAAAATTCTAATATAAAATATAGGCTCGGAGGGAATGATACTTTTGAGATAAAATAGACTGGTCACGAGGTTTGAAGTTAGAAAAATAAAATAAAATATTTATTAAAAGCATTTCCAATCCATTTCATTTTTATTCCAAACTCCATTTTGAAATATATATTTTTCTAACCGTATTCCATTTCCAACTTTGAAATAGAGTAAAAATAGGATTACTCCATTCTTTACTCACTACTCCATTTTTTACTCTAAAATAGAATAGGGTTGGAATAAATCAAACTCTATTTTGGAGTTACTCTATTTTTAGAATAAAAAATGGAGTAATGGGTTGGAAATGTTCTAAGTGTAAAATCCCTACTCCATTTACAACTTCAAAATGGAGTAAAAAATAGATTTACTCCAAATGTGGAGTCGGGTAAACCTATTTTTTACTTTATTTTGGAGTTGGAAGTAGACTAGGGTTGGAGATGATTTTTTTTCTCATCACTCCAAAAATGGAATAAAAAATAGGTTTACTCTAAATGTAGAGTTGGGTAAATCCATTACTCTGTTTTTTTACTCATCATTCTATTTTGTATTCCAAAATCGAGTAAGATTGGAGTTGAACCTAACTCTATTATAAAATTACCCTATTTTGTAATAAAAAAAATAGAGTAATAGATTGGACTCTAAAGATATTTAAAATATTTTGGATCCATGATTATTTGCCGATGATTTGTTTCTCTTACACCTATTATTTGTACCGTTTCTCTCAGTGTACAAGGACGTAGATAGAGTCAGAAAATGGTATAGCGGAAGAAAGAAAAAGTTGAAACATCCAATTCTTTTTTATCATAGTAAAATCCATAATGTTATGTGTATCTATTGTTTTCTTGTTTATAAATTGTTTTTTTTTTTTTTTTTTTTTTTATTGACAAAAAAAAAAATTGTTTCTTTTTTTTTCAAAATCGAAAGTAGAATCCTAACAGTTTATTTTGTTGTCTCCGTTTCCCTGAGACTCTCGGACCGAGAGAAAATATTATTAAGTCTATTATAGGTTTCACTTTTTGGCCTGGCCTTTTGAGGCTGCTCTATAGTCAAATGTTCGTCTTTTTTTTATAATTATTTTGGGTGTGTTACAAGGTACAAATGCATGTGATTCTATTATGTTGATCATATAATATAGTTAATATTATTATTATTATATTTTTTTTTGTCAACCAATATAGTTAATATTATTATCTGTATGAATACTCTAAATTTAGATATATTATCTTCAAGAAAAAATAAAAACAAAAGATAAACCCAATTTTAATCCCATCTTAGGAGTTCATTTAGGAGTAGTTTCATGCATAAGTGAGTCTCATTTAGTGTTTTTGATGATCTCTAAGTATACATTACCATTAATGCATGGTTATGTACCACAAGTGCATGGTTATGTCGATGTAGAACTTAAGGATCGAATCCACGGAAAAATAGAATACCACACTAAGTATGCGGGAAACTAACTAAACTAAGATGATACTGGGGTTTTGGGTTTTTGTAACTAAGAATTACTAAGATCTAAGCACAAACTAGATAAAAGCAATAAAATCAAAACAAGTACATAAGAAAAGCAATTAAGAGCTAAAATAAGCAAATACAATTAACAAAAAATAAGTAAAGCGATTAACAAAGATTGGAAATATTGGATCATGAGTAAAGCAATTGAATAAGTTGGGTTAACAATTGAATCGTGATGCTAAGACATTCATAAAAGTTCAATCCTAGGACATGAAACACTCAAACTAGATTAATTACCTAATTAAGCTAAAATTCCATTTGCTAATTAGCCAATAAACAAGCATGAATTACAAGTTCATTTATCCACTAATCACCATAATCATCAAGTATCAAATGGCTAAGATGTGAAAATCTCATTTGGAATTTGGGTTAGACATTTTGTCGAACACCTTTCGGACATAAAGTACCAAATCTCTAGAAATTGAAAGATCAAGTCAAATATATCATAATACACATTTCAAATTAAGGATACTATAAGAATCTAGCCCTAAGCATCATTATCCAACCATTAATCAACATAATCTACCAAGCTTATGATCCAACAATGATACTACTCACACATGCTTAAAGGCAAAGCAAAAAACAAAGACATAATTAATAAAGTAAGGGAAGGAGATTGATAAGAAATCTTTTTTAAATAGATGGAAGTGTTGAAATCTCCAAAGCAAGACCAATGTTTTTGAATAAAAAAGAGACAAAAGAAATAAAAACTTAGGTTTTTCTTAGGCTAAAAACATATATATATTGCATAAAAAATGGATCCGGGTTGAACCGAGACAAATCGGGTCGGATCCGGATCAAATGGGTAAAGTCAACAAAAACTCATAAAAGTCAACAGGGAAACACACTTCATTAGGTGCGTCCCATCAGGATGAATCCCGATTGTCCAAGCAGACGAAATGTGGCAGTTTGACAGCACCTTAGTGCACGCCCCATCGAGTTAGTTGCATCGGGCAAGCCCGATTGGTGGATCCATCGGTTTATCTCCATCAGGTGCACCCAATTGCTAGAGTATCTTGGCTTCAAACTTTCATTCTCCATTTGTTTAGTCCATATTTCAACTCCAATCCTTTTTCCAACCTCTCATTGCATCTATCATGCTCCAAAATCTCCAAAACCACCTGAAAAGACTCAAAACAAGATGCAAAATGTATAAATAATAAGTCATAAACTCTAAATGCATTCTACGGCTAAATGAGACTTAAAGACAACAAAATGATGCAAATATGGAAAGAAAGCAAAGGAAATCATGGTGTAAATGCACGTAAACCCCCAAATATATGTTTTAGATTTATCTTAGATTCCTATTAGAGTCCATTGCATATGTGTGTGCTTTTGGAGTGTATTTCAAGTAGAAAATGAGCCAAAGATAAACTTGGAGGTTGATCAGAGAGCTACAGAGAAGAAGAAGGAAGAGGAAGAAGCCTGATGGAGAAAAGCCTATCAACTTGCACCTTGATGGACCACCCAGATATGCACCTGAGCCAGAAGAGAAGCTAAGTTCTGAAAATTGAGTCTACTGGCCAGTTGGCAAATACGTCTCCTCGATAAAAAATTCAAATTGTTTTAATTGTCGGGTTTAACCTGGTTTGTTTAGGATTGACTCGGTTGCCCCATATTTTAATATAGATATTATACCTAATGTTTTAAACCTAAGGTTTAGAAAAAGTGGAAGCCTCCTTAGTCCAGTGGTTTGACAAAGAGTTCATTAATGCTTCTACACCAGGAGGTATATGGTTCGATTCCCAGAAAAGGCGATTTATGCAGATTAACGGAGGCAAGTTTACAGGATATCTTCAACATGGTGCAAGTAGAGTCGTTCGTCGTGGTCCCACATGAACATGGTTGTTGGGGTCAGTTTTCACCTCGTCGAGATCAACTGCTGATAAGACTAAGTATGGAGAAAAGGCTAGCCAAGCAAGCGCAAACACTTGGCTCGGTAGCAAGGAGGAGTGATGACGAGCCAACATCTTGGCTAGGTAACAAGGAGAAAGGAGTGACGAGCCAACATCTTGGCTAGGCAGCAAGAAGAAAGGAGTGACGAGCCAACTTTTGGCTCGGTAGCAGGGAAAAATGGTGACGAGCCAACATCTTGGCTAGGCAGTGGAAGAAGCAGGAGACGAGCCAACACTTGGCTCGGTAGCAAGGAGGAGTGATGACGAGCCAACATCTTGGCTAGGTAACAAGGAGAAAGGAGTGACGAGCCAACATCTTGGCTAGGCAGCAAGGAGAAAGGAGTGACGAGCCAAATTTTGGCTCGGCAGCATGAAGAAATGATGACGAGCCAACATCTTGGCTAGGCAGTGGAAGAAGCAGGAGACGAGCCAACACTTGGCTTGGTAGCAAAGAGGAGTGATGACGAGCCAACATCTTGGCTAGGTAACAAGGAGAAAGGAGTGACGAGCCAACATCTTGGCTAGGCAGCAAGGAGAAAGGAGTGACGAGCCAAATTTTGGCTCGGCAGCATGAAGAAATGATGACGAGCCAACATCTTGGCTAGGCAGTGGAAGAAGCAGGAGACGAGCCGACACTTGGCTCGGTAGCAAGGAGAAAGGAGTGACGAGCCAACAACTTTTGGCTCGGCAGCAGGGAGAGATGGTGACGAGCCAAACTTGGCTCGGCAGCATGAAGAAACAAGTGACGAGCCAACATGTTGGCAAACCAACGAACGGTGACGAGGCAACATGAAGGCAAACCAACAAACGGTGACGAGCCAACGTGTTGGCAAACCAACTACCTGGCTCGGAATTGGGAGAAATAGGCGAGACAAACGACGAGCCAGCTGACCGACGACCCAGTGAAACAACGAGCCCAATATCTTAACATGTCTAAGCGACGAGCCACAAGGGTTTGGATGGGCCAAATTAGCAAGTAAGAAGCCCACATTCGAACCAACCAGAGAAGAAAGGAAATCCTGAAGAATAAGGAAGTTTTCCTTTCTCCTTTAGAAAAAGGCCTAGCCGACTTGTTTTTGTATAAAGAGACTGTTGGGGTCAGATTCCACCTCTTGAGAATCAACAGTTAAAAAACGACTAAGTATGGAGAAATGCTAGCAGCTGTACCCCGAACCGTGAAGAGAAGGAGTTGGATCGGGTTTTCCCGAACCATGAAGAGAAGAGTTGGATTGGGTTTCTCCTAAGTGAAGGAATTGGATCGGGTTTCCCCGAACCGTGAAGAGAAGAGTTGGATCGGATTTCCCCTAAGTGAAGGAGTTGGATCGGGTTTCCCCGAACTGTGAAGAGAAAAGTTGGATCGGGTTTTCCTAAGTGAAGGAGTTGGATCGGGTTTCCCCGAACCGTGAAGAGGAGAGTTGGATCGGTTTTCCCAGAACCGTGAAGAGAAGAGTTGGATTGGGTTTCCCCTAACCGTACTAGGGGAAGGTTACACGAGAACCCCCGAACCATGGGCAATTGATTCGGGCACTGATCTCAATTGAAGACAAGATGGGTCAGGTTCAAAGACAACCGTTGATACCCGAGCCGTGAACCATGGTGTCACCCGAGCCGTGAGCTATGGTGTCACCCGAGCCATGGTTCAACGATAAAAGATTTGGGCCGAGGCGACGAGCCCACAAATTTAAGCCCAGAAAAGAGATGACAAGGTTAAAGCCCATGAATGAAAGTCCATAGTGGTAGCCGACTTTGTTAAAAGGAAATCCCTAGAAATTAGGAAATCTTCCTTATCTCTTTAGGGAGGAACTTAGCCGACTGATTTTTAGTATATATACTCATGTAAACCCTACGAAAAGGGGATCCGCAATTTACCTAGCAAAATCCTGTACTTTTGCTCTCATACAAAAAAGCTTTCTAAGCAGCTTAATAAAATATCATCTTTGGATCTCTGTTCGTGTTTTTTGGGTGGTTTTTATTCAGAAGTTTCAGATCTCTCTAAAAGACTTGACGAATTCAATTGGCGTGGATTTATACTCCCACAATTTGGCGCTAGAAGGAGGGGGCCTTGAAATTTTCTTACACCGAAGAACCACCACAAAACCGATCTGAGGACGATGACCAACGATGGAGACGATAGCGCTGCTGACACCAGAAACGTCGGCGTGGAGGATCAGGCGAACCAATCCAAAGACGCTGGGGAGACTTTGACAACGCTCACGGAGATGAAAGCCATGCTGGAGACACTGCTCAGAAAGGCGGAGGAGCAGGACAAGCTGAACAACGCAATGACGGTCGAGCTGAAGGCCCTTACAACGGCAAGTCGAACCCGAGGCACGGGATCAGGTCTGGATCCAGCAAGACGAGTCGGGAGGCGTCTCAACCCAACGGCCCTGGACTTCACGACTCCGCTCAACCCACCGAGGACCCGAGGAAGACTGCCACTACTACACCAAAGCTCAGCAAACCTAGCCTCAAGAGTCTAAGGGGCAGATGACACGCCAATCGAAGAGGAGCCTGCACCAATCATCAATCTAGAGGAGAAGAACCGAATGGAGCAAAACATGGAGAGCCATGACAATCCTGAACACCTAGCAACTGGTCAAACCCGAACTGAGAGACGCGAGGCCATCCCCAAAGGAGATCACAAGCTGACCGAGGAAGAGGAGAACATACTCTGGGCTGAGCAAGCACGGATGAACGAAGAGCGCCGAGCAGGAGTCAGAGCCCAGAAAGAAGAGATGGCTATGATGCGAGCAGATATGGATCGAGCAGCTGCCGACATAAAAGCCGTCCGGTCCATGATGCACAAAGCAACTAGCAAGGTGCCAGAGATAGATCGTGTACTGGAGGAAGCACAGAATACCCCGTTCACAGCACGGATAACTAGCACGAGAATTCCGGACCCTGGCAAGATGAAAGTCCCGATCTATGAAGGAAAGACCGATCCGAAGGAGCATCTGACGGCCTTCGCTATAGCCATGGGACGCTCGAATTTCAAGGAAAATGAGATAGACGCCGGACAATGCCTTCTCTTCGTGGAGCATCTTAAGGGACCGGCGCTCCAGTGGTTCTCAAGACTCGAGCGGAATTCCATCAACAGCTATAACCAACTATCTGCGGCATTCTTGAAACATTATTCCATCTTCATGGATCCCGGAACGTCTGATGCCGACCTGTGGACCCTAGCTCAAGGGCAGAACAAAACACTCCGGAATTTCGTTGGAAGGTTTAAAGCTGCTATGTCAAAAGTGGAAGGCCTGAGCGACAAAGCAGCCCTACTACCCCTGAAGCGAGCACTCTGGTTCAATTCCGATTTTCGCGAAGAAATCGCGCTGAACACCCCCACGACGATACAGGACACTATGCATCAAGCCGCAGACTTCATCACCGAAGAAGAAGAGATGAAAATCCTAACCGAGAAGTACGGGAAGGCCAAGACAACGAACCATCCTCCTCAAGTTTCAGCCCCTTCCAACACTAGGAAGAACAACTAAGGCTCTGGCTATATCCAACACGAGGGAGGCTTTCGAGGAGCTCATAACTATCAAATTGACGCTCCTGGATTCGGTCGAGGAAGAGGCCGAGGCCGTGGAAGAAGCTCATGGAGCACATGGACCAAAAACGACAGTTCCTATGACGAGACGGTCTACTGCGAACACCACCATATCTACGGACATTCTACCGCGAACTGCCGAATTCTAGGCTTGAAGATTGCTAAAAAATTAGCAGCCGGCGAGTTTGGAGGAAACGTCAGCCTCAAGGATTTCGAGATGGACGTAAACACATACAAACCCGACCTGACAAAAGAAGATCGCACCAAGCGCGATAGAAGGGATGACGAAACGCCGCCCTCTGGATCAAACAGAAGAAGGATTAGCATGATAATGGGAGGATCCCACTATTGCTCAGATACCGTCTCGTCAATCAAAGCGTTCCAACGAAGGGCAGACGTCAGCATCAACTGGTCTAAACCATCTAAGTTTCCAAATGAGGTGATATCATTCGAGGAAAGAGAAACGATCGGAATCGACAGACCTCATGATGACCCTCTCGTGATCGAGTTGATCATCAACGACTGCGACGTAGCACGCGTATTGGTAGACACTGGGAGCACCGTGGATGTAATCTTCCTTGAAACTCTCAGAAGAATGAATGTGGACCTGTCCGAAGTGATATCTATTCCCAAACCCTTAACAGGATTCTCTGGAGAAACCACCATGACTACCGGAACAATCAAACTGCCTGTCCAAGCTGGCGAGGTGATGAAGATAGTCGAATTCTCCGTAGCCGACAACCCGGCCATCTACAATGTTATCGTGGGAACCCCCTGGTTAAATTCGATGCGCGCAGCCGTTTCAACCTACCATCTCTGTCTCAAGTTTCCTACACCATACGGCGTGAAAACTATTCGAGGAAATCAAAAAGAGTCTCGTGTCTGCTTTCTCACCGTGCACAAGCTCAGAAACCCGGTGACTGATCCGACGGCAAGTTCAAAGCGCAAGAAGATAAAGACCAACAGAGAACCGGTGAAAGAGCTTTCAAAACTGTTATAGCAGTTACAGATCGCGGTGGATCGTGAAGAAGAAGTGTCTAAACCAACTTGCGACCCCGTCATATCAGTCTGCATCGACGACAAACATCCAGAGCGATGTATAGAAATTGGAGCAATGTTAGATGGAAAGATCAAAGAAGAACTCGTGGCGTTCTTGAAGAAAAATATCAACACCTTCGCATGGGAAGCAGAAGATATGCCTGGCATCGATATCAGCATAACAAGCCACGAACTGAACGTCGACCCAACTTTCAAACCAGTAAAGCAGAAAAGAAGAAAACTTGGACCGGACAGAGCTAAAGCGGTCAATGACGAGGTGGAGAGACTACTGCGTGTCGGATCGATAACTGAGGTGAAGTACCCGGACTGGCTAGCTAACCCAGTGGTGGTCAAGAAGAAGAACGGCAAATGGCGCGTGTGCGTGGATTTCACTTACCTGAACAAAGCCTGTCCAAAAGACAGCTTCCCCCTTCCACATATCGATCGCTTAGTCGAAGCGACGGCAGGAAACACACTCCTATCTTTCATGGATGCCTTCTCAGGTTACAACCAGATCGCGAGAAGACCGCTTTTATAACGGATCGTGGAATATATTGCTATAAGGTGATGCCATTCGGTCTGAAAAATGCTGGAGCGACATACCAGCGACTGGTGAACAAGATGTTTGCAGACCAACTCGGCAAAACAATGGAGGTTTACATAGACGACATGCTGGTGAAATCACTAAAGGAACAGGATCACGTCACTCATCTCAAGGAATGTTTCTCGCAGCTGAACTTTCACAACATGAAGTTAAATCCGACCAAGTGCAGATTCGCTGTCACTTCGGGAGAGTTCCTTGGTTATCTTGTAACTCACCGCGGGATTGAGGCAAACCCTAAGCAGATCGACGCACTCATCAATATGACTTCACCAAAGACAAAAAGGGAAGTCCAACGTCTTACCGGGAGGGTAGCTGCGCTTAACCGATTCATCTCACGATCCACCGACAAATGCTTACTATTCTACGATACTTTGCGAGGGAACAAGAAGTTCGAGTGGACGGACAACTGCGAGGAAGCTTTTCAGCAACTCAAGAACTATCTAGCAACCCCCCCCAGTTCTCACAAAACCAGAAGCAAGAGAACCACTTTTTCTGTACACCGCAGTTTCTACCACAGCAGTAAGTGGCATGTTGATTCGAGACGAGCGCGGCGAACAGAAGCCGATATTTTACGTAAGTAAAACCCTTACAGACGCGGAGACAAGGTACTCGCAGATGGAGAAATTGGCGTTATCCATAGTTATGTCGGCAAGAAAGCTAAGGCCATACTTTCAGTCTCACTCAATCATCGTCCTGAGCACCTTTCCGATAAGGTTTGTTCTGCACAGCCCAAGTCAGTCAGGAAGGCTAGCAAATTGGGCAATCGAACTGAGCGAATACGACATTGAGTATCGCGGATGCACGTGCGCTAAATCGCAAGTTCTAGCAGATTTTCTTATCGAACTACCTGAAGAGGGCATTGACGGCGAGATGCAGAGTTAGCTGTGGAAACTCCACATCGATGGCTCATCCTCCAAAAATGGCTCGGGAGTGGGGATACGGCTAACTTCTCCAACTGGCGAACTACTGGAACAATCATTCCGCCTTGGCTTTCACGCATCCAACAATGAAGCAGAGTACGAAGCCTTGATTGCCGGGATGAAACTTGCTAATGGCCTAAAAATTGAGCAACTCCATGCATTTTGCGATTCGCAACTAGTCGCAAATCAGTTCAGCGGTGAATATGCAGCAAAGGATGATCGGATGGAGGCTTACTTGAAGATCGTCAAAGGATTGGCTGCACAATTCAAACGATTCATCCTAACGCGCATCCCACGAGGGGAGAACACCCCAGCCGATGCACTTGCAGCTCTTGCATCGACCTCCGATCCGGATTTAAAGAGAATAATCCCAGTGGAATTTATCCGACACCCAAGCATCAGCCCTTCCGACGCGGTGAATGCCGTAACTCGTTCACAAGCGGCTAGGCAAGCGACAGAAGTCACAATCGGGCAAGAAGCGGTGGGTAAAGTGCAGGAAGAACTGACCAACCAACCACCCGCAGAGCCGGATATTGTCCCAATGGAAGAAGATGTTCTAGCAACCATGGGGAGCTGCAATGACCCTGTCATCGAACCCGACGAAGCAACAAATGGGGACAACAGTGCAGAATATGGCTGCGACAAGGAATGGCTCGCCGCAATCAGAGGATACATATATGACGGCGCCTTGCCAACAGAAAAATGGGCAGCTCGCAAGCTCCGAGCCCAGGCTGCACGTTATGTGTTACTTGATGGGAATGTCTTCAAGTGGAGATTCTCGGGACCGTTGCTAAACAGTGTAGAAGGAAAAGACGTCAGGAAGATTATGGAGGAAATTCATAACGGTTCATGTGGAAATCACTCTGGAGGGAGAGCACTAGCCATAAAAGTCAAACGTCACGGCTACTATTGGCCAACAATGATCGAAGATTGCAAGGTGTTTTCGGCCAAATGCAAAAACTGCCAGCGCCATGCACCGATGATTCATCAGCCGACAGAAGTACTTTCTTCAATCTCGTCGCCATATCCATTCATGCGATGGTCTATGGACATCGTCGGGCCACTGCATCCATCAAAACAGAAACGCTTCCTTCTGGTTTTGACAGACTATTTCTCAAAATGGGTCGAAGCCGACTCCTATGCTAACATTAAAGATGCGCACGTAGAGGCCTTTGTCTGGAAAAATATCATATGCCGACATGGAGTGCCATACGAGATCGTGACAGATAACGGCTCGCAGTTCATCTCAAATCGTTTTGAAGGTTTCTGCGAGAAATGGAAAATCAGACTTAGCAAGTCTACTCCAAGATATCCACAAGGGAACGGACAGGCCGAAGCAATCAACAAAAAAATCCTTGACGGCCTGAAGAAGCGCCTTGATGAGAAAAAGGGACGTTGGGTTGAAGAACTGGAGGGAGTACTTTGGTCTCACCGCACTACCCCACGACGAGCAACAGGAGAAACCCCGTTCGCCTTCGTATACGAAACAGAGTGTGTCATCCCCCGGAGATACATTTCCCAGGGATTCGCCGGAGGCTATTACTAGAACAAGAGGGGCTCAATCACCTATTAATGCTTGACGAACTGGACTTGATCAACGAAAGAAGGGACCAAGCCTTGATTAGGATCCAGAACTATTAAAACGCGGCCGCAAAATACTACAATTCCAACGTTCGAGAACGAAGATTCTACGAAGGCGATTTAGTTTTGCGGAAGGTTTTTCAGAACACCGCGGAAACAAATGCCGGCAAACTAGGAGCAAATTGGGAAGGACCCTACAAGATCACCGAAGTTGTCAAACCTGGCGTTTACAAACTTGCTAACATGACAGACGTTCTAGTACCGAGATCATGGAACGCAATGCATCTCAAAAAGTACTATCACTAAGCTACTTTACATGAACTACGGGGCGACTTGATCCCTGCAAAGGGTACGTAGGCAGCTCGTCTTCGGACGGATTTAGTTGCCCCCCTCCTTTCAAAAGGGGGGGGGGGAGTGGGTACGTATACGCATACTCGTATACTCCCATCTTTGTAACAGTTTCCACTATCTATCGCAGCTTTGCTTTTAAAGGCAATTTTTATCTAAACGTCCTTCAAGGATCACTAAGTCTTAACAAAACAGACATATTTGAGCAAATCAGACTACAACGGGCATCTCGCCACACCCTCACTATTGCTGGCCACAATAGAGAATTCTCGCATCCATTTCGGATCTAACTCTCACATCCGTCTCAGGATCAAAAGCGCGCTATACAAGTATTCGTTCATTGTCGGAGGGGATACGTTTATGGTAACTTATCCGTAAACCGAAATGCTCGTCCTAGACTATGCAAACAAATATTCATTATCGGAGCAGATTAGTTTATGATAATCTATCTGTAAACCGAAATGATCATCTCGAGACTGATCATCTCATAACTACGCAAACAGAAACAAATGCAAGTAAGGCATTCTCGAATCTATTGTTAAACGAAAGACATATATATTCAAATGCAAGGGTTAGCTAAATTAGCAACCAAGTGATTAAAAAGAGGATAATAAGTTCTTAGACAACTCGGATAAAGCCGTCCAGGCATAAAACAAAAATGGGAGAGTTTTAAACTAGACAAAGAAAAGAGGATCATAATCCTCTGTTATCTCAGGGGTTGTGATCACCCTTTGCGCTGTCTCTGCCACCTGTTCGGCTACATCCGCTTCAGGCGCTTTGGCTTCCTCCAATGTCTCAGCGAACTCTATGACGGTTTCCTCTATTTCGGCCTCGTTGGCTTTTTCAGGAGTTGGTTCGGGAACTGTTTCCTCAACGGTCTCCTTTGAACTAAGCTCAGCTAAGCCTGGCGTTCCTTTGTTAGAACCAGAAAATCCTGGATCCCGACACTTGCAGCGGCAGTCTCCATAGGCTCACCAACGTTGAGCTCCTTCACAATGTCAGAACGGACATGAAATAGCCTTAGCACCCCTCCCATCTCGGCCACAAGCTGAGCAAACGTTTCATGAGCTCCTTGTAAACCCTCTCTCTATTCGGCTAAGCTCGTTGCCTCGGCATCGAAAGAAGGTGGCTCATCACTCTGAAGCAGCGAGATAAATTGAAGATTACCTTCAATTTGTGCAAGGCGAGCATGTTTTCTTTCGGCTCACCTTCAATCTGGCCAAGGAGCTTCTCGGCTCGGGAAATTTTGCTTTCAAACATCAGCAGCATCTCACGCTTGGCCTCTATAACAGCTTGTTCAACCTTGCTCTCATGAAGCTCAATCGCTGCTTCTAACTGCCTCGTCAGGCTGGCTATATGAGCATCGCGTCGCACCTTGCCAGATTCTAGCCGCATAATTCGCTCGTCGGATTCCTTAATGTGCTTCTGACGCCCTTCTGCGATAGCCTCAAGATCCTTGATCTTCTTAGCAGCTCTCTCTCTCTCTCGGTGGCGTGGCTTGCCTCAGCTTCTTTGAGCTTCCCGTCCAGCTCAATGGTTTTCCGCCTAGCATCTTCAATTCTCTCCCGATCCTTACGGGCGTCGGATTCATATCCAATGACCATCCTGTTAAGATGGGAGATAAACTACAAGAACAACCAGAATACTGTTATTACACAAGCCAAAGATTGTTCGAATCAAAATAAATAACGTTATGTATACCTTGACGCCCCGAAGAGACATCTCGTTGTAGGCCTTATCCTTGAGTAGGGTATCAGATGGCGGAAAACGATCACCTGGACAGGTGATCTTGGAGAAGATAGCCGTAGACGCAGTACCATCGTTGTAAGCCCCCTCGGCATTTAGGGGAATGGTAGAGAGATGAATTGCTTCGGGGACAGCTCGGTTTGCTTCCGCGCATTGAAGTCGCTTCGACGCCCCCCGTCCTTGTCATCCGCATATGACTGTCTTTTTCTGCTCGGGGCCTTCTTCTCCTTGGCCTTCCTTTTGCCTTTGTCCTTGTGAGGCAAGATTTGGGAATCGGCTGGCCGAAGCCCCAAGATAACCCCCCCCCCCCCCCGTGAGCCAAAGGGGAAGGAGTCGGTTCGGGAAGATTTTTAGCAAGGGTTGGCTCGGGGACGATGGCAGCAACAAGCTGGGAACTTGGGAGACGAGATTGATTCAACGCCTTCGCCTGTTGTGCTCTCTCTTTAGCCTCCGCCTCCGCTTTGGCTTTCGCTGCCGCCCGATCCCTGAAAGTTGGTCTTCCCATAGTATCTCTTGAGGAATGAGAGGAAGATGACTGATCAACTGATTGTCCTTTAGAAAGGTCTCGGGCTCTCTCCACTCGTCGAAGATTGAAATCCCTTGACTAGTTACACTTGCGAGCCGAAAGCGCTTCGTGAACCTCTGACAGATCGAGGGGCAATGAAAGACGAAGATGGCGCACTGCAAGACAAACATTTATACAAGGTTAGAAAAACCTAAAAAGAAAAAAATGTGTTAATTAGAAACCCGAGCCGTGGCCCAAGTCGAGCAACGGATCGGCTACCAATTTCCCCCCAGCCAGACTTGACAGATCGAAGGCACGACGAACCCACCGATGCTTCGGTGATAGGAACAAAAAAGAAAAACTCTTCCAAATTATCATCTTTGGACGGGAAACCCCTTATTATGTTCCTCCTGGCTTTGCCCGACACGTAATACTTCAGTTCTCTCTTATTACGGCGTCTAAATTCGAGCAAGTGCGTCAGGTGTTCGACGCTAACTTCGACATCGCATTCGTAACTCCTAGTCAGAATGCCAACCATGTGCCTAATTCCCCGAGCGTTGATTTGAGAAACGGCCAAGTTATACTTCCAAAGAAATTGTAGGATAACTTCAGGGATCGGAAACCACAACATGCAGTGGTAGAAGAAGCCTTCATAGAGAGTAAAATGATGAGGGGGAGGATGATTGGCTCGGTCTAATGGTGAAGGAAGAACAAGCTCAATTTCTTCCAAAATACCGAATCTATGCCTAAGGGCCGTCAGTGAATCCGTGGTTGAGAGGGTTGAACCAGGTGGATCGGGTCGCTTTTTCTTCTTTCTCTTTGGAGCCTGACTGTTAGAACCCATCAAACGCTTCAATTCCTGCCTAGCCACGGTTGGGTCAAAAAACCAGTCTTCTGATTCGATTTTTGGCGGATCGGGATCCACTACATCAGTAAAGGGGTTCGCGGCCTCATCGAAAGGAGAATCGTGAAGCTGAGGTATCTCAAACTTGGGAGAATTTCCGGAATTGCTGCCTGCTCTCGAGGATTCGGAAAGCACCATTTTCTTGCCAAGAAGAGAGGGTCCAATCCCCGAACAACTTGGGTCATCCAGATCCTCCGAAACGTGTGCACCAGAAAAATCCTCCCGGGTGTAGTTTTGGACAGGAAACGGATCGGATGAGAAAGAGGGTTCGGGAAGCGAAGACTGTCCTGAAACGCCAAACAAGCGAGTATACGGATCGGGGAACGCAGACGACTGAGACATCCCTTTTAAACTGAAAAACGGATCGGGGACTTTGGAAGATGAAAATAGATCTGGACCCCTAACAGCTCGCGGAATAGAATCTAGAGTTTCTAAGTTTCAGAAGACGGATCGGGGTTCTCAGCAGCCTATCAAAACATATCAAAGCCTTTAAGAAATCGAAGAACAAGTTGAAGATCCTTTAAGAAGAATGAGTCAATCCAAATCTTCAAAGCAAACCGCCGGGAAACTCGAAGACAGCGGCGGAGCCAGTTGAAGATGGATCGGGAAATTCGAATGGATCGGCGGCGAAAGAAGAACAACGGAGGTTCAACTTAAAAAAAAACTTAAGCAAAAATTAGAGAGAGAAAGAAGAGAGAGGTTACCTGATGGAAAGAAATTTTTGGAGAAATGGAGTAGTGGAGAAATGAGAAGTATCACAGATTATATAGGCAAATGGTGACATCATTCGCCTCGGGAACCAGCAAAAATGCTTGCACTCCCTGATAAAGGTATAAGGACAGCAAAACCCCGAACTGAGTTTACGAAGGCGTACCCAAACTGAATCAGCAGTACTACAAACACGGCAATACTGTCACGAGATGGTTCGAGGCTATCCACGGATCACGGTTCGGGATCATCATCGAAAGACAGTTCGGGGCAACCACAAGAATCGTTGATCTCACTCGACCACTAACAGCTCGACATTAACATTACTAATACTGCCAAGCTGGGGGGCTAACTGTTGGGGTCAGATTCCACCTCTTGAGAATCAACAGTTAAAAAACAACTAAGTATGGAGAAATGCTAGCAGCTGTACCCCGAACCGTGAAGAGAAGGAGTTGGATCGGGTTTTTCCCGAACTGTGAAGAGAAGAGTTTGATCGGGTTTCCCCTAAGTGAAGGAGTTGGATCGGGTGTCCCCTAAGTGAAGGAGTTGGATCGGGTTTCCCCGAACCGTGAAGAGAAGAGTTGGATCGGGTTTTCCTAAGTGAAGGAGTTGGATCGGGTTTCCCCGAACCTTGAAGAGAAGAGTTGGATCGGTTTTCCCCGAACCGTGAAGAGAAGAGTTGGATCGGGTTTCCCCTAAGTGAAGGAGTTGGATTGGGTTTCCCCGAACCGTGAAGAGAAGAGTTGGATCGGGTTTCCCCTAAGTGAAGGAGTCGATCGGGTTTCCCTGAACTGTGAAGAGAAGAGTTGGATCCGGTTTTCCTAAGTGAAGGAGTTGGATCGGGTTTCCCCGAACCGAGAAGAGGAGAGTTGGATCGGTTTTCCCCGAACCGTGAAGAGAAGAGTTGGATCGGGTTTCCCCTAACCGTAGTAGGGGAAGGTTGCGCGAGAACCCCCAAACCATGGGCAATTGATTCGGGCACTGATCTGAATTGAAGACAAGATGGGTCAGGTTCAAAGACAACCGTCGATACCCGAGCCGTGAACCATGGTGTCACCCGAGCCGTGAGCTGTGGGAGTCGAAACTCGCACAACCAAAACTTGTAAAGAGATTTAGGGATTCGACAAACTTCTATGTAAAGAAAAACCAGAAACTGAGATCCAAAGATGGAGATTTTATTCAAGCTGTTTTGAAAGCTGTTTGTAAAGTAATAAGTGTTTAGCTAGGTCAATTTTCGGATCCCCTTTTCCAAGAGGTACATTGTCTATTTATACACAAACAGGTCGGCTAGGTTTCTTTCTAAACAAGAAAGGAAAACTTCCTTATTCTTTGGAATTTCCTCTATGGTTTTCATGGGCTTCTTTCTTTGCCTCATCGCCTCGGCCCACCAACGTCTTGTGGCTCATTGCCTCATTCTATCTAAGACGTTGGGCTTGTTGCTTTGTTGGATCATCGATGGGTTAGCTCGTCGCCCATTTCTCCTTGATGCCGAGTTGAGGGTTTTGGTTCGCCAACATGTTGGCTCGTCACCGTTCTGCTAGTTTGCCAACATGTTGGCTCGTCACCAAGTATTTGGCTTGTCTCCTACTCATTCCACTGCCTAGCCAAGATGTTGGCTCGTCACTTCTTCTTCCTGCTGCCTAGCCAAGATGTTGGCTCGTCACTTCTTCTTCCTGCTGCCTAGCCAAGATGTCGGCTCGTCACCATTTCACCCTGCTGCCTAGCCAAGATGTTGGCTCGTCACCATTTCACCCTGCTGCCTAGCCAAGATATTGGCTCGTCGCACACTTCTTCTTGCTGCCTAGCCAACAGGGGTGTTGGCTCGTCACTCACTTCTTCACGCCTGCCGAGCCAAGTTTGGCTCGTCTCCTTCTGCTTTCATGCTGCCGAGCCAAGTTTGGCTCGTCTCCTTCTGCTTCATGCTGCCGAGCCAAGTTTGGCTCGTCTCTTGTTTCCCTTCGCTACCGAGCCAAGTTTGGCTCATCTCTTGTTTTCCTTTGCTGACGAGCCAAGTTTGGCTCGTCTCTTGTTTTCCTTTGCTGACGAGCCAAGTTTGGCTCGTCACTGCTTCTTCCTGCTGTCTTGCCGCCGAGCCAAGTTTGGCTCGTCCTCTCTCCTCCTTTGCTACGGAGCCAAGTTTGGCTCGTCCTCTCTCCTCCTTTGCTATGGAGCCAAGTTTGGCTCGTCCTCTCTCCTCCTTTGCTACGGAGCCAAGTTTGGCTCGTCACTGCTTCTTCCTGCTGTCTTGCCGCCGAGCCAAGTTTGGCTCGTCTTCTAATGTTTTAGCTCGTCGCCTAGGCTTTTTCCCATACTTAGTATTTTTAGCAGTTGATCTCGATGGGGTGAAAACTGACCATGGTGTCACCCGAGCCGTGAGCTATGGCGTCACCCGAGCCATGGTTCAACGATAAAAGATTTGGGCCGAGGCGACGAGCCCACAAATTTAAGTCCACAAAAGAGATGACAAGGTTAAAGCCCATGAATGAAAGTCCATAGTGGTAGCCGACTTTGTGAAAAGGAAATCCCTAGAAATTAGGAAATCTTCCTTATCTCTTTAGGGAGGAACTTAGCCGACTGATTTTTAGTATATATACTCATGTAAACCCTAGGAAAAGAGGATCCGCAATTTACCTAGCAAAATCCTGTACTTTTGCTCTCATACAAAAAAGCTTTCTAAGCAGCTTAATAAAATATCATCTTTGGATCTCTGTTCGTGGTTTTTGGGTGTTTTTTATTCAGAAGTTTCAGATCTCTCTAAAAGACTCGACGAATTCAAATGGCGTGGATTTATACTCCCACAGAGACATGTCCCCCTTTGAGAAAGGGAATCCGAAAATTAACCTAGCAAAACACTTATTGCTTTACAAACAGCTTTCAAAAAAGCTTGAATAAAATCTCCATCTTTGGATCTCGGTTCTTGGTTTCTTTACATAGAAGTTTGTCAAATCCCTAAAATTCCTTACAAAATTCAGTTGTGCGAGTTTCGACTCCCACAATTTGGCGCCGTCTGAGGGGAAATCCAAGCTTTCTGACACCTAAGAAACATCGAATACGAGATTTAAAGTGATGACTACTGACGGAGACCGAAGTGGCGATGACGCAAGCATCACTGGCATTGATCTTCCTGGAACAAGCACCTATCCGCCGCCAGCAAACACGGAAGGAACGGCCGAAACGCTGACAGAGATGAGAAACATGATGACCACGTTGCTGAAGAGGGCCGAGGAGCAGGAAAAGCTGAACAGCTCGCTGACGGAGAAGATTGAGTCACTAGCAACCGATAGTCGAGCCAGGAACATACGATCTGGAGGAGTTGGCTCGACTATGAACCCACCTGTTAGCGGAATAACCAGGCGGCTTGGCCTAAACCCGACGGCCCTGGATTTTTCAACACCACGCGACGCACCAAGGACTTTGGGAGGATTACCACCACCACATCCAACAAACGAGAAAACACCCGCGGTGACAAGATCGAATATCACCAAGCCACCTCGGCTGATCCGAGGCGCAAGAGGAACCAATGATGGATATGACCTACGCACCGACGTTGGATCGGCTACAGCAATCATTCTTGACGAAGAAGGAGACCACAACGCAGAAAATCTTGCTGACGAGGGATTCGCACCAGCAATAACAGGAGCCCGAGCCAGCGAAGGCGATATTAACCTAAACCGAGCCAGGAATTTGGCAGAGGAAGAAGAAAATCTCCTCTGGGTCCAACGAGCGCAGTACGCTGACGAACCAAGAATGACAAGCCGAGCCCAGAGAGAAGAGTTGGACGAAATCCGAGCCTCCTTGATTCGAGCCACTGCCGAGATGAAAGCCGTCCGATCCCAGGCGCACAAGGCAACCAGTAAAGTCCCGGAGATTGACCGCGTACTGGAGGAAGCACACAATACACCGTTCACAGCCCGAATCACTAAGGCAAGGATCTCCGACCCAGGAAAGATCAAAGTCCCAGTCTACGAAGGAACAACCGACCCAAAAGAACATATAACGGCGTTTATCATAGCAATGGGCCGAGCCAATTTTAGAGAAAAAGAGAGAGACGCCGGCTTCTGCCTCATATTTGTGGAGCACCTAAAGGGTGCAGCCCTCCAATGGTTTTCAAGATTAGAGCGGAACTCCATTGATGATTTCCAGCAACTTTCTGCCGCTTTCCTGAAGCATTACTCCATGTTTATGGATCGAGGAGCCTCAGATGCTGACCTATGGACATTGACTCAAGGACCCATGGAGACATTACGAAGCTTCATAGGAAGATTCAAAGCAGTGATGTCAAAAGTTGAAGACGTAAGCGATAAGGCCGTTGTGCTCTCTCTAAAAAGAGCTCTATGGTACGAATCCGAATTCCGAAAAGAGATTGCTCTGAACACACCACTATCAATCCAGGACGCACTGCACCGAGCCACGGATTTCATAGTCAACGAAGAAGAGATGAAGGTTTTATCTCAGAAGTATGGAGTCGCCAAAGCGACGAATCGTTCCTTCCAAACTCCGAACCAACCGCCCCATAAGAAGAGTATTCAAAAAAACGGATATGTACACCACGAGAAACCCAATTTTGGAGGAGCCCACAACTACCAGGTGGGAACAGGCCAAGGCAAAACACCATGGAACACTTGGACACGAAGTCAAAGTTCATACGACGAAAAAGCTTACTGCGAATATCATCACATGCACGGCCATTCAACTGCCAACTGCCGAACCTTGGGAATGAAGCTTGCGGCAAAGCTGGTAGCCGGAGAGCTCGGTAACGCAGTCAGCCTAAAGGACTTTGAGCAAGAGGGCGAAAAGGATCAGCCGAACCAGACAAATCAAAATGGTGATACTCCCAAGCGAGGAAGGCGAGATGACGAGGCGTCGCAGTCAGGTTCTCGAAGAAGAATAAATATGATAATGGGAGGATCATAATATTGTTCGGACACGGTGTCATCAATCAAAGCATTCCAGCGGCGAGCCGATGCAAGTGTCAACTGGTCAGCACCCTCCAAACTTCCCAACGACGTCATCTCGTTCGAAGAAAGGGAAACCACCGGCATCGACCGACCACATAACGATCCCCTCGTGATAGAACTGATCGTTGATGATTGCGATGTCGCTCGAGTTTTGATAGACACAGGAAGCTCCGTAGATGTGATCTTCCGGGAGACTCTCAGAAGGATGAACATAGACCTAGACAAAATCACAGCCGCACCGAAGCCTTTAACTGGATTCTCGGGAGAAACGACCATGACCCTTGGAACAATAAAACTTCCTGTCCGAGCCGAACAGGTAACCAAGATAGTGGAGTTTTCGGTTGCAGATTATCCTGCGATCTACAATGTGATCATGGGCACACCATGGATAAACTCAATGCGAGCCGTACCATCGACCTATCACCTCTGCATCAAATTTCTGACCCCCGGAGGAGTCAAAACAATTTGGGGAAACCAAAAGGAGTCCCGCATTTGTTTCCTAGCCGAGCATAAACTCAGGAACCCTGTCACAGAAACCACCACCAAGAGAAAGAAGTTGAAGACCGACATAGAGCCCGAAAAGGTGTTGGCAAAACTCTTATAGCAATTACAGATCACGGAGGATCATGAGAGGAAAAGCAAACCAACTTGCGACCCCGTCGTCTCGGTGAACATCGATGGCAATCACCCAGAACGCTGTGTCGAAATAGGGGCCGAGCTGAAAGATCCAATAAGGGGAGAGCTGATCTCTTTCCTTAAAAAGAACCTACACACCTTCGCATGGAAAGCTGAAGACATGCCCGGCATCAGCATCAATGTGACGTGCCACGAGCTGCATGTGGACCCAACATTTAAACCAGTCAAACAGAAAAGGCGTAAACTTGGTCCGGACAGAGCACAAGCAGTGAATGACGAGGTGGAAAGATTACTACGCGTGGGATCAATAGTCGAAGCAAAGTACCCAGACTGGCTCGCCAACCCTATGGTGGTTAAGAAGAAAAATGGGAAATGGCGTGTATGCGTGGACTTCACCGACCTGAACAAAGCCTGCCCCAAAGACAACTTTCCACTACCACATATTGATCGATTGGTGGAAGCGACCGCATGCAACAAACTCCTTTCATTTATGGACGCTTTCTCCAGATACAACCAAATCCTAGTGAACCCAGACGATCAAGAGAAGACGGCATTCATCACAGACCGCGGGATATATTGCTACAAAGTGATGCCGTTCGGTCTCAAAAATGCCGGAGCCACTTACCAGTGATTAGTAAACCGAATGTTCGCTGGCCAACTGGGGAAGACGATGGAAGTATACATAGACGACATGCTGGTGAAGTCTTTAGAGGAGAGGGATCACGTAGCTCACCTAGATGAATGTTTCAAGCAATTGAATCTACATAACATGAAGCTGAATCCAACCAAGTGCAGATTTGCGGTCACGTCTGGAGAATTCCTTGGATATCTGGTCACCCACCGTGGAATTGAAGCCAACCCGAAGCAGATTGATGCGCTAACACAGATGGTGTCACCGAAGACAAGGCGTGAAGTCCAGAGGCTAACAGGACGGGTACCCGCATTGAATCGCTTCATCTCTCGATCAACTGATAAGTGTCTGCCTTTCTACGATACACTACGAGGGAAGAAGAAGTTCTAATGGACAGAAAAATGCGAGCAGGCATTTCAACAGCTGAAAGAATACCTAGCCAGCCCTCCAGTACTTACAAAACCGGTGGAAGGCGAGCCACTTTTTCTATACACGGCCGTTTCGGCCATGGCAGTGAGTGGTGTGCTCATCAGGGAAGAGCGCAGTGAGCAGAAGCCTATTTTCTATGTCAGCCAAACTCTCACTGACGCAGAAACTCGGTACCCACAGATGGAGAAGCTGGCACTGTCTATGATAATGTCCGCTCGAAAGTTGAGACCATACTTCCAGTCACATTCGATTGTGGTTCTGACTACCTTCCCCCTGCGATCTGTCTTGCATAGCCCTAGCCAGTCTGGGAGATTGGCAAAGTGGGCAATAGAGCTGAGTGAATATGACATCGAGTATCGAAGCAGAACCTGCGCAAAGTCTCAAGTCCTAGCCGACTTTCTGATAGAACTGCCAGAAGAAGTGATAGAAGAGCCGGCTCCGAGTACAATGTGGAGGCTTGATGCTGATGGATCATCATCAAAACAAGGATCTGGAGTGGGAATACGGTTAACCTCTCCAACAGGAAAAATCCTCGAACAGTCATTCCGCCTGGGTTTTCGCGCATCCAATAATGAAGCCGAATACGAAGCTTTGATTGCTGGAATGAGACTTGCTCTTGGACTCAAGGTTTCCACATCCAAGCCTACTGCGATTCACAGCTGGTGGTCAACCAGGCCAGCGGCGAGTACACTGCCAGAGACGACCGAATGGAAGCTTATCTAAAGATTGTCAAAGAACTGGCTGCACAGTTCAAAGAGTTCGCATTAACACGGATACCACGCGGAGAAAACACTTCGGCAGATGCACTAGCAGTACTCGCATCCACTTCCGATCCGGATTTAAAAAGGATAATCCCAGTAGAATTCATCAAAAACCCAAGTATCAACCTCTCTGATACCGTGAATGCGGTCACTCGCTCCCAAACAGCCACTCAAGCCGAGGGTATATCCGGACCAAATCTTGCAGAAAAAGGCAGCACCAACACCACCACTCTAGATGACCGGAACATGACACCATCGGTGGAGGACAAGGCAATTGAGATAGAGGAGGAACCTGAAACAGAGCCTCCGACAGAAGGTGAGGCAGTGGAGATGGAGGAAGGCCCACAACAAACAGAAACGGACTATGGATGCGACAAAGAATGGTTAGGAGCAATCCGAGTATATATCATGGACGGCGAGGCATCATCAGATAAGTGGGCTGCCAAAAAACTCAGAGCTCAAGCTGCTCGATATGTTCTCTTAGACGAAAACGTCTTTAAGTGGAGATTCTCAGGACCACTAATGGCTTGCGTGGAAGGCGCCAAAGTAAGAAACATCATGGAAGAGGTCCATAGTGGCTCGTGTGGCAATCACTCCGGCGGAAGAGCTTTGGCAGTCAAGATCAAGCGTCATGGTTACTATTGGCCAACAATGGTGAAGGATTGCGAGAAGTTATCTGCCAGGTGCGAAAAATGCCAACGACATGCCCCGATGATTCATCAACCCACGGAGTTGCTGTCATCAATCTCAGCGCCCTACCCTTTCATGCGCTGGTCCATGGATATCGTCGGGCCTCTCCATAGGTCCAAACAGAAGAGGTTCCTGTTGGTTTTGACAGATTACTTCTCCAAATGGGTAGAAGCAGATTCTTACGCCAACATAAAGGATGCCTGATGAGATCATGGCAAGCTCAGAGCATGGAGGTTCGGGACAAGAAGATGTAGGACAAAGGACTAAGGACAAGCTCGTAGCCGAGGAGCAGCTCGTAGCCGCGGAGGACCTTTTCGAGGCTACGTCTTTGAACATTCCATTTGGGCCGATGACAAGGTCGAGGACGAGATAACTTAACCAATCCGTCAACTCTCTACTTCACCGTATTAAGAGCGACCTTGAGCCAAGCACTTGTCCGATCACATTGGTCGTGATTCAAGTGGCTTAAGGGTCGGTGATGAGAGGTGTGTGATGCGCACTCTTTTTCCCTTCGCTCGGTTTTGTCCCAATGGGTTTTCCGGCAAGGTTTTTAATGAGGTGAGGTTCACACACTTAATCATAATCCTCATCATCGGCAACGCTAGAAGACTCGGAGGTCTTGGGTTCGATTCTCACCAAGCGAGCCTTCTCCATTTTTATCCCTTTATTTTCGTTTTTGTCTTTCAAACTTCTTGGTCAAATGTTTTTAATGTTTGTCATTCCCCATGTGTAATGATGACCTTGGACGTGGCCTTGGCAATCAGACCGAAAGGTAGTCCATGACGGGTTCACTAACCGCCATACTTTTGAGCATTTGGGCCGAAAATCTATCTTAGCTCCTATGACTCCGCATGAAGTGTACCTGGATCAGCTGAGTATGAAAAAGAACTCCACCAAATCCACCGATCCAACCGTTGCCAAGAAAAAGGGCAGTTCTAAAAACAGTTTACTATTTGTTTTTAAAGAAACACTTACTTGTTCAACTAACCCCGAACTGGCGCTGCCAAGTATTATCAAGTCTCTTTTACAGGATTATCAAAATGTTTTTCCAGAAAACAGCCCTATAGGTTTGCCACCAATCCGAGGGATCGAGCACCAAATTAATTTTGTGCCCGGGGCCGCTCTTCCTAATCGGCCAGCCTATCGAACCAATCCGGTGGAAACAAAGGAACTTGAGAATCAAGTGAACGAGCTTATGGACAAGGGACGCATCCGTGAGAGCATGAGTCCATGTGCTGTTCCGGTGTTACTTGTGCCGAAAAAGGATGGAAGTTGGCGCATGTGCGTTGATTGCCGTGCCATCAACAACATTACGGTTAAGTATCGCCATCCTATCCCTAAACTTGATGATATGTTTGATGAGTTGCATGGTTCTAGCATATTCTCTAAGATAGATCTTAAGAGTGCTTATCACCAAATCCGGATGAAGGAAGGTGATGAATGGAAAACGGCATTTAAAACGAAACAAGGTTTATATGAATGGTTAGTCATACCGTTTGGATTAACGAATGCACCTAGTACTTTCATGAGGTTAATGAATCATATTCTTAGGAAGCATATAGGAGTATTCGTTGTGGTTTATTTTGATGACATTTTGATTTACTCTAATAATCTAGATGATCATGTCATGCATCTTAAAACGGTTCTAGACTTGCTTAGGAAGGAAAAGCTTTATGCCAACCGTAAGAAATGCACATTTTGCACGGATAATCTTGTTTTTCTAGGCTTTGTTGTAAGCACAGATGGCATTAAGGTTGACGAGGAGAAGGTCAAAGCGATTCGAGATTGGCCAAGTCCGAAGAACGTAAGTGAAGTCGAGAGCTTTCACGGTCTAGCGGGTTTTTACCGACGGTTTGTCAAGGACTTTAGCACCATTGCTGTCCTGCTTACGGAAGTAATCAAAAAGGACGTTGGTTTCAAATGGGAAGCCGCACAAGAAGAGGCATTCCAAGCCTTGAAAGAGAAGCTCACTAACTCTCCCGTTTTAATACTTCCTGATTTTATGAAAACTTTTGAGATTGAGTGTGATGCCTCTGGCCTAGGTATTGGTGCTGTTTTGATGCAGGATCACAAGCCAATTGTTTTCTTTAGCGAGAAGCTAGGTGGAGCTACACTTAATTACCCGACCTACGACAAAGAGTTATACGCCTTGGTGAGAGCTTTGCAAACTTGGCAACATTATCTATGGCCTAAGGAGTTCGTGATCCACACCGATCATGAGTCATTAAAACATCTCAAAGGCCAACAAAAGCTCAACAAGCATCATGCCCGATGGGTCGAGTTCATCGAAACCTTTCCATACGTGATCAAGTACAAAAAAGGTAAAGATAATGTTGTAGCCGACGCATTATCTCGAAGGTATGTCTTACTTAACTCTTTAGATGCAAGATTGTTGAGATTTGAACAAATCAAAGATCTTTATGCCAACGACTCCGATTTTGGTAAGATATTTCAATCTTGTGAGAAATTTGCCTTCGGAAAATACTATCGCTTTGATGGTTATTTGTTTTATGAAAATAGACTTTGTGTACCTCACTCTTCTTTGAGAGATTTGTTTCTAAGGGAAGCTCACGAAGGAGGCTTGATGGGACACTTTGTCGTGGCTAAAACCCTTAAGGCTAAGTCTAAGTTGATGCCGCGAATTGACGGGCCATTCAAAGTTCTCAAATGGATCAACAACAACGCCTACCAACTCGATCTCCAAGGTAAGTATAAGGTTAGCGAAAGCTTCAATGTTTCTGATCTTATTCCTTTTTGTGCAGATGAAGCGGATTTGAGGTCAAATCCTTTTCAAGTGGGAGAGGATGATGAGATCATGGCAAGCTTAGAGCATGGAGGTTCGGGACAAGAAGATGTAGGACAAAGGACTAAGGACAAGCTCGTAGCCGAGGAGCAGCTCGTAGCCGCGGAGGACCTTTTCGAGGCTACGTCTTTGAACATTCCGTTTGGGCCGATGACAAGGTCGAGGACGAGACAACTTAACCAATCCGTCAACTCTCTATTTCACCGTATTAAGAGCGACCTTGAGCCAAGCACTTGTCCGATCACATTGGTCGTGATTCAAGTGGCTTAAGGGTCGGTGATGAGAGGTGTGTGATGCGCACTCTTTTTCCCTTCGCTCGGTTTTGTCCCAATGGGTTTTCCAGCAAGGTTTTTAATGAGGCGAGGTTCACACACTTAATCATAATCCTCATCATCGGCAACGCTAGAAGACTCGGAGGTCTTTGTTTCGATTCTCACCAAGCGAGCCTTCTCCATTTTTATCCCTTTATTTTCGTTTTTGTCTTTCAAACTTCTTGGTCAAATATTTCTAATGTTTGTCATTCCCCATGTGTAATGATGACCTTGGACGTGGCCAAGGTCCTATATATCCCTCTTTTCTCTTCAATAAAAATCATCAAACTTTTCTTTTAAAAATCTCTCAAAATTGTTTGATCAAAAACGAGATTCAGTTCTCAACTTGATCTTGTCTTAGTGCGTATATCTAAGATAGGATCCAGCCTCGTAGTCTAAGAGATTTACATCTCTCTTGGAAGTACAAATCGATCCATCACTCATTCGTTCATATTCAAAGTCCGTTCATCTTCCGCATCATTTCCGCATCCTTTGAACCGATCATCATCCGTTCGAGTCACAACCACACGAAGGGCATTTTGGGGCGTAGATCCTTACGAGGAGTCTATCAATGCCCAAGTCGAAAATTTCGTCTGGAAAAATATCTTATGCCGACATGGAGTTCCCTACGAAATCGTCATAGACAACGGTTCACAATTTATCTCTACATGGTTCGAAGCCTTCTGTGAAAAATGGAAGATACGACTCAGCAAATCTACGCCACGCTATCCACAAGGAAATGGACAAGCAGAAGCAGTGAACAAGACTATCCTGGATGGCCTGAAAAAATGCCTTGATGCAAAGAAGGGATGCTGGGCAGATGAACTCGAAGGAGTATTGTGGTCACACCGAACCACTCCGCGGCGTGCCACCGGTGAAACACCTTTTGCTCTTGTCTACGGTACAGAATGTGTTATCCCAGCCGAGGTGCAATTTCCTGGAGTCCGCCGTAGACTTCTTTCAGGCCAGGAAGGACTAAATCACCTCATGTGACTCGACGAGTTAGACTTGGTTAACGAACGAAGGGATCAAGCACTGGTTCGGATTCAAAATTACCAACAGGCAGCAGCTAAGTATTACAACACTAACGTCAGAAGTCGCAAGTTCAAAGAAGGTGATCTGGTTCTCTGCAAAGTTTTTCAGAACACAGCCGAAACAAACGCTGGCAAACTGGGAGCGAACTGGGAAGGACCCTACAAAATCACCAAGACTGTTCGACCAGGAGTATACGAGCTCTCAAACATGTCTGATGTTCCGATACCAAGATCTTGGAATGCAATGCACCTAAAGAGGTATTACCACTAAATCATGCCACATGAACTACGGGACGACTTGATCCCTGAAAAGGGTACGTAGGCAGCTCATCTTCGGATGGGTTCAGTTGTCCCCCTCCTTAAAAAAGGGGGGGGGAGTGGGTACGTATACATGTATACTCCCATATCTCGGATCACTCTTCAAAGAGAAACTTCAAACTCTTTCTAACACAACTCGTGTCACTTAGCCTACACAAGTCACATCTTTACATCCTTCATGGATATTCATCACCTCGTCTGTTGCTGGCCACAACAGACGGACAACTATATCCTTTGCGGATTTTAACCACTATCTTTATATGGGATAGGGTTCTCAACACCCTCTTACGGGTAACAAAGCGCGCTATACAAATTTCGATTGGGTATATCCTAATCTAATATCCAAAGGTATATCCTGGACGATATTCTTACAAGTTTATCTTTGAGAGGGACCCGTAAGTCGAAAACTCGCAAGTCTTAACACTCAAACTAAACTCTAAAAACCCAGTAAACACCTCTTGGTACACTGGTCATAAACATCTCAGAAACATAATACTAGACCAAAAAGTTAGTATGAGATTTTAAACATGCTTCACTGTCAAAAGAACGGGAATGTAAGCCGGAACACCGCAAACCCTAAACTGACACTAAAAAGACTAACCATGCTTCTACTAAACAAAATAGTTCGCAGTGTCACATCGGAGCAAAAGTCAGAAATTACTTGAGCAAAAACATAAGCAGAAAAATTCAAACAGAGTTACGCTTACAAACAAACAATCACTACAAAAAGGTGGATAAAGCCATCTAGGCACTTGTTCTCAACAATACCAAACAAAAGAGAAAGTTCTTGAGCTATAGAAAAAGAAGAGAAGGATCATTGACGAAGATCCAGCTCGAAAGGCTTCTCAGCGGCAAGATCGGCAATCCCCGGAGTGCCAACATTCGAGCCCGCAAAATCTGCAACTCCGGCTGTCGCTGCTGCATTCTCTATTGGTTCGGTACCCAGGAGAGCGTCTACGGAATCCGGAGAAACAGGTGAGAGCATTAGGTCTTTTTTCAGCTCGGCCTCAATCTTTTCGAACTCATCAGCCGCCTCGGCAAGATCAGCTCTCCAGCCTGTCAGTTTAGCCACCTCGGAGTCAAGGGCAGGCGCATCCTCTTTCTGCAGAATTTCGAGCAACTGAAGGTTGCTATCAGCCTGGGCCAGATCGAGCTCCTTCTCTTTCGCCTCTTGCAGTTCGTCGACTTTCTTATCAATCTCAGCAAGCCACCCCTGAAATCTCTCAGACATCTCCCGCCTCGCTGCCTTCTGAGCCTTCTTCACGTCTGCCTCGTGCAAGGCATTTACGGATTCAATTTCAGCAGCTTTCTTCTGCTTAGAGCGATCTATCCTCATAGCCAAATCACCGGCTTTGTTCCACTCTTTCTTAAGGAACGCCTTGTCCTTCTCGAGAGCTTCAATCCGAGCTGCAGTAGTTGTTGGGGTCAGATTCCACCTATTGAGAATCAACGATTGAAAAAATGGCTAAGTATGAAAAAGCACTAGCAGTTGAACCCCTAACTGTGATGGAGTTGGATCGGGGTCACTAGCCATGAAGTAGGTGGATCGGGTCCCCTAGCCATGAAAGGTGTACCCCGATCCGTGACAAAGCAAGGGATCGGATACCCTGATCCGTGAGAAGGTGGGGGTTATGTGCCCCGATCCGTGACCAAGCAGATGGATCGGGTCCTTAGCCATAAAGCAGAATGGATTGGGTCCCCCCAACCTTGAAGCAGATGGATCGGGTCCTTAGCCATAAAGCAGAATGGATCAGGTCCCCCCAACCTTGATGCAGATGGATCGGGTCCTTAGCCATGAAGCAGAATGGATCGGGTCCCCCCAACCGTGAAGTAGGTGGATCGGGTCCTTAGCCGTGAAGTAGGTTGATCGGGTCCTTGGCCTTGAAGTAGATGGATCGGGTCCCCTAACCGTGAGAGGTGTACCCCGATCCGTGACAAAGCAAAGGATCGGGGTACCCGATCCATGAGACGGTTGGGTTATGTGCCCCGATCCGTGACCAAGCAGATGGATCGGGTCCCCTAACCGCAGAAGGTGTACCCTGATCCGTGAGAAGGTTGGGTCGTGTGCCCTGATCCGTGACCAAGTGGATGGATCGGGCTCCCCTAACCGTGAAAAGGTGTACCCCGATCCGTGAAGGGAAGTTTGGTTCCAAACCCCGAACTGCGACAAGGCAAGTTGGGTCGTATACCCCGATCCACGACTCAATGGATGGGTCGAGGGTCACGACCCACGATGAAGAATATGGGACGAGTTTACCAATCCGTAGTACGACGGACGGATCGCGGGTTACAACCCATAGTATGTCATCCGAACCGTGAACCGTGGTGTCACCCGAGCCATGAAACATGTTATCACCCGAGCCATGAACCATGGTGAAAGATTGGGCCGAGACAACAAGCCCACAAATTCGAGCCCACAAAAAGGATGAAAAAGACAGCCCATGAATCGAAGCCCATGACAACGACAGGCTTTGCTAAAGAGAAATCCCGAAGAAATAGGAAATCTTCCTTATCTCTTTAGACAAACTTAGTCGACTTAAACTTGTATATATACTCATGTAAACCCTCAGAAAAGGGGATCCACAATTTACCTAGCAAAACCTTGTACTTTTGCTCTCACCAAAAAAAGGCTTTCTAAGCAGCTTAATAAAATACCATCTTTGGATCTTTGTTCGTGTTTGTTAGGTGGTTTCTATTTAGAAGTTTCAGATCTCTCTAAAAGACTCGACGAATTCAATTGGCGTGGATTTACGCTCCCACAATTTGGCGCTAGAAGGAGGGGGTTGAAATTTTCTTGCACCGAAGAATCACCACAAAACCGATCTGAGGACGATGACCAACGACGGAGACGATAGCGCTGCTGATACCAGAAACGCCGGTGTGGAGGATCAGGCGAACCAATCCAAAGATGCTGGGGAAACTTCGACAACGCTCACGAAGATGAAAGCCATGCTGGAGACACTTCTCAAAAATGCGGAGGAGCAAGACAAGCTGAACAACACGATGACGGGCGAGCTGAAGGCCCTGACAACGGCGAGTCGAACCCGAGGCACGGGATCAGGTCTGGATCCAGCAAGACGAGTCGGGAGGCGTCTCAACCCAACGGCCCTGGACTTCACAACTCCGCTCAACCCGCCGAGGACCCGAGGAAGACTGCCACTACTACACCAAAGCTCAGCAAACCTAGCCTCAAGAGTCCAAGGGGCAGACGACACGCCAATCGAAGAGGAGCCTGGACCAATCATCAATCTGGAGGAGGAGAACCGAATGGAGCAAAACATGGAGAGCCATGACAATCCTGAACACCTAGCAACTGGTCAAACCCGAACCGAAAGACGCGAGGCCATCCCCGAAGGAGATCAAGAGCTGACCGAGGAAGAGGAGAACATACTCTGAGCAAGCACGGATGAACGAAGAGCGCCGAGCAGGGGTCAGGGCCCAGAAAGAATAGATGGCTATGATGCGAGCAGATATGGATCGAGCAGCTGCCGACATAAAAGCCGTCCGGTCCATGATGCACAAAGCAACTAGCAAGGTGCCAGAGATAGATCGTGTACTGGAGGAAGCACAGAACACCCCGTTCACAGCACGGATAACTAGCACGAGAATTCCGGACCCTGGCAAGATGAAAGTCCTGATCTATGAAGGAAAGACCGATCCGAAGGAGCATCTGACGACCTTCGCTATAGCCATGGGACGCTCGAACTTCAAGGAAAACGTGAGAGACGCCAGACAATGCCTTCTCTTCGTGGAGCATCTTAAGGGACCGGCGCTCCAGTGGTTCTCAAGACTTGAGCGGAATTCTATCAACAGCTATAACCAACTATCTGCGGCATTCTTGAAACATTATTCCATCTTCATGGATCCCGGAACATCTGATGCCGACCTATGGACCCTAGCTCAAGGGCAGAACGAAACACTCCGGAGTTTCATTGGAAGGTTCAAAGCTGTTATGTCTAAAGTGGAAGGCCTGAGCGACAAAGCAGCCCTACTAGCCCTGAAGCGAGCACTCTGGTTCAATTCCGATTTTCGCAAAGAAATTGCGCTAAACACTCCCACGACGATACATGACGCTATGCATCGAGCCGCAGACTTCATCACCGAAGAAGAAGAGATGAAAATCCTAACTGAGAAGTACGGGAAGGCCAAGACAACGAACCATTCTCCCCAATTTTCAGCCCCTTCCAACACTAGGAAGAACAACCAAGGCTCCGGCTATATCCAGCACGAGGGAGGCTTTCGAGGAGCTCATAACTATCAAATTGACGCTCCTGGATTCGGTCGCGGAAGAGGCCGAGGCCGTGGAAGAAGCTCATGGATCACATGGACCAAAAGCGACAGTTCCTATGACGAGATGGCCTACTGCGAACACCACACATCTACGGACATTCTACCGCGAACTGCCGAATTCTAGGTTTGAAGCTTGCTAAAAAATTAGCGGCCGGCGAGCTTGGAGGAAACATCAGCCTCAAGGATTTCGAGATGGACGTAAACACATACAAACCCGACCTGACCAAAGAAGATCACACCAAGCGCGATAGAAGGGATGACGAAGCGCCACCCTCTGGATAAAGCAGAAGAAGGATTAGCATGATAATGGGAGGATCCCACTATTGCTCAGATACCGTCTCGTCAATCAAAGCATTCCAGCGAAGGGCAGACATCAGCATCAACTGGTCTAAACCATCTAAGTTTCCAAACAATGTGATATCGTTCGAGAAAAGAGAAACAATCGGAATCGATAGACCTCATGATGACCCTCTCGTGATCGAATTGATCATCAATGACTGCGATGTAGCATGCGTATTGGTAGACACTGGGAGCACCGTGGACGTAATCTTCCTCGAAACTCTCAGAAGAATGAATGTGGACCTGTCCGAAGTGATATCTACTCCTAAACCCTTAACAGGATTCTCCGGAGAAACCACCATGACTACCGGAACAATCAAACTGCCTGTCCAAGCTGGCGAGGTAACGAAGATCGTTGAGTTCTCCGTAGCTGACCATCCGGCCATCTACAACGTCATCGTGGGGACCCCCTGGTTAAATTCGATACGCGCAGCCGTTTCGACCTACCATCCCTGCCTCAAGTTCCCTACGCCAAACAGCGTGAAAATGATTCGTGGAAATCAAAAAGAGTCGCGTGTCTGCTTTCTCGCCGCACACAAGCTCAAAAACCCGGTGACCGATCCAACGGCAAATTCAAAGTGCAAGAAGATAAAGACCAACAGAGAACCGGTGAAAGAGCTTTCCAAACTGTTATAGCAGTTACAGATCGCGGTGGATCGCGAAGAAGAAGTGTCTAGACCAACCTGCGACCCCGTCATATCAGTTTGCATCGACAACAAACATCCCGAGCGCTGTGTGGAAATCGGAGCAGAGTTAGATGGAAAGATCAAAGAAGAGCTCGTGGCATTCTTGAAGAAAAATCTCAACACCTTCGCATGGGAAGCAGAAGATATGCCTGGCATCGATATCAGCATAACAAGCCACGAACTGAACGTCGACCCGACTTTCAAACCAGTAAAGCAGAAAAGAAGAAAACTTGGGCCAGACAGAACTAAAGCGGTAAATGACGAGGTGGAGAGACTACTGCGCGTCGGATCAATAACTGAGGTGAAGTACCCGGACTGGCTACAATAGTGAATTCTCGCATCCATTTCGGATCTAAACTCTCACATCCGTCTCAGGATTAAAAGCGCGCTATACAAGTATTCGTTTATTATCGGGGCGGATACATTTATGGTAACATATCCGTAAACCGAAATGCTCGTCCTAGACTATACAAACAAATGTTCATTATCGGAGCAGATAAGTTTATGGTAATTTATCTGTAAACCGAAATGATCATCTCGAGACTGATCATCTCGTAACTACGCAAACAAACACAAATGCAGGCAAGGCATTCTCGAATCTATTGTTAAACGAAAGACATATATATTCAAAGACAAGGGTGTACCCCGATCTGTGAAGGGAAGTTTGGTTCCAAACCCCGAACTGCGACAAGGCAAGTTGGGTCGTATACCCCGATCCACGACGCAACGGATGGGTCGAGGGTCACGACCCACGACGAAGAATCTGGGATGAGTTTACCAATCCATGGTACGACGAACGGATCGCGGGTTACAACCCATAGTATGTCATCCGAACCGTGAACCGTGAACTGTGGTGTCACCCGAGCCATGAAAAATGTTATCACCCGAGCCATGAACCATGGTGAAAGATTGGGCCGAGACAACAAGCCCACAAATTCGAGCCCACAAAAAGGATGACAAAGACAGCCCATGAATCGAAGCCCATGACAACGACAGGCTTTGCTAAAGGGAAATCCCGAAGAAATAGGAAATCTTCCTTATCTCTTTAGACAAACTTAGCCGACTTAAACTTGTATATATACTCATGTAAACCCTCAGAAAAGGGGATCCGCAATTTACCTAGCAAACCCCTGTACTTTTGTTCTCACAAAAAAAGACTTTCTAAGCAGCTTAATAAAATACCATCTTTGGATCTTTGTTCGTGTTTGTTGGGTGGTTTTCTATTCAGAAGTTTCAGATCTCTCTAAAAGACTCGACGAATTCAATTGGCATGGATTTACGCTCCCACAGCAGTCGCTAGCTCGGCAGTGTGCTTACTCTCCAGTTCGGCAAGTTTGTTCTTTAAGAAAGATGCATCTTTTTGAGCATCTTCGATCCGATGCCTGTCCTTCCTCACATCCTTTTCGAAAGCGGCAACCATCTTGTTGATAGATGCAACAAACTGATCAAAGGGAAAACGGTCAACACTTAGTTTTACTACTCTAACAAAAAGGCACACAATCCCTGAAAAATACCTTAGTGCCTCGAAGCGACATGTCGGCATACATGTCGCTGTGAGATAGAACGTCAAGAGGAGGCAATCTGTCCCCTGAGAAACGAACCTGCGAGAAGAGTGTCGCTGAAGCTGCCTCGTCATTGCATATTGGCTCGGATCCCTCATGCCTGAACGACGTAGGCTCCGGCTTGTCAGAAGTCGGGTCGACAGGCTTATGGCATTTTCTTTTTTTCTGCTTCCCTTTGGTTCTCTCTTTATCGGCCTCGGAGGCAGGGCGTTTGCCAGAAGATTTCTTGCCTTCCCTGTGCTGGGACAGTGTTGAAGAGGAGGGTCTAACAACCGAAACGAGAGCCGAAACTATTTCTCGAGCTTCGGCGGCAAGAGCTGGTGGCTCGGTAGAAGGATGGATCTCGGTCTTGGTCACAGTTTGGCCAGGCATCTCGGCAACTGGCTCGGCGGGTCCTTCAATTGCTTTAGTTACCTCGTTGGCTCGTCTGGCTGTCTCTTTTTCTTCCTTCTCCTTCAAAGCTTGTTTATCACGGATCGTCAATCTTTTTCCCATATTTCTCCTCGGAGGACTTGGTAATGAAGATTCAGACTCCGAGCTGTCGGACACTTCAGCACCGGCAAAAATAGCTCGGGCTTTTTCGACTCTTCTTAGGGAAAAATGTCTTTCCCAATGGCACTTCCTAGCGGCAAGTGTGTTTCGAAGCGTAAGCGTGTCTTCTAGGAAGCGTGGTAGAATCTGCCGAACTGCAAAAACACAGAAGAAAACGGTGGTCAGCTCGCTACAAAGCAAAACTTAGTAAATCTCCAGAAGGGTCTACGGCTCACCCACCAATATCTCTCCACTCCGACTTGACGTAATCGATGCTTTCGGCTTCTACCGTAGCATCATTAATGGGAACAAAGAAGAAATAGTGTCCCCAGTCGCTATCCTTGCTTCGGAAGCCTTCGATTACTTTTCTTTGTTTCTTATTGGAGATGTAGTAGGCTCGGGAGTTCTTAATCTTTCAAAACTCGAGGAACTGCCGAAGATGGGAGATGCGAACAGTCGCATCACACTCGTAGCTCCGAACCAGAATCCCAACTAAGTGATGCATCCCACGAGGCGTAACTTGGCTCGGTGCTAACCCATGTTTGTATAGGAAACGGATGATCAAGCTGGGAATCGGAAACCAGAGTAGAAAACTGTAAAAGAAACTCTCATAGAGAGTGAAATACCCAGGCGGTGGAGATTCAGCTCGGTATATTGAGGCCGGAACAATCAGATCTACATCCTCTGAGATATTAAAACGATGCCTCAGTGCCTCCAAAGACTCAGCAGTGCATAAAGACGAACCAGGTGGGTCGGGTCGTCTCTTGGGAGCTTTTTTCTTAGGCTTTCGCCTCGTCGATGTGCTAGCCCGGTGGCTCGCAAACAATCTCTCCAAACGCATTTTTCCGCCTCGTCAATAACGTATTCTGTCGGCTCGGCTTTGAAATCTGCAAGAGCTCTTTGAATCAAAACTGCCTCGGCATCCGCCTCGGCATCAATAGCCTCGTCAACCAAAGACGGGACAACAATCTGCAGTCGACCCTGTGGAGAACTAGGCACAGCTGGCTCGGAAACCTCCGGAGATAAAACCATCTTGCGACCCAGCAGTGAAGCAGAAGTTGCCGAACCAATAGAATCTTCCAGCTCGATGATATGAGACATTGATGTTTCAGGCTCGGAGTCAAACTGATACTTAGAAAGAATTGGAGGGATTTTGGCTCGGAAACACTTAATGCGAAGAATTTTGGCTCAGAGACAGAAGATCAAGGAGAATAACTCGATCCGGATGAAGATGGATCGGAAAATTCAAGCACTCGCCGGACGCGTTTGAAGATGGATCAGAAAATGCAAGGAGACGCCGAGCCACGTTTGAAGATGGGTCGGAAAATTCAATAGCGGCGGCGGCGAAACAGAAGGATCGATGAAAACCTAGCCAACTACTTAAACAAAAAATAGAGAAAAGAGGAGAGAGAAGAGAGCTACCTGATTTTTCGAAAATGAAGAGAAGTGAGTTATGAGGAGTGAGACAAAGATCTGAATATAAAGAAGTATGAAATTAAAGCGCGTGACGCCACGCAGCCTCGGGAACATGCGAAACGCTTACAGTTCCCAATAAAGTTGTAATCATGAACAGAGACACTTCAAGCCAACATTACTGCCGAGCCAAAAACATATCACTTATTGGGATTGTTCGGCAGCATATCAGAAGAAGACGGCTCGGCGAAATAACAATCTAAGCAATGCAGCAAGATAACAAGCCGAAACAACTCAGTCAAACGAATGATAAGTTGGCTCGGCAGCGTGACAAAGGTGTCGGTTCGGCAAAATGAAAACAAATATATCACATGCCAAAGTGGCTCGGCAACGCGATTGAAGACTAATCAGCAACACGTCAAGGGGTTGGCTCGGTGATAAGATACTCCAGTGTTGGCTCGGAAATAAAACACCTCGGTAACACTATCAGTTTGGCTCGGCATGTGTCAATGCCCGGATGACAACTTCACCACAAATCTGGCTCGGTAGCCCAAAGATAGTTGATCTCGATCTTGACTTCTCACCTCGTCACTATTATTAATAATATTACCAAGCTGGGGGACTAACTGTTGGGGTCAGTTTTCACCTCGTCGAGATCAACTGCTGATAAGACTAAGTATGGAGAAAAGGCTAGCCAAGCAAGCGCAAACACTTGGCTCGGTAGCAAGGAGGAGTGATGACGAGCCAACATCTTGGCTAGGTAACAAGGAGAAAGGAGTGACGAGCCAACATCTTGGCTAGGCAGCAAGGAGAAAGGAGTAATGAGCCAACTTTTGGCTCGGTAGCAGGGAAAAATGGTGATGAGCCAACATCTTCGCTAGGTAGTGGAAGAAGCAGGAGACGAGCCAACACTTGGCTCGGTAGCAAGGAGGAGTGATGATGAGCCAACATCTTGGCTAGGTAACAAGGAGAAAGGAGTGACGAGCCAACATCTTGGCTAGGCAGCAAGGAGAAAGGAGTGACGAGCCAAATTTTGGCTCGGCAGCATGAAGAAATGATGACGAGCCAACATCTTGGCTAGGCAGTGGAAGAAGCAGGAGACGAGCCGACACTTGGCTCGGTAGCAAGGAGAAAGGAGTGACGAGCCAACAACTTTTGGCTCGGCAGCAGGGAGAGATGGTGACGAGCCAAACTTGGCTCGGCAGCATGAAGAAACAAGTGAGGAGCCAACATGTTGGCAAACCAACGAACGGTGACGAGCCAACATGAAGGCAAACCAACAAACGGTGATGAGCCAACGTGTTGGCAAACCAACTACCTGGCTCGGAATTGGGAGAAACAGGCGAGACAAACGACGAGCCAGCTCACCGACGACCCAGTGAAACAACGAGCCCAATATCTTAACATTTCTAAGCGATGAGCCACAAGGGTTTGGATGGGCCAAATTAGCAAGTAAGAAGCCCACATTAGAACCAACCAGAGAAGAAAGGAAATCCCGAAGAATAAGGAAGTTTTCCTTTCTCCTTTAGAAAAAGGCCTAGCCGACTTGTTTTTGTATAAAGAGACATGTCCCCCTTTGAGAAAGGGGATCCGAAAATTAACCTAGCAAAACACTTATTGCTTTACAAACAGCTTTCAAAACAGCTTGAATAAAATCTCCATCTTTGGATCTCTGTTCTTGGTTTCTTTACATAGAAGTTTGTCGAATCCCTAAAATTCCTTACAAAATTCAGTTGTGCGAGTTTCGACTCCCACAATGGTGCAGGTATAACGGTTTGACGTGGATCCTTATAGGCGGTAGATTTTTCCGTTGTTTAATCGTCCTGGAATTGTTCTTAAATTTGTAATACATCATAAAATCCAAATGATAAATCCGGATACCTCTAGGTATTTTGGATCTATCAAATAAGTTAGAAAGCTAAAGCAGAGAAGTCGGAAAGCAAAAAAGTTAGGAATTTATGTATTGTATTAATCATTATCCCCCTCAAGTTTCTGAGATTACATGTATATTTATACAATACAATAGTCGGTTTCGTTAACCCTAATGAAAATAGGAAAATCTCATATTTTATGGTCTTTTTCCTTTTTGATCGTCATCCTTACCTTTTTCCTCGGGGTCTCCAGGTCGGCGGGCTTCATGGGCTTGTTCGATCAGATGGGCCAAACTCACACCTTGGGCCGAACTTCATCAGACCCAATTATTGTTGTGGGATGAGGTCGTTTGTTGGGCTTTTCGGCCCATCCATGCCCAGCTTATTATAACTTCCTGGGTCGATCTCCACTATTCTTTTGGGTCGGTTTGGATCCGGGTCGGGTTTCTAGGATGTGTGCTAAACCCGACACCATCAATAAGCCCCCTCCCAGTTCGTCGATCAAGTTTAAGAGGGAGGTCGGCGGATTTCAAGCAATTTTAGCTCGGCATGGATTTCGAATAGACACGCATTTTTCTCTCTGACACGTGGCATAGTTCTGGCCATGCTTTTTGATGGGATGTCGAAGAGTCCCTTGTTTTTGAATTTCGAAACGGCGGATAGGTGTGGGAGTTGAAATTCGTAAAACTAAATTTGGTTATGACTTTTAAGGGAACATAAACTTCTAAGTATGAATTGCATAAACAGAGATCCAAAGATGGTTTTTTATTGCTGATTTGATAAGTTTTCGAATACAAGATTTTGCTCAAGAAAAATGTAAAGTGCTTTGCTGTGTCTAATTCTGGATCCCTTCTTCGAATGCCTCCTCCTCCTTTTATAGATGCGAGACTCCACTGCTTAAGCGAGAATATCGGCATATTTCCCTTTTCTTATGTGACTTGTTTTTCTTTTTTCTTCTGTAACTTGTGTTGGGGTCAAAACCCACCCAGCTGCGATCAATGGAAAAATGGCTAAGTGTGGAAATGCGAAGAATCGGACAAGGCTAAAATTATGCCTAGGTCGTTTCTGTACGAGTCCGCTTGAGCACGAGATAGGCCATTCCAACCAAGCTTTGCTCCACTTCGGCAAAGAGGAGAGATCGGCAAGCTTTGGCTCACCTCGACGTGGAGACTTCGGCGGAGAAAGGAAAGACTTAGGCAATATTTGTCTCCACTTAGGCAAGCTTTGTCTCCGCTTAGGCAAGCCTTGTCTCCACTTAGGCAAGCTTTGTCTCCGCTTAGGCAAGCCTTGTTTCCACTTGGGCAAGCCTTGGCTCCACTTAGGCAGGCCTTGTCTCTGCTCAGGCAAACTTCGTCTCTGCTTAGGCAAGCCTTGTCTCCACTTAGGCAAGCTTTCTCTCCGCCTAAGCAAGCTTTGTCTCCACTCAGGCAAGCCTTGTCTCCACTTAGGCAAGCTTTGTCTCCGCCTAGGCAAGCCTTATCTCCACTTAGGCAAGCTTTGGCTCACATCGGCAAAGCTCTGCTCCACTTAGGCAAACACGGAGACTTAGGCAAACACGGAGACTTCAGCAAGCTTGGAGACTTAGGCAAACACGGAGACTTCGGCAAGCTTGGAGACTTAGGCAAACACGGAGACTTCGGCAAGCTCGGAGACTTCGGCAAGCTTGGAGACTTAGGCAAACACGGAGACTTCGGCAAACTTGGAGACTTCGGCAAACACGGAGACTTTGGCAAGCTTGGAGACTTAGGCAAACACGGAGACTTCGGCAAGCTTGGTCGTCACTTCGGCAAGGCTTGGTCTTCACTTCGGCTAAGCGTGGAGACTTCGGTAAAAGATGGAGACTTCGGCAAGACTGGCCACATCGGCAAGCTTGGTCTTCACTTTGGCTAAGCATGGAGACTTCGGCAAGCATGGCCACATCGGCAGGCAGGGACACATCGGCAAGCATGGCCACATCGGCAAGCGTGGCCACATCGGCAAGCGTGTTCACTTCGGCAGCTTCACTTCGGCAGCTCCACTTCGCCAGTTCACTGCGGCAGCTCACTTCGGCAGCTCCGCTTCGGCAGCTCCACTTCGACAGATCACTTCGGCAGCTCCACTTCGCCAGCTCACTTCGGCAGCTCCACTTCGCCAGCTCACTTCGGCAGCTCCACTTCGGCAAAACTTCACTTCAGCACGGCCTTCACTTCGGCAAACGCCTCCACTTCGGCCAACAAGCACTTCGCCCAGCAAGCACTTCGGCCAAGCTGTCCACTTCGGCCAAGCTGTCCACTTCGGCTAAGCTGTCCACTTCGGCCAAGCTGTCCACTTCGGCCAAGCTGTCCACTTCGGCCAAGCTGTCCACTTCGGCCAAGCTGTCCACTTCGGCCACGCTGTCCACTTCGGCCAAGCTGTCCACTTCGGCCAAGCTGTCCACTTCGGCCAAGCTGTCCACTTCGGCCAAGCTGCCCACTTCGGCCAACCTGTCCACTTCGGCCAAGCAGTGCACTTCGGCCAAGCAGTCCACTTCGGCCAAGCTGTCCACTTCGGCCAAGATGTCCACTTCGGCCAAGCAGTCCACTTCGGCCAAGCAGTCCACTTCGGCCAAGCAGTCCACTTCGGCCAAGCTGTCCACGTCGGCCAAGCTGTCCACTTCGGCCAAGCTGTCCTCTTCGGCCAAGCTGTCCACTTCGGCCAAGCTGTCCACTTCGGCCAAGCTGTCCACTTCGGCCAAGCAGTCCACTTCGGCCAAGCTGTCCACTTCGGCCAAACTGTCTACTTCGGCCAAGCTGTCCACTTCGGCCAAGCTGTCCACTGCGGCCAAGCAGTCAATTTCGGCCAAGCTGTCTGGCCGAAGTCATGTCCATACGAAACTATCTGGCCGAAGTCAAATCTATACGAAGCTGCCTGTCCGAAGTCAAAACCATACGAAACTGTCTGGCCGAAGTCATTTCCATACGAAACTGTCTGGCGGAAGTCAAAACCATTCGAAACTGTCTGGCCGAAGTCAAAATCATACGAAACTGTCTGGCCGAAGTCAATTCCATACGAAGCTGTCTGGCCGAAGTCATTTCCATACGAAACTGCCTGGCCTCAAATCTATACAAAGCTGTCTGGCCAAAGTCAAGTCCATACGAGACTGTCTGGCCGAAGTCATTTCTATACGGAGCTGTCTTACCAAGGTCAATTCTGCCCGAAGCTAGAAGATGACGCGGCCAAAGTCATTTCTATAGGAAGCCAGAAGACGACGCGGCCGAAGTTATTTCTATACGAAGACAACAAGCCCATCTTCGGCCTACAACGATACAAAGGCCCACGAAGTCAAGCCGACTTAGCTAAAAAGGAAATCCCAAAGGATTAGGAAGTTTTCCTTATCTCTTTAGGATTGACCTGGCTGACTCAAACAAGTATATATATCTATGTACATCCTTTAAAAAGGGGATCCGCAATTTTACTTAGCAAAGAAAAACCCTAGACTTTTTTGCTCTCCAACTCTTGTACGAAAGCTTTTCGACACAGCTTAATAAAAACCATATTTGGATCTCTCCGTTCGTGGTTCATCCACAGAAATTTCATCCCTCTTAACAAACCTCCGACAAATTCTAATTGTGTTGATTTCGACTCCCACAATTTGGTGTTAGAAGGAGGGGGAGTTGAAACTTTCTTACTCCAAGGAACCACCGCACGAACGATTCGAAGAAGATGACTAGCGACGGACAAACTAACGACCCGCAGGACACGGGGATCGATGGATCTGGAGCTACAGATACACCAACGCCTGCAGTCGCGGAGACAAGCCCAGAGGCACTGACTCAGATAAAGACGATGCTAGAGACGCTGCTCAAGAAGGCGGAGGAGCAGGACAAGCTAAACACAACAGTGACCGATAAGCTGGAAGTCCTTGCGACGGCAAGCTGAGCCCGAGGTAGGGGCTCAAGAGTTGAATTAGCAAGGCGCCCCCTTTGACGTCTCAATCCAACGGTCCTCGATTTCTCAATGCCTCATCACGTGCCGAGAACCCAAGGTGGACTGCCACCTCCCAACCAACCAACAGCACTCGCCGAACTGAACGCGGCACCGCAGGGGACAAACACGCAGACCATGGACGGAACAAATCCGGTAATCAACCTGGAGGACAACCCAGAGGGTGAACACGACTTGGAGCACCGCCGCAAAGATGAACTCACGGGTGCGACCCAAACTTGAAACGAACGAAGCAACACCAACCCTGGCCATGATCAGGACTTCACCGAGGAGGAGGAGAACATCCTCTGGGCCCAACGAGCCCAGATCGAGGAAGAGCGCAAAGCGATAATCCAAGCCCAAAAGGTGGAGATGGCCAAAATCCGGGCAGGCATGGAGCGAGCTGCCGCCGAGATGAAATTCGTTCGATCTCATATGCATAGGGCCACTAGCAAGGCCCCCGAACTCGACCGAGTGCTTGAAGAAGCACAGAACACCCCATTCATGACTCGAATCACTAAGGCAAGGGTTTCCGATCCAGGGAAGATGAAGATACCAATTTACGAAGGCAAAACTTATCCAAAGGAGCACCTAACCGCCTTCGCAATAGCAATGGGACGTGCAAACTTTAGAGAAGGAGAAGAAGACGCTGGTCAGTGTCTCTTATTCGTTGAGCACCTTAAAGGCCCAGCTCTCCAATGGTTCTCCAGGTTGGGAAGAAATTCGGTCGACAATTTCAACCAGCTGTCGTCGGCATTCCTCAGACATTATGCTATATTCATGGAACACCGAACATCCGATATAGATCTGTGGACCATGGGGCAAGGGCAGAACGAGACATTGCGCACTTTCATCGAACGGTTCAAGTCAGTACTGGCGAAGGTAGAAGGGATAAGTGACGAAGCCGCGCTGCAAGCATTGAAGAAAGCCCTGTGGTTCGACTCAGATTTTCGGAAGGAGATTGCGCTGAACGCACCAACCACGATCCAGGATGCATTGCATCGAGCAACGGATTTTGCCTCCAACGAAGAAGAAGTGGAGATCCTAGCCTAGAAGCACGGAAAGGCGAAGTCTACGAACTATCATCCCTTTGCTCCGAACCCACCAAACAACAAAAAGGGCAACCATGATTCTGAATATGTCCTGCACGAAGGAGGTTTCAAAGGAGCCCATAATTACCAAGTTGACTCGTCAGGATAAGGTCAAGGATGAGGCCAAGGCCAAGGAAGAGGTACATGGAGGAGCATGTGGACCAGGGGCCAAGGAACCTATGATGAAACGGCTTATTGTGAACATCACCATATCTTCGGATATTCGACTGCAAATTGCCGTATTCTAGGCTTCAAAGGTGATTTTAGCCTCAAGGATTTTGACATGGATACCAATGCGAACCTCTCCGAGCAGGTGAATGAAGACCTTCCTAAGCGAGGGAGGCAAGATGACAATGCCCCGCAAGCTGGGACAAGAAGAAGAATAAATATGATAATGGGCGGATCTCACTATTGCTCAGACACCGTCCCGTCGAATAAAGCTTTTCAACAAAGAGCCGACGTCAGCGTCAATTGGTCCGAGCCTTCTAAGTTCCCAAATGATGTAATCATATTTGAAGAAAGGGAGACTACCGAAATCGACAAACCTCACGATGACCCTCTCGTAATCAAGCTAATCATCAACGATTGTGATATGGCCAGAGTGTTGGTAGACACGGGAAGCACGGTGGACATAATCTTCGAAGAGACTCTCAGAAGAATGAACGTCGACCTATCTGAAGTAACGGGAACTCCAAAACCATTGACTGGATTCTCCGGAGAAACGACAATGACAATCGGAACAATCAAGCTGCCTGTTCGGGCTGGAGAGATAACCAAAATCGTGGAGTTTTCGGTGGCCGATCACCCAGCAATCTACAACATTATTATGGGAACCTTGGTTAAATATGATGCGCGCCGTGGCCTCAACATACCACATGTGCATAAAGTTCTCAACGCCTAATGGAATCCAAACCATTCGTGGAAATCAGAAGGAGTCCCGAATTTGTGTTATGGCCGAGCATAAGCTCAGAAATCCCGTAGCAGAACTCAACACGAAGACGAAGGAAAAGAGAGCCAAGCTGGATCAGCAACCTAAGTCAAAGCAAAGTTTTACGGATCACTTAGTCACTTCACATGAACTACGGGGCGGCTTGATCCCTGCAAAGGGTACGTAGGCAGCTCGTCTTTGGATGGGTTCAGCTGCCCCCCTCTTTAAAAAAAGGGGGGGGGAGTGGGTACGTATACTCGTATACTCCCACCTTCATAATAGGCGTTAAGTCTACTTAATACAAGCTTTTCGAAGCTAAGATCATCATACCACATCCTTCATGGGTTACTAAAGTCTTAACAAAAACAGGCATCCCATTCGCATCCTTCACGGATTACTCAAAGTCCTAACTAAACAGGCACCTCATCTCACTCTCGTTGTTGCTGGCCACAGCAACGAACTACTACATCCTTTACGGATCAACTATTACATCCTAGCAGATTAAAAGCGCGCGCTATATAAATGTATATGTCTATTGTCGGAGCGGATATGCTTATGGTAGCGTATCCGTAAACCGAAATGTTCATCTTAAACCCAACAAACGAATCGTTGGTCGCAACAGTACTAGATGTCCATTGTCGGAGCGGTCATATTTATGGTAACGTATCCGTAAACCGAAATGCTCATCAAAAACCCAACAAACGAATCGTTGGTCGCAACAGTACTACATGTCCATTGTCGGAGCGGATATGCTTACGGTAGCGTATCCGTAAACCGAAATATTCATCTTAAACCCAACAAACAAATCGTTGGTCACAACAGTACTACGTGTCCATTGTCGGAGCGGATATGCTTACGGTAGGGTATCCGTAAACCGAAATGTTCATCTGAAAACCCAACAAACAAAACGTTGGTCGAAACACCTATGCTCATTATCGGAGCAAATATGTTTACATTAACATATCCGTGAATCGGAATGATCATCTTAAACCCAACAAATGAATCATTGGCATTAACGTTAACACAAGGTACAGTGAAACATATCGATCCTCCTTGGATAAAAAGCATTCAGCAACGAGTTTCGGAAACAAAGAAACAACATAACAAAAAGCAAAAGCCACAAGGCAAACATAACAAGTTGATACGGATAAAGCCATCCAGGCACCATGTCTAAATAAAGTCAAGCACAACGACATAAAACGAATAAGCCAAGCTGTAGTCTTCGGTACCTCCTCAGTAACGGGTTCGGCATCGGAGGATTCGATCATCGTCCTGGATTCGGAAGCCCTCTTCAAACCAAGCGAAGCCAAACCAGGGGTACCCCTGTTGGATCCGTGAAAGCGCGAACCCCGACACTCGCCGCTAATGCTTCGACGGACTCGTTACCCAGCATAACATTGGCCGAATCCCCAGAAATCGGTGAAACCACCAAGCCGCTCTACAACTCGGTAACCAACTTGTTGAACTCGTCGTAGCACCATCATACCTAGCTTTCCACCCATGGAGTTTCTCAACTCCGGCCTCTAACGAGGGGGGTTCGTCGCCACGAAGCAACGCAATCAGTTCAAGGTTACCATCGACTTGGGCGAGATCGACCATGCTATTTTTCGACAACCCGCTTAAGCTCTGAATCTTCTCCTCGGCTCGATCAACCTTTGCCTGAAATTTCTTTGCCACTTCTGCGCCGAGCCGGAGACGAATTTGGTTGCCTAAGACCCAACACGCAGCTCCTTCAGCGAAAACACAAGAAGAAACAGTTCGGCGAGAATTTTTCTGCGGAAGAGTTTTCGGCAAAAACCAATTCGGCGAGAATTTTTCGGCGGATCGGCAAAAAATACTTAGGCGAGAATTTTTCGGTGGTAAAGTTTTCGGCAAAATCACTTCGGCGAGCATTTTTTAGGCGGAAAAATCTTTGGCAAAAAAGGACTTTTTCAACAAAACACGAAGCTTCGGATCGGCAATAGGGAACCTGGCTCAGCAAATTCAACGTAATCAAGTTTGGCAGAATATCAAGAACGACGGACTCGGTGTAATGTCAACTGAGCTCGTACCAATCAACACGGCGCATTGATCCCAGCTTGGACTTCCTCTACCTCGGCACTATCATCACTGAAACTACCGAGCTGAGGGCTAACTGTTGGGGTCAAAACCCACCCAGCTGCGATCAATGGAAAAATGGCTAAGTGTGGAAATGCGAAGAATCGGACAAGGCTGAAATTATGCCTAGGTCGTTTCTGTACGAGTCCGCTTGAGCACGAGATAGGCCATTCCAACCAAGCTTTGCTCCACTTCGGCAAAGAGGAGACATCGGCAAGCTTTGGCTCACCTCGACGTGGAGACTTCGGCGGAGAAAGGAAAGACTTAGGCAATCTTTGTCTCCACTTAGGCAAGCTTTGTCTCCACTTAGGCAAGCCTTGTCTCCACTTAGGCAAGCTTTGTCTCCACTTAGGCAAGCCTTGGCTCCACTTAGGCAGGCCTTTTCTCTGCTCAGGCAAGCCTCGTCTCTGCTTAGGCAAGCTTTGTCTCCACTTAGGCAAGCTTTCTCTCCGCCTAGGCAAGCCTTGTCTCCACTCAGGCAAGCCTTGTCTCCACTTAGGCAAGCTTTGTCTCCGCCTAGGCAAGCCTTGTCTCCACTTAGGCAAGCTTTGGCTCACATCGGCAAAGCTCTGCTCCACTTAGGCAAACACGGAGACTTAGGCAAACACGGAGACTTCAGCAAGCTTGGAGACTTAGGCAAACACGGAGACTTCGGCAAGCTTGGAGACTTAGGCAAACACGGAGACTTCGGCAAGCTCGGAGACTTCGGCAAGCTTGGAGACTTAGGCAAACACGGAGACTTTGGCAAACTTGGAGACTTCGGCAAACACGGAGACTTTGGCAAGCTTGGAGACTTAGGCAAATACGGAGACTTCGGCAAGCTTGGTCGTCACTTCGGCAAGGCTTGGTCTTCACTTCGGCTAAGCGTGGAGACTTCGGTAAAAGATGGAGACTTCGGCAAGACTGGCCACATTAGCAAGCTTGGTCTTCACTTTGGCTAAGCGTGGAGACTTCGGCAAGCATGGCCACATCGGCAGGCAGGGACACATCGGCAAACATGGCCATGTCGGCAAGCGTGGCCACATCGGCAAGCGTGTTCACTTCGGCAGCTTCACTTCGGCAGCTCCACTTCGCCAGTTCACTTCGGCAGCTTCACTTCGGCAGCTCCACTTCGCCAGTTCACTTCGGCAGCTCCACTTCGCCAGTTAACTTCGGCAGCTCCGCTTCGGCAGCTCCACTTCGGCAGCTCCACTTCGGCAGCTCCACTTCGGCAGATCACTTCGGCAGCTCCACTTCGCCAGCTCACTTCGGCAGCTCCACTTCGCCAGCTCACTTCGGCAGCTCCACTTCGGCAAAACTTCACTTCGGTACGGCCTTCACTTTGGCAAACGCCTCCACTTCGGCCAACAAGCACTTCGCCCAGCAAGCACTTCGGCCAAGCTGTCCACTTCGGCCACGCAGTCAACTTCGGCCAAGCTAACCACTTCGGCCAAGCTGTCCACTTCGGCCAAGCTGTCCACTTCGGCCAAGCTGTCCACTTCGGCCAAGCTGTCCACTTCGGCCAAGCTGTCCACTTCGGCCAAGCTGTCCACTTCGGCCAAGCTGTCCACTTTGTCCAAGCAGTCCACTTCGGCCAAGCTGTCCACTTCGGCCAAGCTGCCCACTTCGGCCAACCTGCCTACTTCGGCCAAGCAGTCCACTTCGGCCAAGCAGTCCACTTCGGCCAAGCTGTCCACTTCGGCCAAGCTGTCCACTTCGGTCAAGCAGTCCACTTCGGCCAAGCAGTCCACTTCGGCCAAGCTGTCCACTTCGGCCAAACTGTCTACTTCGGCCAAGCTGTCCACTTCGGCCAAGCTGTCCACTTCGGCCAAGCTGTCCACTTCGGCCAAGCTGTCCACTTCGGCCAAACTGTCCACTTCGGCCAAGCAGTCCACTTCGGCCAAGCTGTCCACTTCGGCCAAACTGTCCACTTCGGCCAAGCTGTCCACTTCGGCCAAGCTGTCCACTGCGGCCAAGCAGTCCATTTCGGCCAAGCTGTCTGGCCGAAGTCATTTCCATACGAAACTATCTGGCCGAAGTCAAATCTATACGAAGCTGCCTGTCCGAAGTCAAAACCATACGAAACTGTCAGGCCGAAGTCATTTCCATACGAAACTGTCTGGCCGAAGTCAAAACCATACGAAACTGTCTGGCCGAAGTCAAAATCATACGAAACTGTCTGGCCGAAGTCAATTCCATCCGAAGCTGTCTGGCCGAAGTCATTTCCATACGAAACTGCCTGGCCTCAAATCTATACGAAGCTGTCTGGCCGAAGTCAATTCCATACGAGACTGTCTGGCCAAAGTCATTTCCATACGGAGCTGTCTTACCAAGGTCAATTCTGCATGAAGCTAGAAGACGACGCGGCCGAAGTCATTTCTATACGAAGCCAGAAGACAACGCGGCCGAAGTTATTTCTATACGAAGACAACAAGCCCATCTTCGGCCTACAATGATACAAAGGCCCACGAAGTCAAGCCGACTTAGCTAAAAAAGAAATCCCAAAGGATTAGGAAGTTTTCCTTATCTCTTTAGGATTGACCTGGCTGACTCAAACAAGTATATATATCTATGTACATCCTTTAAAAAGGGGATCCGCAATTTTACTTAGCAAAGAAAAACCCTAGACTTTTTTGCTCTCCAACTCTTGTACGAAAGCTTTTCGACACAGCTTAATAAAAACCATCTTTGGATCTCTCCGTTCGTGGTTCATCCGCAGAAATTTCATCCCTCTTAACAAACCTCCGACAAATTCTAATTGTGTTGATTTCGACTCCCACAACTTGTTTTTCCTTTTTCTTCTCGGATTTTTCTTTTTGCCTTTTTCCTTTTAATTGATTTTTTAGATATTGCTTCGGCACGCAAGGGTTTTGCCTTGGCAAGAGAAGGCTTTGCCTCGGCCTAGGTGGGTTTGGGCTCGGCCCATGCTGTCGTTTTCCTTGGCCCATGGTGATCATTCGCCTCGGTCCATGTTGAAGTATGTCTCAGCCCACGATGATATTTGCCTCGGCCCATGTTGATACTTGACTCAGCCGATGCTGAAGTTTGCCTCGACCAATGCTGATACTTGCCTCAGCCCATGTTGATATTTGCCTCGACCTATGCTGATACTTTCCTCGACACATGCTGAAGTTTGCCTCGGCCCACGCTGATACTTGCCTCGGCCCATGCTGAAGTTTGGCCAGCACAGTCATCTCTATGTTGATCTTTGCCAAGGTGAAAACTGTGGGTGAAAATTGACCCAACAGTTAGCCCCCCAACTCGTCAAATTCAAGGAGTGATTGTGACGAGGTTGAAATTTTGAGCCAATGCCAAGATCAACAAGGCGAAGTATATCTATACGGAGCCAAAGTTATGCTGAGCCAATGTTTTGCCGAGCCAAAGTTGTGTCGAGCAAGTGTTGTACCGAGCCAATGTTTTTCCGAGCCAAGCTTGTATCGAGTAAGTGTTGTGCCGAGCCATGTTTTGCCGAACCAAATCCGAAGTGATTTATTCCTACACCTTGCGTTATTCTTATGGTTGAGGATTTCTTGGGAATCGAGTAATCATGACGTCATGTAATGATTATGTAGGGGATTTGAAGTATTTTTGCTGATTCCCGAGGTGCGTTTAGTCACGCGCAAAAACCCTAGATTTCTCTATAAATCATGAAGTGCTTCCTCATTTCTTTCTCGCTTCGCATCCTCAAAACCCGAAGGTAGAGCTCTCTCCTCTCTCTTCTCTCTCTTCTTTCTCCCTTATATTTATTTGAGTTTTCCGTTGTTCGCCGACGTTTCTTTGCATTTTCCGATTTAGCTTCAACATTCGCGGCGGTTTCTTTGAATTTTCCGAAGCATCCTCGACTTTCCGCGGCATTTTCTTCGAATTTTCCGACGCATATCCAAACTCATCTTCATGTCTTCATCCGACGAGTTGCGAGACTCCCTTGCCTCGGCTGATTCTCCTTGGGATTTTTGTTGTAAGATGATTCGATCTCCTGAGGCGAGCGAGACAGATGAAACATCAGTTTTTGACGAGGTGAATTTGGCTGTCGAAGCAAATATGGTTGCTGAAACGAACCTGGCTAATGAAGCAAATGAGGTAGATGCCGAAGGGAACTTGAATGAAGCAAATGCGGATGCGGCGGTAAATTTGGCTGCCGAAGCAAACAGAATGGGTGACTTGGATGGATGTCCACCACCCCACAAACCGGCTCGGTATCAAGGTCCCTCATCTTGTCGATGATCCCTTTTCAGATGTCTCCGAGGCAGAAATGGTGTTGCCTCCTGATAATATTAAAATCAAGCCTGAAGACCTTATTGTCGATGAGGCCAAGGCAAGAAGGTTGGAGAGGCTATTTGCCAGTTACAAAGTTGGTCCATCCAGGAATGCACTGCGTAGATGGAAGAAAACAAAAATGAAGAAAGTCGACCCACCCGGATTAACCCTATCGACTGAAGAGTCTTTATCATTGTTGAGGCAACGATTTGGGATCTCCGAGGAAGTTGATTTGATTGTACCTTTCTCATCAGACCGTCCTGACAATCCTCCACTGAACCACTTCTACTTGTACAAAAAAAAATTTTATGCTAGCCTCCTGTGGTTTCCCATCCCAGACTTGATAGTGCGATTCTTTAAGAAGCATTGGTTAGCCCTTAAGCAGATTACCCCCTGGGATGTACCATCTAGTCGGCATTTTTGTGCTAAGTTATGAGTGCGTTGCCGAAGTGAGGGTTCGACACCTTCAGCATCTCCTTGAGTTTCGGAAAATCCCAAAATCTTTGACGTATTATACCTTCCCCAAGAAGAACTGCAAAATAATTAAAGGGTTAAACAGCAAGGACAACGATTGGGGGAGTTACTTTTTCTATGCTCCCATAACCGACGCGGCAATTGAGGGAGATTGCCTCGGCAAAGTCAAAACAGACTAGAGATCGATTGGTAACCAACCCTAAGACTGCTCCGGTTTTATTTTATTTTTTAAGTTTCTAATCTCCCCCCTCTTTTTGCAGTTCATCATCTACTCCCGTCGTTTCCAGAAGATACCTACTTACTCAGAGACACCCTTGCCAGTGGAAAGACTCACTGGGAGAAGTATTTCTCCTTAGATCGTGTGGAGAAAGCAAGGGCTCGCTTTGCTGGTGTTGAAGTATCCACTAGCTCAGATTCTTCCATTGCACCCCGGTTACATATCGTTGAATTAATGGGAAAGCAGATGATAATTCGTGATAAGCAAGCGCTAAAGGAGAGGGAAATGGAGACGGCTCGGAAGAAAAATGCTGAAGGAGCTGATGCGTCTCTTAGGGATGCCAAGGTGACGTCTAGATTGGTTCGAGAGGTTGCTGATGCTCCAATCCTAAATGAGGATAAAGTTACTGATGGCACTGCTGATGCCGAGGCAACTCGAGATTTTTTCGAGCCAATAGTCGAAGATACGGCGAGGCAGGTCGTGTCTTGTATTCCTTCTAACTCCATTCCTCCTCCTGCTCCGTGTCAATCTAAGGAGGTCAGGCCATCTTCTCGGAAGAGTCCTGCTTCTAATGCCGAAAAATGGAAAGGCATTGCGGAAGAAAATGCCGAGAAGAAACAAAAAAGAGATGACCCTTCCAATCCTGCGGCGATAATGTTTAAGCACGACGGGGACGATCCCGTTTACAATGACGCAGCTACCTCGGCTTCTCTCATTTCTAAAAATAAATCTCCCGGTGATCGTCTTCCTCCAGTGGATACTCTTTCTGAAAGTGGTTTGTATGCTGATATGTCCTTATGCGGCATCAAGGTAAACGTTTTTGGAGCTCAGATATTGCTTTTGATTCTTAACTTGCAGTTTATAACGTTGAATAACAAGATCATTGCTTCTTATGACCGGGGAGCAAGGAAAAACAAGTGCTGAATTGCCGAGGTGAGGAAGGACGTCTCGCAGATAAAGGCCAAGCTCGATGATCTTGAGAGCAAGCACGCTGCCGAGCTGGAATCTTCCTCGGCTCAGATTAGTGCCCTTAAGAAAGAAAAGACGTTTCTTAAAAATGAGTTGGTCAGACTTAGGGATTTATGCATGAAGCAGGAGGCTATCAAGGCAAGGAAATCTGCTGAAATTGATTCGCTGAGGAGATAGCTTGACGCTGCGAATGCCTTGCACGAGGCAAATGTGAAGAAAACCCAGAAGGCGGCAAGGCGGGAGATGGCAGAGAAGTTTCAAGGGAAACTTGCTAAAATCAGGAAGAATCTTGATGATTTGAAGGATGTCAAAGAGAAAGAGCTTGGCCTCGTGCAGGTGGATAGCAATCTCCAACTCCTCGACATTCTCAACAAAGATGATGCGCCAACCTTGGATGCCGAGGTGGCTAAACTGTCTGAATGGAGAATCGATCTGGTCGGGGCTCCTGAGGAGTTTGAAAGGATCGAACATGAGTTAAAAGAACGAGCTGACTATATCTCCTGTCTCATTTGATTCGGTTGATTCGATGTTCCCCGGCGAGCCATTAGAGAATGCCACGGCGGCTGTTGGTATCAGAGATTTATTTGGATCCAATGCTGGTACTCCTGCCGCTAACCGTACTGTCGAGGAGACTATAGATCCCAATCTCCCTTGAGCTATGTTATGTATTTTTTTTTTTTTGAAGAACGGGATGTCTGGATGGCTTTATCCATTAGTATGTTTTAATGGATTTTCGGCTAACTCTCGGCTCTTTTTGTTTTAAATCCCAACTGAAGCGTTATGTTACGAGATGTCGAAGACCAATGAATGAGTATTACTGGGTTTTTGAATGCTTTTTCGGTTTAAGAGCACATTTCCTCCTATGTACCCGCTCTGATAATAGACATGAGATTTTGTATAGTGCGCTTAGACCGTAGAGGATATAGTGGTAAAAAATCCAAAAAGGATGTAAGAGTCCGTCGTTATGGCCAGCAACAAACGAAAAAAGAACTAGTCCGTTTTGATAAGACTTGGTGTTTTTACGAGACGATAAGTATGTCGAAGTGTCAATGCATCCGAAAAATCATTTTATAATAAATGGGAGTATAAGTGTATACGTACCCACTTCCTCCCCCCACCTTTTTAAGGATGGGGGCAGTTGAACCCATCTTGGGATGGATTGCCTACGTACACCTTTTTAAAGAAGGGGGCAATCCTTCCCAGTTTGCAGCGTTTCTTTCTGCTGTGTTCTGGAAAACTTTACGGAGAACCAAATCCCCTTTGTTGAATTTGCGACTCCGGACATTGGAGTTGTAGTATTTAGCCGTCACTTGCTGGTAATTCTGAATTTGGATTAGCGCTTGATCTCGCCGTTCGTTTATCAAGTCCAATTCATCGAGTAACATGAAATGATTGAATCATTCCTGCCCTGAAAGAAGTCTGCGGCGGACTCCAGGAAATTCCACTTCGGATGGAATTATGCATTATTTGCCATAGACAAGGGCGAATGGTGTTTCTTTTGTGGCTCATCGAGGAGTTGTCCGGTGAAACCATAATACTCATTCATGTTCATCGGCCCAGCACCTTTTGTTTTTTCTTCAAGGCGTTTCTTTAGGCCATCAAGGATAGTCTTGTTTGCTGCTTTGGCTTGCTCGTTTCCTTGTGGATAACGTGGCGTGGACTTGCTGAGCCGTATCTTCCATTTTTCACAGAAAGCTTCGAATCTTGTAGAGATAACCTGCGAGCCATTATCGGTGACGATTTCGTATGGAGCTCCATGTCGGCATATGATATTTTTCCAAACAAAATGCTCGAATTGGGTGTCTTTTAAGTTAGCGTAAGAATCTGCCTTCACCCATTTGGAGAAATAATCCGTTAAGACCAGCGGGAATCTCTTTTGCTTAGACCTATGTAGGGGTCCGACAATATCTATTGACCATCACATGAAAGGGTAGGGTGCCGAGATTAATGACAACAGTTCGGTTGGTGGAGTACTCATTCGAGAACAAGTTGGTCATGCCGCTGACATTTTTCGCACTTGGTAGAAAATTTCTAGCAGTCTTTTACCGTAGTTGGCAAGGAGTAGTTGTGACGCTTGATCTTGATCGCCAAGGCTCTCCCACCAGAGTGATTGCAGCAAGATCCGTTATGAACTTCTTCCATGACTTTTCTAGCTTATGTGCCTTCCAGGCAGGCCATTAATGGTCCCGAAAACCTCCACTTGAAGATATTCCCGTCTAGTAGAACGTATCGAGCATCTTGAGGTTTGAGTTTTCGGGCAGCCCATTTGTCGGATGGTTCTTTGCCGTCCATGATGTATACACAGATTACTCCTATACATTCTTTGTCGCATCCGTACTCCGTTTCTGTTGGTTGTGAATCTTCCTCCATCTCAACTGCATTAACTGTGCGGGGATATTGATGCTTAGGTGTTCGATAAATTCCACTGGGATTATCCTCTTTAGGTATGGATCGGAGGTGGATGCAAGTGCTGCTAGTGCATCTGCAAAAGTATTTTCCCGACGAGGTATTCGTGAGCGTAAATTCCTCAAACTTTGAGGCCATCTCTTTGAAAATCTTGAGGTAGGCTTCCATCCGCTCATCCCTTGCTGTGTATTCCCCGCTAACTTGGTTGACAACTAGGTGTGAATCAGAGAATGCATAAATGTTTTGAATTTTGAGTCCATGAGCAAGCTTCATTCCTGCGATTAGTGCTTCATATTCGGTTTCGTTCTTAGATTCACGGAAAACCAGTCAAAATGATTGCCTCAGAACTTCGCCTGCTGGAGATGTTAACCGAATTCCCACTCCGGAAACCTGTTTTGATGATGACCCATCAGCATGAAGTGTCCATATCGAGCTTGGTGTTGGTTCCCCTACGCTTTCTTCTGGAAGTTTAATTAAAAAATCCGCCAGCACTTGGGCTTTTTCACATGTCCCACTCCGATACTCGATGTCATATTCGCTCAACTATAAAGCCCACTTTGCCAATCTCCCAGACTGGCTTGGGCTGTGTAGGATGGACCGCAACGGGAAAGTGGTGAGAACCACTATGGAGTGTGATTGGAAATATGGCCTCATTTTTCGAGCGTAAATTACTACGGATAGTGCTAAATTTTCCATCTGCGGGTATATGGTCTCAGCATTGGTGAGGGTTTGACTGACGTAGAAAATGGGATTCTGCTTGTTTCGCTCTTCTCGAATGAGTACTCCACTAACCGCAGTCGCAGAGACTGCCGTGTATAGGAACATGGGTTCGCCTTCGACGGGTTTAGTAAGCACCGGGGCCTTGCGAGGTATCTTTTCAACTGTTGGAAAGTCTCTTTATACTTAGCAGTCCATTCCAACTTTTTATTACCTCTAAGTGTATCGTAGAATGGTAAGCATTTGTCGGTGGATCGCGAAATAAAATGGTTTAGCGCTGCAACGCATCCTGTTAGTCGTTGAACTTCGCATTTTGTTTTTGGTGAAGTCATTTATATCAAAACATTGATCTGCTTCGCATTTGATTCGATGCCTCGGCGGGTAACTAGATACCCAAGGAATTCTCTGGATGTCACTGCGAATCTGCACTTAGTCGGGTTGAGCTTCATGCTGTGCATATTCAACTATTCGAAGCATTCCGCCAAGTGGGCAACGTGATCCTTCTCCTCGAGGGCCTTTACTAACATGTCATCTATATATATCTCCATCGTTTTTTCATGCTGTCGTGAGAACATCTTGTTTACGAGACGCTGATAAGTTGCCCCGGCATTTTTGAGGCCGAATGGCATTACTTTGTAGCAATATATCCCATGATCCGTTATGAATGATGTCTTCTCTCTATTCTTGGGATTCATCAGGATCTGATTGTATCATGAAAAAGTATCCATGAATGACAACAGCTTGTTCCTGGCCGTTGCCTCTACTAAACGATCAATGTATGGCAGTGCGAAACTATCCTTCGGACATGCCTTGTTCAAGTCGGTGAATTTAACCTCGGTGATTGACCCGCCTTTTAGCAGCCATTCTACTTCCTCGTTCACAGCCTTTGCCATTTTGGGGCCTAGCTTTCTCCTCTTCTGCTTTATTGGTTTGAAAGTCGGATCTATGTTCAGCTCGTGAGATGTTACGTCGATGGTAATGCCTGGCATATCTTCTGTTGTCCAAGCGAAAGTTTGTACGTTCTTTTTTAAGAAGGAGATTAATTTTTCTTTAATAGCTTCGTCTAGTTTGGCTCTGATCTCCACGCATCTTTCTGGGTGGTCATTGTCGATGCAGACTGAGACTACGGGGTCGCAAGTTGGTTCGTTCTCTTCTTCGTGAGTCCCGGTTATCTGTAATTGCTATAAGAGTTTAGCCAGGTTGTTTGCCTCCTTTCAGTTCGTCTTCAACTTCCTCCGCTTTGTCTTCGTACTGGACTCTGTCACCGGATTCCGAAGTTTGTGCTAAGCCAGAAAGCAAATTCGGGACTCCTTCTGATTTCTACGAATGGTCATGATCCCGTTCAGTGTCAGGAACTTTACGCAAAGGTGGTAGGTTGACGGGACATCTCACATAGAATTTATCCAAGGCGTTTCCAAGATTACGTTGTATATGGAGGGGTGATCAGCCACTAAAAACTCTACGATTTTTGTTACTTTGCTAGCCCAGATGGGTAGCTTGATCATGACTAGGGTCATTGTTGTCTCTCCCTAGAATCCAGTTAGTGGCTTTGGAGTTGTTGTTACTTCGGAGATACTTATCTCCATCCGCCTTAAAGTTTTACGGAAAATAACGTCAATGGAACTTCACGTATCTATCAATACTCTGGCAACATCATGGTCTGCCACAATCAATTCAATGACAAGCGGCTCATTATGAGACTGTTCGATGCCAACCGCTTCCTTCTGCTCAAATGAAATCACATCGTTCGGTAGATTGGTAGGTGCGACCTAGTTGGTGCTAGCATCTGCTCGGCGTTGAAAAGTTTTGATCGCGGAGACAGTGTCCATGCAGAATTGAAATCCTTCCATTATCATGTTAATTCTCCTTCGAGAGTCTTGTCGCGTTGCCTCTTCGTTTTGTCTTTCTCTCTTAGTGGGCTCGTCGGCTCGGTTTTCTTGGTAAGGTTGTTTTGCCTCGTCATTGCGTTCAAACTCTTTCAGGTTGACTGCGTTACCCAATTTTCTTTCTGCAAGTTTTACTGCGAGCAACAAGTCGAGGCTTCTACAGTTTGCAGTAAGGTGTCCATACTGGTGATTTACGTCAGCAATAAGCCTTTTCGTCGTACGTGCTGGTATTTCTTTTCCAAGTGATCCAAGGTACTTTTCCGCGACCGGCTCCCACCTAATAATTGTGGGCGCGCCCGAAACTAGGCCCTTCGTGATAAATGAAACCACTATTCCGAGGGTTTTTCCTGAAGTTTGATAGAGTCCCGCTGGTACTCTAAATGTTACTTCGGCTCGTCAATTTTGCGGAGCCATACCTTTGTGACAGGACTTTCATTTCCTCTTCGTTGATGATAAAGTTGGAGACTCGATGCAACGCATCCTGGATCGTCAATGGCTGGTTCAACGCAATTTTCTCTCTAAAATGTGACTCGTACCACAAGGATTTCCTCAAGGCAGCCAGAGCGGCTTTATCGCTTACAACGTCGACTTTAGATATAATCGTTTTGAAACGCTCCATAAAACTTCGTAGTGATTATGTCGGGCATTGAGATAGAATCCACATGTCGGCATCAGAAGTTCCACGATCCATAAACGTGGAATAATGCTTTAGAAAAGCAGCGGATAATTGATCGAAGTTATCGATAGAATTACGGTCGAGACGTGAAAACCACTCCAAGGCTGTTGCTTTGAGATGCTCTACGAACATGAGGCAAAAACTGACTTCTTTCTCGTTTTTGCTGAGATTGGCTCGTCCCATTTCTATGCGGAATGCCATTATGTGAGTTTTCGGGTCAGTCGTCCTTTCGTAGAATGGGATTCAAATTTTTCCGGGGTAGGATACTTTTGCTCTAGTTATCTGAGTTGTGAATGGCATCTTCTGCGTTTCTTCCAACACACGGCCTATTTCGGACGCCGAGCTAATCACCTTGTGCACTTGGGATTTGAATGTTTTCACCTCAGAAGCAACTCGAGCCAGAGAAGCGCAAATTTCGTCAAGTTCCCTACTTTTGTCTTGGCTCGTTGTTCTCGTTGTCCTCAGTGTCCTGGTCTGTCCGGAAGGCCTTGTCTGATTCGTTCTTCATCGGTCGTCTTCGTATTGTGCTTGATGTGCCCAGTAAATATCTTCTCCTTCGTCCTTCAAATTCTCGAGTTGACTTGTATTATTTCTTCTTGCTAATGGTGCCGAGGCAAAATCTGTGTCGGTTAGGTCCTCAACGGCTCGGTTTCCTACAACATCGGTCGAGCCGTCTAGTCTTTCGTTGTAATTGTTGTTAGGGAATTGGACACGTCTATTGGTGGTTCTGGTGGCTCGGATAGCTTGGGCGGGTCGTTGGTTACGGTCGACCTGATGGTCACTGGAATTTGCTCATCATGCCGAGGCGGAGGTGGCAGATCTCCTAACGTCCTTGGCACGTCGCCGATCATATCACGAGGAGTGGAAAGATTGAGGGATGTTGGATTCATATCGAAGAGTTACCTCTGGAACCTTCTTGCTGGAGCTACTCTAGGTACCAAGCTTCCGGTACGAGAATCTCGGGCTTGTTGCTCCGACACCAGCGAATGAAGTTTCTCGCTCAGTGAGTTGTTTGCTTTATCTTGTTCGTTTACCTTCTTCAGCAAACTGGATATCATATTCTTCATCTCGGCTAGGGATTTTGGAATGGTCTCGGCATTTCCTAGGGGATCTCCTCTTAGAGGATTGGTCGTAGAGTTGTCTGCGGTGTTGGTGACTTGATCTCCATCGGTCATCTTTTCAGATCTCGATCGCGGCAACCCAAAGGGTAAGAAAGTCTCAGACTCCCCACAAACGGCGTTAAATTGTGGAAGTTGAAACTCGCACAACTAAACTTGGTTATGACTTTTAAGGGAACAGAAACTTCTAAATATGAATTGCAGAAACAGAGATCCAAAGATGGTTTTTTATTCCTGATTTGATAAGTTTTCGAATACAAGATTTTGCTAAAAAAAAGTGTAAAGTGTTTTGCTTTGTCTAATTCTGGATCCCTTCTTCGAATGCCTCCTCCTCCTTTTATGAATGCGAGACTCCACCGCCTAAGCGAGGATATCGGCATAGTTCCTTTTTCTTCTGTGACTTGTTTTTCCTTTTTCTTCTCGGATTTTGCTTTTTGCCTTTTTCCTTTTAATTGACTTTTTAGACATTGCTTCAGTTCGCAAGGATTTTGCCTTGTCAAGAGAAGGCTTTGCCTCGGCCTAGGTGGGTTTTGCCTCGGCCCATGCTATCGTTTATCTTGGCCCATGGTGATCATTCGCCTCAGCCCATGCTTAAGTTTGCCTCGGCCCACGCTGACATTTGCCTCGGCCCGTGCTGATACTTGCCTCGGCCCACGTTGATATTTGCCTCGGCCCATGCTGATACTTGCCTCGGCCCATGGTGATACTTGCATCGGCCCACATTGATATTTGCCTCGGCCCATGCTGCAGTTTGACCAGCACAGTCATCTCTATGTTTATCTTTGTCAAGGTGAAAACTATGGGTGAAAACTGACCCAAAAAATGGGTCTAATTATTATACCTAGTAACTGTTGTCCCTCTATAAATATTCTTCATCTTGATGGTATTTTTTCTCTCTATTTCTCTGTGTTTTTTCAAAACCCAAATAGCGCATCCCATCGTAGGTTAATATGCAAATACCAGAGCTCCCTTCGGATATTATTTATGTCATTGCACGAAAACTTGGCCGCCTCACCTTGTGGAGACTCAGGCACATGCTCCGAATAGGGCGGATTAGTAGAGATGTATGTACAGTGACGAAGTCCTAAAGAAACTTTGTATCGACGATCTATGTGAGGACACAGATAAAATTCTCCTAGATGGGGCGAACTGTTGGGTCAGATTCCACCCAGCTGAAATCAAGGGGAAATGACTAAGTATAGAAATACGACGAACCGGATACGGCCTAAGTTGCAGAAGCAATACGGCCGAAGTCGTGGCCGAAGCCAATACGGCCGAAGTCGTGGCCGAAGCCAATACGGCCGAAGTCGTGGCCGAAGCCAATATGGCCGAAGTCGCGGCCGAAGCCAATACAGCCGAAGTTGTGGCCGAAGCCAATACGGCCAGAGTCGCGGCCGAAGCCAATACAGTCAAAGTTGTGGCCGAAACCAATACGGCCGAAGTCGCAGCCGAAGCCAATATGGCCGAAGTCGCGGTCGAAGCCAATACGGCCGAAGCCGCGGTCGAAGCCAATACGGCCGAAGCCAGTACGGCCAAAGTTGCGGCCAGCCTATACGGCCGAAGTCGTGGCTGAAGCCAATACGGCAAAAGTCGTGGCCGAAGCCAATACGGTCGAAGTCACGGCCGAAGCCAATACGGCCGAAGTCGCCGCCGAAGCCAACATGGCCGAAGCCGCCGAAGTCAATAAGGTCTAAGCCGATGACAAAAGCAAGGTCGATCCCAATCCTGGCATAGGCAATGGGCCGAGCAGAATGCTTAAACTTGCGGGCCGAAGCAACAAGTCCATCTTCTGCCGATGTCAAGACGAAGGCCCACGAAGCCGAGCCGACTCAGCTAAACAGAAATTCCGAAGGATTAGGAAGTTTTCCTTATCCCCTTTGGAATTGGCCTGGCCGACTCAAACTAGTATATATATCTATGTACATCTCTTGAAAGGGATATCTGCAAGTCATTGAGAAAAACCCTAGATTTTTTTCTCCCAAACTCTTGTACGTAAAAGCTTTTCAAAACAGCTTAATAAAACCAACTTTGGATCTTCGTTTTCGTGATTTATACGCAGAAGTTTCATATCTTTTACAAGTTTCGTGACAAATCTAATTGTGTTGATTTTGACTACCATAATTTGGTGTTGTTTGTGGGGAGTTTGGAATTTTCTTACACCAAGGAACCATCGTACGGACGATCCGAAGAAGATGACCGGCGATGGAGAGTGACGAACTGACGACCTGCAGGACACCGGGACCGATGGATCAGGAGCAAAAGATGCACCAGCGCTTGCAGCTTTGGGCATGAGCCCGAACGTCCTGACTCAAATGAAGACGATGCTAGAAATGCAGCTCAAAAAGGCGGAGGAACAAGATAAGCTGAACAGCATGATGACGGGCGAGCTGAAAGCCTTGGCAACGGTGAGCCAAGCTAGACGAGTTGGCTCGGGCTTGGATCCAACTCGGCGGCCCCTAATACACCTCCACCCAACGGCTTTCGATTTTTCTACACCTATCGGTGCGCCAAAAACCCAAGGAGGATTGCCGCCTCAGCATTAAACAACCACAACCGCCGAACCGAATGAGGGAGCACAAGAAACAAACGCTCAAAATGTGGACGGAACAAATTTGGTGATCGATCTGGAGGAAAATCCAGAAGGCGATCGCAACTTGGAGAGCCTCGATGAGACCGAGCTTGCAGGCGTTGGCCGAGCTCGAATCGAACGAAGTAGAGCAGACCTCGGCCATGATCAAGATTTCACCAAAGACGAAGAGAACGTTCTCTGGGTGCAGTAGTTAGAAGCAGCGGAGGACTAAAAACGGCAGCACAAACCCAAAACAGAGAGATGGACGAGATCCGAGCTTCTTTGAGCCAGGCAGCCGCCGACCTAAAATCTGTTCGATCCCAGATGCACAAAGCGACTAGCAAAGCTCCGGAAATTGATCGAGTGGTCGAGGAAGCGCAAAACACGCCATTCACCACCCGGATCACCAGGACGAAAGTTTCCGATCCAGGAAATATTAGGGTGCCAGCAAAGGGAAAACCAACCCAAAGGAGCACATCACCGCATTCATCATAGCAATGGGCCGTGCTAATTTCAAAGAGGATGAGAAGGACGCCGGCCAGTGTCTCTTGTTCGTGGAACATCTCAAAAGACCAGCCCTCTAGTGGTTTCCCGACTTGAAAGGCAATCTATCGATAATTTTAAATAATTATCCGCGGCTTTCTTGAAATATTATGCCATATTCATGGAGCGTCAGACGTCGGACGCCGATCTATGGACCATGGGCCAAGGACAGAACAAAACTTTATCGAACGATTCAAAGCGGTGCTATCAAAAGTAAAAGGCATAAGCGACGAAGCCGCTCTTCAAGCTTTGAAAAAAGCTCTATGGTTCGATTCGGTGTTCCGAAAGAAAATCGCCTTGAACGCCCCTTTGACAATCCAAGATGCTCTGCATCGCGCCACGGATTTTGCAACTAACAAAGAGGAGATGAAAGTCATGGCCCAAAAGCACGAGAAAATTAGAACAGCCAACAACACATTTCAGCTTCAGCCAACAACATGCGGCTGGTTTCGCCCGAAAGAGCAAAAAAAGTAAACAACGAAATCGAAATACTCTTACGAGTCGGTTCGATAATGGAAGTCAAATACCCGGATTGGCTGGCGAATCCTGTAGTAGTCAAAAAGAAGAACGGAAAATGGCGGGTATGTGTAGATTTCACCGACTTGAATAAGGCATGTCCAAAAGACAGCTCTCCGCTACCACACATTGATTGACTGGTCGAAGCAACGACAAGCATCAAGCTCCTATCATTCATGGACGCATTTTCCGGATACAACAAGATTTTGATGAATCCCGACGATCGAGAGAAAACAGCTTTCATAACAGATCGCAGAATATACTGCTACAAGGTAATGCCGTTCGACCTGAAGAACGCAAGAGCTACGTATAGCGTCTGGTGAATAAAATATTCGCTAGTCAGCTCGGAAGAACGATGGAGGTTTACCTAAACGATATGCTGGTCAAATCTTTGGAAGAAAAGGATCATTTATTCCACCTCAAAGAGTGCTTCAAGCAGCTGAACCGGCATAACATGAAGCTGAATCCTACAAAGTGCAGATTCACAGTCACATCGGGTGAATTCCTTGGATACCTGGTTATCCATTGAGGAATCGAAGCAAACCCAAAACAGATCGATGCTCTCATTCAAATGACATCTCCAGAAACAAAACGAGAAGTGCAGCGGTTGACCGGAAGAGTGGCCGCACTCAACAGATTTATCTCGCGTTCCACCGATAAATGCCTTCCCATCTACGAGACCTTATGGGGAAACAAAAAATTCGAATGGACGGAGAAGTGTGAAGAAGCATTCCACCAATTGAATATCGTAATCTCCGCCATAGCGGTAAGCAGGGTGCTTGTTCGAGAGGAGCGAGGTGAGCAGAAGCCAATCTTTTACGTCAGCAAGACCCTCACCGATGCCAAAACCAGATATCCGCAGATGGAAAAGTTGCCACTGTCCGTTGTCATGTCTGCGAGAAAGTTAAGGCCTTACTTGCAGTCTCATTCGATAGTGGTTCTCAGTACTTCCCCAGTTCGATCGGTTCTGTACTAGTTAAATGGGCGGTAGAATTAAGCGAATACGACATCGAATATCGCAGGTGCTCATGTATGAAGTCACAAGTCCTTGCCGATTTTCTAATCGAAATTCCCGAAGAAAGCATCGAGATGGAAGCCCCGAACTCACTTTTGAAGCTTCATGTCGACGGATCGTCTTCTAAAAATGGTTCAGGAGTTGGGATACGTTTAACTTCTCCAACCGGCGAGCTACTCGAGCAATCATTTCGCTTAGGTTTTTGTGCATCCAACAATGAAGCCGAGTACGAAGCCCTCATCGCCGGAATGAAACTCGCACAAGGACTTAAGATCGATTGCATTCACAGGTTTACGATTCGCAGCTGGTCGCAAACCAATTCAGCGGCGAATACGCAGCTAAAGATGACCGTATGGAAGCATATCTAAAGGTCGTCAAAGACTTGGCCGCGCGGTTCAAAGACTTCACACTAATACGTATTCCACGAGGGGAAATAATATCGATGGAATTTATCAACCGCCCGAGTATAACTCTTCCAGAGGTAGTGAATGCGGTCACTCCATCTCAAGCAACCAAGCAAGAAAAGGAGAGAACCAAAACGATCGAAGGAGATGTCAGGATGGAGAAAACGTCAAGCGAACAACCTTCTAATCGAAACGAAACGTGTGCAACCGAAGAAGGGAATCCAACGGATGCACCTCTGATCGAACAAGACCTAGTAATGATGGAAGAAGATCCACAAACCATCCTCAATGATGATATTCCATCTGAAGGAGAAGCAATCGATATGAACGAAGATTCGCAAGTAATGGAATATGGTTGCGACAAAAAATGGCTTGATGCAATCCGAGGATACATCTATGATGGTCAATCCCCTCCTGACAAATGGGCTGTTCGGAAACTCAAAGCTCAAGCGGCTCGATATGTCTTGCTCGACGGAAACGTCTTCAAATGGAGGTTCTCGGGGCCATTATTGACATTCGTCGAAGGAAAAGAGGCAAGAAAAATCATGGATGAAGTTCATGGTGGCTTTTGCGGAAACCATTCTGGGAGAAGGGCACTGGCTATCAAAATCAAGCGTCACGGTTATTACTGGCCAACTATGGTGAAGGATTGTGAGAAGTTTTATGCGAAGTACGAAAATTGTCAACGCCACACTCCAACAATTCATCAGCCAACTGAAACGCTTTCCTCAATCTCGTCACCGTATCCCTTCATGCGATGGTCTATGGACATCATTGGACCACTCCACCCGTCAAAGCAGAAGCGCCTCTTATTAGTTTTAACAGACTATTTTTCCAAGTGGGTCGAAGCGGACTCTTATACCAGTATAAAGGACGCTCAAGTCGAAAATTTCGTATGGAGGAATATCATATGCCGGCAAGGGATCGCGTACGAAATCGTTACTGACAATGGTTCGCAATTCATTTCTACAAGGTTTGAAGCATTCTGTGAAAAGTGGAAGATACGACTTAGCAAATCCACCCCGAGGTACCCACAAGGAAGCGGTGAATAAAACGATCCTCGACGGTCTCAACATCTTGACGGAAAAAAGGACGATGGGATGACAAACTCGAAGGAGTCTTGTGGTCTCATCGGACAATACCGCGACGAGCTACTGGAGAAACCCCATTCACCCTCATCTACGGGACGGAATGCGTTATTCCGACGGAGATATATTTTTCCGGAGTCCGCCGAACACTTCTCCCGGAACAAGAAGGGATCAATCACTTACTAATGCTTGATGATTTGGATTTAATCAACGAAAGGCGGGATCAAGCCTTTATCCGAATCCAAAATTACCAAAATGCAGCAGCGAAGTACTACAACTCGCAGGTACCAGATCGGAGATTTTACGAAGGAGACCTAGTGCTATAGAAGATCTTTCAAAATACAGCAGAAAAGAACGCTGGCAAACTTGGAGCAAATTGAGAAGGACCTTACAAAATCACCAAAGTAGTCCGCCCTGGGGTTTACGAACTCGCCAACATGTCTTATGTCCCAATACCACGATCGTGGAATGCAATGCACCTAAAGAGGTACTATCACTGAGTCACTTTACGTGAACTACAGGGCGGCTTGATCCCTGCAAAGGGTACGTAGGTAGCTCGTCTTCGGATGGGTTTAGCTGCCCCCTCTCCTCTTTAAAAAAGGGGGAGAGTGGGTACGTATACTCATATACTCCCATCTTTATAATAGACTCTACCTCTACTTAATGCAAGCTTTTCGAAACTAAGATCTTCAATTCACATCCTTTACGAATTACTGAAGCCTTAACAAAACAGGCATCCCATCACATCCTTTACGGATTACTCAAAGTCTTAACTAAACAGATATCTTATCTCACTCTCGTTGCTGCTGGCCAGAGCAACAAACTACTACATCCTTTACAGATCTAACTATTACATCCTAGCGGATTAAAAGCGCGCTATATAAATATCTATGTCCATTGTCGGAGCGGATATGCTTACGGTAGCGTATCCGTAAACCAAAATGTTCATCTTAAACCCAACAAATAAATCATTGGTCGAAACACCTATGTTCATTATTGGAGCGGATATGTTTACGGTAACGTATCCGTAAACCAAAATTTTCATCTTAAACCCAACAAACAAATCATTGGTATTAACATCAAAGCAAAATACAGTGAGGTTTATCAGCGGTTAAGTAGTTTATGATACTTGGCAGCCGAAATAAATTGGTCCACCTCGGATATAAAGCATTCAGCAACGAGATTTGAAAAAAAAAAAAAAAAACAACCCTACGATAACAAAAGCCACAAGGCAAAAATAACAAGTCAATATGGATAAAGCCATCCAGGCACCATATTTAAACAAATTCAAGCACAACGTCATAAAACAGGATAAGCCAAGCTATAGTCTTCGGTACATCCTCAGTAACGGGTTCGGCGATCCCCGTTATCGGCAACCTTACCCTTGGAAGACACATCATCATCTGACCTCGAAGCGGACTAGTCGGAGGATTCAGTCGTCGTCCTGGATTCGGAAGCCTTACTCAAACTAAGCAAAGACAAACCAGGAGTACCCCTGTTGGATCCAGAGAAAACACGAACCCCAACATTCACCGCTAACGCTTCGACGGGCTCGTTATCCAGCATAACATTAACCGAATCCTCAGAAATCGGTGAAACCACCAAGTCGCTCTCCAACTCGGTAACCAACTTGTCGAACTCATCGTCAGCACCATCATACTTAGCTTTCCATTCGTGGAGCTTCTCGACTTTGGCCTCCAACGTGGGGGGTTCGTCACCATGAAGCAATGCAATGAGTTCGAGGTTACCAGCGACTTGGGCGAGATCGACCATGTTATTTTTCGATGACCCGCCTAAGCTCTGAATCTTCTCCTTGGCTCGATCAACTTTTGCCTGAAATTTCTTTGCCATTTTGCGCATCGCCGTTTTCTCAGCTCGCTCAACCTTCTTATCAGTCATAGCCTTCTCCGAGCTTAGCAGCCGTTGAAGCTCGGCAACCTGAGCATCCTTTCGAGCCCGAGAAGACTCTAAGTGAAGAACCCTATCATCGGCTCGGCCGTGCCTCTTTTTATGAAGTTTCACCTCAGCTTCCAAGTGTTATTTTTGCTTCGACGCTCACTCTATCGCAACATCGCACTCACGCTCAGCTTCGTCAAGTTTGGTTTGAAGTTCTTCTGCCATTTTCCTCGCACTCTCGTCTCTTCTCGAATTCTTTCGAGCATCCGACTCATAGCCAAATGCCATTTTGTTGATGGAAGCGAAAAACTGAACAGAAAAAAAAAGTTAGATATCGCAGTTTCAACAAAGTGATGAGGAAAAAAGAAGAGTGTCGGCATAATATTAGCACCACGAAGAGATATATCGGCATATGTTTTGCTTCGAACCAAAGTATCAGGAGGAGGGAAACGATCCCAGTAGAAAGAATCTTCGGAAAAAGAGTAGACGATGCCGATATATAGTCGCAAACCATCTCAGAATTCTTTTGGCAAAAAAATGAAGCTCCTTCGGCGAAAACACAAGAAGAGTCTTCGGCAAAGAAGTCTTCGGCGCAAAAGAATTTTTTTCTGCAAGACACTTCGGCAAAGGGGTCTTCGGCGAGAATTTTTCGGCGGAAAAATCTTAGGGAAAGAAGTTTTCGGCGATAATGTTTTCGGCAAAAAATAACTTCGGCGAGAATTTCTCGGCGGAAAAGTCTTAGGCAAAAATCACCTCGGCAAGAATTTTTTTGGCGGAAGAGTCTTAGGCAAAAATCACTTCGGCGAGAATTTTTCGGCGGAAGAATTTCCAGCAAAAAATCACTTCGGCGGAAGAGTCTTAGGCAAAGATCACTTAGGCAAAGAAGTCTTTGGCAAAAAGAAGTGCCTTCGAGAAAAGAGAGTCTTCGGCGAAGAGAAGATCACTTCGGCAAGGAAAAGGGATTCGGACAAAGAGCCTATTCGGCAAAGAAGAAGATCACTTCGGCAAAAGAGCCTCTTCGGCAAAGAAGAAGATCACTTCGGCGAGAATTTTTTTCGGCAAAATGAGTCTGCGGCAAAGGCACTTCGGCAAGAATTCTTTTCGGCAAAATGAGTCTTCGGCAAAGGCACTTCGGCAAGAATTCTCTTCGGCAAAAAAAAAAGCTTTTTCGGCAAAGGCACTTCGGCAAGAAGCTTTTTCGGCGAAAACACGAGACCACTTCGGCAAGGGGTCTTCGGCAAAAACACGAGACCACTTCGGCAAGGGGTCATCGTGAAAACAAAATGACTTCGAAAGGTAGTCTTCGGTAAAAACAAAATCACATCGGCAAAGCTACAAACAGGCGAAGCCGCGAATCAAGCCCAATCGGCAAAACCTCAGGCCGGTTCGACGAAAAGGAAGCTCGGCGGCCACCCGAGAAAGAGACAAAAAAACGAAAAAAAAATCTTTAAATGAAGAAGAGAGAAGGGAGGAAGGGAGTTACCTTATCTTCTTGGAGATTTTTGAGAAGTGAAGAGTGAAGGAGAAATGATAAGGAGTGGAGATATATATAGATCCTTAAAGCAAAAGGGTGATGTCATCATGCCTTGGGAATCGGCCAAGACACAGTTGCATTAAGAAATTTCTACTGGTATGAGATTACCGATCTGAAGACAGAGAACCTGGCTCAGCAAAATCAAACGCAACGGATTCGACAGAATATCGAACGCAACGGATTCGGCATCACGTTGGTTCGGCTCGTATCAATTGACATGATGCATTGATCCCAGCTTAGACTTCCTTTACCTCGGCACTATCATAAGTGAAACTACTGAGCTAGGGGGATAACTGTTGGGGTCAGATTCCACCCAGCTAAAATCAAAGGGAAATGACTAAGTATAGAAATACGAGGAACCGGATACGACCTAAGTCGCCGAAGCAATACGGTCGAAGTCATGGCCGAAGCTAATACGACCGAAGTCGCGGCCGAAGCCAATACGGCCGGAGTGGCGGCCGAAACCAATACGGCCGAAGTCGCGGCCGAAACCAATACGGCCGAAGTCGTGACCGAAGCCAATACGGCCGAAGTCGCGACCGAAGCGAATACGGCCAAAGTCACGGCCAAAGCCAATATGGCCGAAGTCGTGGCCGAAGCCAATACGGCCGAAGTCGCGGCCAAAGCCAATACAACCGAAGTCACAACCGATGCCAATACGGCCGAAGTCACCGCCAAAGCCAACATCGCCGAAACTGCCGAAGTCAATAAGGCCTAAGCCGATGACAAAAGCAAGGCCGATGCCAGTCCTGGCATAGGCAATGGGCCGAGCAGACTGTGCAAACTTGCGGGCCGAAGCAACAAGTCCATCTTCGGTTGATGTCAAGATGAAGGCCCATGAAGCCGAGCCGACTCAGCTAAACAGAAATTCCGAAGGATTAGGAAGTTTTCCTTATCCCCTTTGGAATTGGCCTGGCCGACTCAAACTAGTATATATATCTATGTACATCTCTTGAAAGGGATATCCATAATTTACTGAGCAAAACTCTAGACTTTTTGCTCTCAAACTCTTGTACGCAAAAACTTTTCGAAACAGCTTAATAAAACCATCTTTGGATCTTCATTTTCGTGGTTTATACGCAGAAGTTTCATATCCCTTAAAAGTTTCGTGACAAATCTAATTGTGTTGATTTCGACTCCGACACGAACCACCTCTTTTTTGTAAGATGCTTAGACGCGGGAAACCCAACAACTATTTATTATGAGGCTACAAGACTCGTGAACATGCAACAAGACATCAGTGCAGCCATGGAGCTTTTGGAACGACTTGTCCCTTCTAGTGCTAATACAACTTATCTCTGTGGAATATTGTGTGTATGTATTGGACGTACGGAAAGGGCTGCACAACTTCTTAGATTATGTGTCAACATACATGTTGAAAGTGATTTTGACGAACTCACCAGGCTTGGGGAAGGGGTTCTGGAACACGGTTGTAGCTTTCTATCCACCCATGAACCATTTTTTGCATTATGTTGGCGATACCCTGACTGTCCAGATTTGTCTTTCCCAAATTATGCCATTAAGCAAGAATATCAACCTGGATGCGAGAACTACTACTTGTACTGGTACGCAAGACGTATTTGTCGCATTACATAGGGAATCACATAAGACAAAAAAGGTCATCAGCCAACGCGGCGACACTGGGTGATAGAATCCTATCTCGCGATGCCGATTTTTTCACATGCTCGTGAAGGTCCCTACCAGGTTTCCACAAACCGAGAAGACAGTAGAGCTTAAGATCGTCTGTGGCCCTTTGTTTGCTTGCTTTGTTTTGTTTTATTTCGAATATGGTTCCCCCTTTGGGGTTTTCAATATGAATTTTATCTTATTCTTGTCTATTTTAATAAGTATGCGATGTCGACGTTATCTGTTCTTTGTCTTGTCTTCTTCTTTGTTGTTTAATACGAACTCGTGTTTTGGTGAATTAACATGACATATCTTTGTTCAATCGTGTTGGAACTGGACATAGCTAATAAGTCGGATTGAGGTGCGACTTTAGAAAAGGTATCCGGACCATAAGAATTTTTTGGTAAAAAGAGAATTAATCTGCGAGATCTAGGAGAGAATACTGGTGTTGTTCTAGATCGATCATAAACATGAATGTAACCGACCTAGAACATGTTTGTGATCTTAATTTATTGTAAATGCAAGTATGAACTCGGCTTACTCCTTAACATCTTGTTTGATCGTTTTGTTAAAATCATGGTCGAATAATGACTTATTGCTTTTCTTATAAACAGTTAGGTTTCGAGTGTAAAATCCAGATTTTTGCTTCTCAAGTTAGAGATTGGTTTAAAAGATTTAGCCGAGATCGGCCTATCTCAAAGGGTAGAGACATGTTTTTGATATGAGTTTTAGGTGCGAATGCTGGTATTCGATTTACCCTCTTGGTTGTTCTAGATCGGTCGTAAATATACGAATTTAGCTCGGCATTTTGTTATTTATCCGACCTAGAACATGTGCTAAACTGGCCTCGGCTTTTAATATTCAACATAAGCGGGTTAAACTTAGAGATTTGAAGCGTGGATTATTTCACCACGGCACCCATGAGAAGCGCGTATAATATCGAACACCTGGTGAAAATTTAAACCATTTAAGGTTTGTAAAAATTGGACGTTCTTAGTCGTGCTGAATTTTTCTAAGTAGACGATGCTTTATAATAATAATTTATTTTTTATTGAAGTCGCAGCTGTGCCTTGTAAAAGGCTGCCTATGTATCCCCCAAAGAGGAATCAAGCCGCTCGTAGTTCATATACAAAATGTGAGAAATGAGCTCGGTCGTAGCGAGTCTCTCTTTTTTTTGTTTAACAAGTATTGAAGTGATGCTTGAGGAGTTATCCCTTTCAGTAGTAGAATTGCTTCAGATTCCAAGCATTCCAAGATCGCGGAACGGCAGTTCCATTCATCTTCATTAGCTCGTAAATTTCTGGTTTCACAATTTTCGAGACTAAGTAAGGTCCTTCCCATTTTGCGCCGAGCTTGCCCGCTTTTTCTTCTTTCTTGTTTTCATAAACTTTTCTAAGGACGAGGTCGCCTTCTTGGAAGAAACGATTTCGTACTTTCATGTTGTAGTAATTTGCAGCTTGTTGTTGGTACGTAGTTCTGCATTCGGAATAATGCTTGGTCTCGTAATCCTTCCACTTCATCCAATCCATCATGTAGACGATCGTTATTAAGATCCACATTTTGTGTCATCAGCACTTGTCGTACACTCCCTACATTTGTTTCGGCGGGGGTCATTGCCTCGATGCCATGTGATAAGGAAAAGGGAGTCTGTCCGGTAGGTCGGCGAGGTGTTGTTCGGTGCGACCATAGAACTTCATCGAGCTCCTCTGTCCAGATTCCTTTTACAGCTCCCAGTCTTTTCTTTATTCCGGCAATTATTGTTTTGTTAGTTGCTTCGGCCTACCCATTGCCTTGAGGATAGTAAAGAATTGATTTACTTAGTCGAATCCTCCATTTGGCGCAGAAAACGTCGAAGACTTTTCAAGTAATATTATGTCCGTTGTCGGTGACGATCTCATATGGAAGTCCACGTCGGCAGATAATATATTTCCACACATATTTCTGTACATCGATTCCTTCGATATTTGTGTAGGCTTCAGTTTCGACCCACTTGGTAAAATAATCAGTCAGGATCAAGATATACTTCTTTTAATGCGAATGTACTAGACGTACGACGACGTCCATTGCCCAACGCATGAATGGATAAGCGATGGTGGCTGAGGAGAATTCTTGAGTGGGTACGTGTTTTAGTGGACCGTGTCGTTGGTAGGCGTTACATTTGTTAGCACAGGCTTTGCAATCCGGGATCATACTTGGCCAGAAAAATCTCAATTTTTTTATTTTGAATGCAAGTGACCGATCTCCAGAATGATTGCCTCCGGCTACGTCATGCGTCTCGCTCAGAATTTTGAAGACCTCGTCTCCATAAATACATCGTAGTAGTACCCTTGACGAGCTCCATCTGTAAAGTTCTCCTTTATGCACTATGTAATTTGCATTCCATGCTTTTAACCGACGAGCTCCCATCTATCCTCCGGAACTTCGCCATCATGGATGTATAGCTTGATCCCATCCCTCCAATCTTTGCATGGATTTGTGTCTTCATTTATTGGCTCAGCCATTATTTGGTCATCATTGTCTTATGTCGGTAAATCGGTGATTTGATGTACTTCTTTAGGGAGATCAATGCTTGCGCAATTATGTTTTCTACCGGAATGATCCATTGTAAATCAGGATCCAAGGTTGAAGCTAATGTGGCCATCGCGTCAGCACCTGTGTTGTCACCTTGGGGGATCATCGTCAGCTCGAAAGATTTAAAATCTCTAATGATGTTCTGAACCACTTTGAGATATGCATACATTCGGTCATTTTTTGCCTCATATTCTCCATTGAATTGGTTAGCGATGAGTTGAGAATCACAGAAGGCTCTGACTCGTTCAGCTTTGATTCCTTCTGCCAGTCATAGACCAGCTATCGATGCTTCGTATTCAGCTTCATTGTTGGATGCAACAAAGCCGAGGCGGAATGACTGCTCTAATATTTCTCCGGTTGGTGATTCAAGACGTACCCCGACTCTCGAGCCATGTCTTGAAGAAGCTCCATCGACGTGCAAAGTCCACCATTCTTCCTTTGAGAGGTCATTGGAGAGCAGTTCGGGTGAAAGTTCGACAACGAAATCTGCTAAGACTTGGGACTTCGCACTAGTTCAGCCTTTGTAATCGATGTTGTATTCGCTGAGCTCGATTTCCCATTTGGTCAGTCGGCCGGATTGACTTGGGCTATGCAGAATGGTTCTCAGAGGCTAGTTGGTGAGTACGACAATTAAATGGGATTGGAAATACGGTAGTAATTTACTAGACGAGATGAGGACACCGAAGGCAAGTTTTTCTGATGTGGAATACCTTGTCTCGGCTCCATTGAGGGTTTTGCTGACGTAGAAGATAGGTCTTTGTTCTCCTCGATCTTTGCGCACAAGTACTCCGCTGACCGCCGAACAGGAAACCGCATCATACAAGTAAAGAGTTTCTCCTTCTTCAGCTTTAGCCAGGATAGGGGGTGTGGAGAGGTATTCTTTGAGCTGCTTGAATGCTTGTTCACATTGGTCGTTCCATTCAAAACCTTTGTTTCCACGGAGTAGCTGGTAGGAAGGTAGGCTTTTGTCTATTGACCGAGATATGAATCGATTGAATGCGGCTATCCTTCCCATAAGTCGTTGGACTTCTTTCCTGTTCTTGGGTGAAGGTAGATCAAGGATGGCAGCGATCTGCTTTGTGTTGGCCTCGATTCCCCTTTGAGTGACGATGTATCATGGGAAATCATCGGTAGTGACAGCGAAGGTGCATTTTGCTGGGTTCAACTTCATTTCGTACAGGTTCAGGGTTTCGAAATATTTGCTCAAATGGTCATATGATCCTCGGCGTTGGAAGACTTAACTAGCATGTCATCAATGTAGACTTCCATGGAATGACCGAGCTGATCGGCAAACATCTTATTGACGAGACGTTGATAAGTAGAATGCCAAAGGGGAATCCTAACCTTGATCTAGTTTAGGATTGATCATATCCATAACCTTGATCTTATTAATCCCGGGGCATAAAATGTCCATGATCAAGATTTTGATTGATCATATCAAATATAGCATTAAGAACACCCTAAACTATATAAATCATAAGAATCTAAGCCTAAACATCACTAAATCATCCATCAAACATCCATCATCTACTAAGCCCAAAAACTCATTGAGAAACTACTCACTAATCATGATGCAAAACACAAAGATAAACATGGATAAAGACATAAGCATAAAGAGGAGGTGAAATATTAAGAAAACTTCACTAGAAATGGTAAGATGACAAGATATTATGCAAAAGCACAAGGGGAACAGACCCGTTGATGTCCATAATTTTCCAGCCACTGATGCCTTATTCCCCCAGACTTAGATTTTTCTCTCGGAATCACTGCAAATCGCTCCAACTCTCTGAATTTATCCATAATATTCCTTGGGATTTTACTTAGCCCTTAGACTCTTTTTATAGACACGTTTTCCTTTCCCTTTGATTTTTTTCTTTTTCTTTTTTTTTAAAGGGGGAAGACAGTATTCTTGACATGAGTCATAAGAGGCACAAAATTTTACCATGATTTATGAATCCCAAGGAAAAGCCAAGCTCTCTTGAATCCAAGTTTTCCAGTTTCTGTAACTGCAGTGGTTAGAAAACTGCGTCGATCCTTTTTCTCTCTGACGTTACATATATGCACTTATGACAATGAAAAAAAAGAGTGCATGAGATCTGAAAAAGAGGTAAGTATTATAGGTGGGGTACCAACTAAAAGGGAGCGGGCCATTCAGGAACAACAAAGAGTGGTAAAGAGAATAAGATGTCTTGTATGTGTGATTCGTTCCCCAATTCTAACAACTTTAATGAGAAACATTTAAAAATCAGACTAGTAGTCTAATAAAGTATAGTCAAAATCATATTCATTAAGATAAATTCAAAAGGAAATTTTCAGGGAGAAGTCCAGTCGTGGGTATTCTGAATCATCTGTCCTGAACAAAACCTTGTAACAATGGTCATTAAATCGGAAAATCAAGGCATACATTCTTAGAAAAGTGTCATAATTCCCAACATAGAGTTTTGATTCAATAAAACGACTCTATAAAAACATTAAAATGACTCAAGACATATAAATTAGAAAAATGCAATAGTAAACGATAAGATTCCCCAGACTTACTTCACACCGTCCCAGAGTGGTAGTAGTCAATATAAGGGAATAAATAGACTCAATAAAAATAAAAAATAAAATGAAATAAGGATAGGGATAGATAGTCGATGATACACCTGGATCAAAATTTGGAGAAACTGACTCTGGTGAATCTGGAACGGGTGATGGAATCCTGTCTCCATCAGACTCGTAATGAAGTATCTTTGTCTCATTAGATTAACCAGCAAATCCGCGATTCTGCTGTCCTAACTCAGCATGTGCGTGCTCCTCATGATGACGTAAGTGGTGATGACTAATGGCATCATCAAATGTGTCATCATCCTGACTAAAGCCTGAGAGATGGAGCGATTTGCAGTGATTCCGAGAGAAAAATCTAAGTCTGGGGGAATAAGACATCGGTGGCTGGAAAATTATGGACATCAACGGGTCTGTTCCCCTTGTGCTTTTGCATAATATCTTGCATCCTCCAAAGCGTCTGATAACCCTAAACACTCTTAACCTCACCACTTAAATAACATTTAACTACTAGCGCCGTCTACTCTGAATGACACCCTTGATGAGAAATTGACCATACTTAATTAATGTAGTGAGTCGAATGATTTGAAGTTGAGATTTTACAGGATTGATATTCAGATGGAAAAGGGTTGTGAAGGTACTGGTGGGAGTAAGTTAATAATTTTCATGAGCTAACTTTGTCACATGTGGATTACAGGTTTAGATCTCAAAGCTACGATCCAAAGGATATGTAAGTTCCCGTGTTTTCAAACCTCTTTTCTATTCTTTGATTCTTTGTTTTTCCTTGAGGACAAGCAAAAGTCTAAGCCTGGGAGAGTTGATATACTCTACATTTTACTGATTTTACTATGGTTTTTAATATATTTTCTATGCATTTTATTATGGTTTTATGTCTTTAGAGATAGTTTTTCTCGTATTTGTAGTTTTAGAGACTTTACAGGGTAAATCATCAAAAATGATGCAAAGTGGATCAAAATAGTTGTAAACCATGCTACATCTATTCACACAAGTCACAAAAATCATCCATGTCACAATATTCACAAGATATGCATTTTCCTAAGTTGGACAGAACATCATCACCAGAATTTTACCCTTCGATGAGGCCTTAATCAACTTATAATTGGATGAATATTGGTGAGGAGATATATATTTTAGTTAAATTTCCAGAAAATGTCGTTTCAAATCATTTGGAGCTGTGGTTGAAGAGTTACAATTAATTTATTGAAGACATGTCCGTCTGGCTTGCAAGAGAAATAAGCGCAGGAAGCTGATCTAGGGAAGGGCCAGTAACGGTCAGGAATTTCCCCAGGCCTCGTGTCGGTACTCTCCTGACCGATACTCCAGTATTGGTCAAGGATCCTGACCGATACTCCAGTATTGGTCAAGGATCCTGACCGATACTCCAGTCCAATACTGATCTGCTCGATGCAAAACTTCATTTTTTCCCTAACTAAACCCTAATGAACCCTAGACCTATATATACACTTGTTTTTAACCTCTTGTTAGATATAAGCCTTCATAATACACTATATTTTACCTAGAGAAGAACCGCATAACAGCAACCACGTTTCTCCCTTTGTTCTTCATTGGATTTTGAAGTGTAAGAGCTTCAAGGATAAGATCTCGCCTTGTACTCGATATAGAAAAGAATCATAATCCTTATCTCTTTTAATTCCAGTTTATTCATCATGTTTTCTATCTATTCTTACTGTGTTTATGCTTTAAACCAGTTAGGATTTAAGGTTCAATGAGTTTCATAATTCTATATTGATTGATGAGTGTAGATATGATCTTAGGACAATAGAACTTCGAAATTGCTACATCTATTTGCCTGAACAAGTATTTGATGAGTTAGGCGTCTTAATGATACACAGAGTTTTAACCCTATATAAACTGCTGCAAGTGCACAGCAAGTGTTGTAGTAATGTAGGGATCGAATCCACAAGGACCAAGTGTCACACTACGATTCTTTAAGAGCGAAAATAAGCTAAGATAGCAATATGGTAGTTGTTTGCAATATGAAATGAAAATAGCAAAAAAAGCGGTGTAACGATCAATTAAACGAAGCGTTAGGTCAAGGGTGATTTGCATGAATTCAGAGATCATGAACCAGACAATTATTCAAGGAACAAATAGGCGCAGTCTTGAACTCAAACATGAATGTATAACCAATCCACTGTCGTGGTATCAATCACTTTATCTAGCAACCTAAGATTCTAAACTGTCGTTTGAACTTAGAATTCTAAACAAGCATTAGCGAGCATGTTTGACTTGTTCACTGACTGCCTTAGCATCAGCTTTCGTTGGCTAAGGACAATCCGCTCACCTATGTTCTATCAAGCAATCTATAACACTTTTGATGAATAGATTAAACTCTTAATCAGAGACTAAGTAATCAATCCAGTCTAAGCGATGAACACAACGATAGGTGAAGACAACAGATGATAAATCCCTTAGTCTATCAATAAATCAATAAAAATTATGAGGGTTCAGAAATCTTCTCTATCAGAGATACAAAGTTGAGATCTTCTCCCTTGAAGCTCAAAAACAAAAATAAGAAAAAACTCTTGAATAATAAGTGTCTCGTGTCTAATGTGGCTAAAAACGTATATTTATAGGCCTAAGGTCGGTCATTAGGTCATCTTGGAGAAAACCGAGTCAGAAAAAGAAAATCTACTGAAAATTACCGAAACTGCTCTGAATTGCCGCAGGGACTGCACCGGTCGGTACCAATTATGTATGTACAGGTCGGTATGGTGCTCTCGGATTTGACTGTTCGCCACAGACCGATCTTCACAGAAAATGGCATAACTTTCTAACCGTTGGAATACCTTCAAACCACCTCCAAATGAAAGCTAACTTAAGTGGCTATCTTGTATCCAAATTGAAGCTCAATCCAATAAAGTTAAGGCTTCCAAAGATTTCTTGACATCTGATGCTCTAGAGCTGTCCAGTACCTCATTTTCTTGACTTTTTGTCCAATTGACTTGTAAAAGACTCTAAACACTACACACACACTAAAATTACCACTTAAGGCATAAAACTGTATAAAAATTATTAGATAAAATAATAAAAACTGTAAAAACCAGGATACATCAACTCCCTCAGACTTAGATCTTTGCTTGTCCCCAAGCAAGGCAAAAATCATAAGTACAGAAAAGAGGTTTGAAAACACGGAAACTTACTTAGCTTAAACTGTGTTCTGATTTTTGCAATCTTCAGACCACTAAAACATGCTTGACTTGATTATTCTCCTTGTAATCCCACCACAACTTTTACCAACTCCTCAGGCATTAAGATCTCCAAGAACACAAAACCTCCTCACATTGATTTAGTACATAACATGCAGTCTCGTCCAGGGGGTGTCGATCAAAGAGTTTTGGATTCTTACCCTTTCAAGTTTTCTGATGACCAAGACAGTCTTTCTTCCGGATTCTTCCCTCTCCATTTTCTCTATTCTTCTTTGTCGAATTTCTCTCTACTTTTCTAGGGTATCATTTTATTTTTTCTTTCGACTTTTCCCTCATATTTTTACGGGATATTCTTTGGACAGACTTCCATGATACGCGAGAGCTGATGAGATTAAGCACCGAACACCCTGTTCACTTCTTTGCTACCTATATCCTTTTTTCTTTTTCTTTTTTCGAAGGGAAGAAAGAGGAGTACCGTACTCACACAGACTTGTCTTGTCAGGCTCAAAAGGAGGGGTCATGCTCAATGTATGCCAAACCCCAAGACGAGAAATTAAATCCAGATAAATGTCATGTAGGTTTTGGGAGAATTCTATGAGTCTTGAAAAATCTTTAGTTTTCGCAAGTGATTAGGCTATGGGATTTCCAAGTGTCCTAACCTGTTTGAATGTTCACTAGAGAGCATATTCAAAGCAAAAAATTTCAGAAAGGTCTTAGTTTCCTACAAATTTTGACTCAATAAAATGACTCAAGAAAAACATCAAAATTACTCGAAAGGAAAACAAAAGAAAAAAATAGTGTTAGTAAACGATGAATACCCTCCCCCAGACTTACTTCACACCTTCTCGGTGTGAAAATAAATCAAGAGAAAGGAAAAACATACTCAAAGAAATGAAAAATAAAAGAAGAGAAAAACTTACCAGTGGGTTGCCTCCCACCAAGCGCTTGTTTTAAGTCACGAGCTTGACTTTGGATGCCGTCTAGGCTTGAGATGGATCACTGAGAGGAACGGTGTCTCCTTCAGCGATTTCATTGTCAGCGAGATATGGTTTTAGGCGTTGACCATTAACCATAAATTCAGCTCCTGCAGTGTCCAGCAACACAACAACTCCATATGGTCTCACTTCTTTGATGATGAAAGGACCAGACCATCACGATCGCAACTTCCCATAAAAAAGGTTCAGGCGAGAATTGAAAAGCAACACGTGATCATTTGCAGCAAAGTTCCTAGGGATGATCTTCTTGTCATGGTAGGCCTTAGTACTTTCCTTGTAAATCCTCGAATTCTCATAGGCCATGTGACGAATCTCATCCATCTCGTTCAGTTGCATCAACTTCCTTTCAGAAGCATGCTTGATGTCAAAGTTCAATAAATTAATAGCCCAGGCTGCCTTGTATTCGAGCTCCACTGGAAGATGACATGACTTCCCATAGACAAGATGGAATGGTGTCGTGCCTAATGGTGTCTTGTAAGCAGTCCTATATGTCCAGAGAGCATCATCAAGCTTTACAGCCCAATCTTTCCTTGTTGTGCTCACAGTCTTCTGCAGAATGCTCTTGATCTCCCTGTTGGAAATCTCAACCTGTCCACTCGTCTGCGGATCGTAAGGGGTGGCTACCTTGTTCTTGACTCCATGCTTCTTCAAAAGACCCTCAAAGGCCTTATTGATGAAATGGGATCCACCACCACTGATCACAACTATAGGTACACCGAACCTTGGAAAGATCACGGATTTGAACATCTTTAAGACCACATTGGCATCATTGGTTGGACTAGCCAGCACTTCAACCCATTTAGACACATAGTCTACTGTGACAAGGATGTATTGATTCCCATAAGAAGATGGGAATGGCCCCATGAAATCAATACCCCAAACATCAAACACCTCAACCTCCAAGATGAAATTCTAAGGCATCTCATTTCTTTTGCTAATGTTTCCTTTCCTCTGACATGAATCGCATTTATTGACGAAAGAATGAGCATCTCATATCATAGTTGGCCACCAGAAACCAGCCTGTAGAGCCTTGGAAACTGTCTTGAAACTAGCAAAGTGTCCTGCATAAGTCGAACCATGACAATGGAAGTGAATGTCTGGAACTTCTTCCTCTGAAACGCATCGTCTGATAACACTGTCTGAGCATTGCTTGTACAAGTATGGCTCATCCTAGAAGCAGTGTCTGATGTCTCTCAAGAACTTCTTCTTCCTGTACCCAACAAAGTTATCATGTTTCTTTTATGCAGCCAAGTAGTTTGCAATGTCACCAAACCAAGGAATCTCAGGAAGCTTGGTGTCGTGAGAGGGTGTGTAATGGTCAATGGGCCCAATGCTGATGGCATACACACTCTCCGCAAGAAGGCTGTCATCCAAAGGTATCTCTTCATCTACACGCAGTCTAGACAGATGATTTGTAACACCATTATCAATTCCTTTCTTGTCATTGATCTCCAGGTTAAAATCCTACAGCAGGAGTATCCATCGCAGTAGTCTAGGTTTGGCATCTTTCTTGGTTAGAAGATACCATAAAGCAGCATGATCAGTATGCACGATTACCTTAGACCCGACAAGATAGGATCTGAATTTCTCAAAAGCAAACACAATGGCAAGAAGTTCTTTCTCAGTAGTAGCATACTTGCATTGCGCATCATCAAGAGTCCTACTAGCATAGTAGATGACATGAAGCTTCTTTTCCTTTCTCTATTCCAAAACAGCTCCCACTGCATAGTCGCTAGCATCAGTCATTACCTCGAAAGGCAATTTTCAGTCTGGTGGTTGGACAATTGATGCGCTGACAAGTGCGCCCTTGATCGTATGAAAAGCCTCAAGGTAATCATTGTCAAAGTGAAACTTCACATCTTTGCACAATAGCTGAGTCAAAGGTCTAGCAATCTTGGAGAAATCCTTGATGAACCTCCTGTATAACCCAACATGTCCCAGAAAACTCCTAATCCCTTTGACAGAATCAGGTGGCTGCATACTTATCATCACTTTGATCTTTGCTTTGTCCACTTCAATACCTTTCTCTGAAATCCTGTGTCCCAAAACAATCCCATCTCTGACCATGAAGTGACACTTCTCCCATTTTAGCACAAGATGCTTCTCCTCGCAGTGTTGTAACACCCTGTACAGATTAGAAAAAAAATAGAAAAGGAAGATCCATAGACAGAAAAATCATCCATAAAAACTTCCATTATGTCCTCAATCATATGAGTGAGAATCGACATCATGCATCTCTGGAACGTGGCTGGTGCATTGCTCAGGCCAAATGGCATTCTGCGATAAGCATAAGTACCATATGGACATGTGAATGTGGTCTTCTCCTGATCATCTGGATGGATGGGAATCTGAAAGAAACCAGAATAACCATATAGAAAACAGTAGTAAGCGTGGTTAGCCAATCTCTCAAGCATCTGATCAATAAAGGGCAAAGAAAAATGATCTTTACGAGTAGCAGAGTTCCATTTCCTATAATCAATGCACATTCTATGACCAGTGACAATTCTAGTTGGAATCAACTCATTCTTATCGGTTTTAACAACTGTCACTCCACCTTTCTTTGGTACTATATGGATCGGGCTCACCCAATTACTATAAGAGATAACATATATAATGCCCACCTCTAGAAGTTTCATTATCTCCATCTTTACAACATCTTTTAGATTCGGGTTTAACCGTCTCTGATGTTCTATAGAAGTCATCGACTCGTTTAACCTATGCATGCAAAAGATCAGGTGAAATTCTTGTGATATCATCTAGTGAATAGCCTAAGGCTCTGCGATACTTTCTAAGTTCACACAAAAGCAAAGCAGTCTCAGCATTGTTCAATTTAGCATTGATGATCACAAGGTAAGTAGAATTATAACAAATCTCCCTGGATCTACAAGTTTCTTGGGCATCTTGTTTTGAAGAACAGCACTACAGTCCTTGGAAACCTTAATGAAATCATCTTCTCCAGAGACTTTACTTGTCACCAAGCCCTTCACGTATCTTTTTATTGTCGGTATCATTTGGATTGTATCAACAAGAGGAAGCTTCACTGTAAGCTCATCCAGCATCTCCTTACATTTTCCCTCCTCCAAGTCCTTCCGCGATTTCGAGTAGGCTATGGAATCCTTGGCGTATAGATACGCGTAGGTTGTGGCCCCTCTTCAATGTCTTCATTCGCAGGATCCCTCACTTTCCCAGCATCTGATTTGTCCCTCTCTTCCAGATTAATGACTACATCAGCACCTTTTCTTATTTGTGCAACAGGTTCTAACACTTTCCCACTCCTGAGTGTAATCATATTCACAAACTCATTCCTAGGATTCTGCTCTACCTTCCCTGGAAGGACTCCCTGTGGTCTCTTGATCGCTTCAGCAGTATGAGCTACCTGAGTGTCCAGCTTCTTCACATGATTGCAGACATCTTCGTACTTGCTATTAAGATCTTTGTACATGTTATCCAACTTGACATTGATCTCGTTAGCAGACTTCTGTTGGTTGAGTAAAAGCTGCTGCATAAGAACCTTGAGTTCATCTTGAGAGTCATTCGCGGAGCTCGCAGGAGCTTGGAATGGGGCTGGTACCATCGTCTGGAAGCTGTTGAATGGTTGTTTCTGCTGAAATCCACCCTGAAATATGTTCTGGCCCACGTTTTGCACGAACTGCTTTCCCTGAAATTGTTGACCCTGAGTGTTCACTTGTTGTGGATAGACCTGATCTTGAGAATTTTTGATATTTGTGCTCATGTAGAACATATTTGGGTGATTTATGTAGTTCTGGTTAATCCCCTATTTTGCACGAAACCCTGTCCATTCACATAATTCACTTCCTGCAGCTCATCAGTCTCTTTTTCAGCAAATAATTGACATAAAACTGGATCTGTTCGACTTTCACAAAACTGCACGCTTCTCTGACTTGCCTTCAACAGCATATTCAATTACTCATTCAGCTCGTCAATCTTCTGAGATTCCACACTGTTGACACATTTAGACCTGTCATACTCAGCAAATCGATTGTTGGAATTTGCAGCCAAGTTCTCAATTAGTTGGTATGCTCATTCCTTACTCTTGGTCATGAAGTCTCCATTGCTTACAGCATTGAGAGCATTCTTGTTATCCCACTCAACTCCATCGTAGAAGATGCTAAGAATCTGCCCATCTGAATATCCATGATGAGGGCACTCTCTGCGATACTACTTGAATCTCTCCCAAGCCTCACAGAAACACTCTCCTGAATGTTGTTGGAAAGTAGTGATCTTGTTCCTCAGCGAAGCTATCTTGGATTTGGTGTAGAAGTGATCCAAGAAAGTAACTCTACATTCATCCAAGAAAGTAACTCACCCAGGAGGCAGAGACTTGAACCATCTCGACGCCTTGTCTGCTAGAGAGAAAGGGAAAAGCTTGCACTTGAGGTAATCAGCAGGTACCCCATTCGAGTTAGTAGTGCTGCAAATCTCTTCGAAATTCTCTATGTGATCCATTGGATTCTCAGCTGGCATACCATGGAACACGTGCTGCTTCACCAATGCGATCATCTAAAGTTTGATCTCATAGTCCTGTCTTGCAATGGCCGGTGGACAAATGGCAGCTCTGCTATGGTAGAAGGTGTGAGGCGTGTCTACATCTCCAATGGCAGGCTACTACTGCTGTTGTAGCTGTTGCAACTACTGCAACTGTTGTAACTGCTCTTGTAGCCTCTGAAGTTCAGCTGTTGTAGCAAGTGCTTGGTTGTCGATATTATCACCCATTGTGACGTGATTCGACCTTACTTTTTTGTTCGTTCGCTCTACCCTTGCAAGTTCCTGGTTGTTGAAGTTAAAAAGGTTTTCAGATCCTTTGCTTCTTCTCTGCATACACCTGAAACACACAAGAGAGCAAGATAGAACTAGTTAGTGAATCTTAGACTAAATTTCAGTCTCAAATTCGAAGATAACGCAATTGGTCCCCGAAAACGGCGCCAAAAACTTAATACACAGAGTTTTAACCCTATATAAACTACTGCAAGTGCACAGCAAGTGTTGTAGTAATGTAGGGATCGAATTCACAAGGACCAAGTGTCACACTACGATTCTTTAAGAGCGAAACTAAGCTAAGACAACAATATGGTAGTTGTTTGCAATATGAAACAAAAATAGCAAATAAAGCGGTGTAAATATCAATTAAACGAAGCGTTAGGTCAAGGGTGATTCGCAGGAATTCAGAGATCATGAACCAGACAATTATTCAGGGAACAAATATGCACAGTCTTGAACTCAAACATGAATGTATAACCAATCCACTGTCGTGGTATCAATCACTTTATCTAGCAACCTAAGATTCTAAACTGTCGTTTGAACTTAGAATTCTAAACAAGCATTAGCGAGCATGTTTGACTTGTTCACTGACTGCCTTAGCATCAGCTTTCGTTGGCTAAGGACAATCCGCTCACCTATGTTCTATCAAGCAATCTATAACACTTTTGATGAATAGATTAAACCCTTAATCAGAGACTAAGTGATCAATTCAGTCTAAGCGATGAACACAACGATAGGTGAAGACAACAGATGATAAATCCCTATCTATGTCTGATTCAATGATTCTTAAACTCCCTTGAAACCCTAAACCTAACTATAAAACTACTCAGATATGGATGCAGAGAAACAACAAGGAGAAGAAGTAGAAATCAATAAAAAGTATGAGGGTTCAGAAATCTTCTCTATCAGAGATACAAAGTTGAAATATTCTCCCTTGAAGCTCGAAAACAAAATTAAGAAAAAAAAACTCTTGAATAATAAGTGTCTCATGTCTAAAGTGGCTAAAAACGTGTATTTATAGGTCTAAGGTCGGTCATTAGGTCATCTTGGAGAAAACTGGGTCAGAAAAATGAAATCTGCTGAAAACTGCCGAAACTGCTCTAAATTGCCGCAGGGACTGCACCGGTCGGCACCAATTTTGTACCGGTCAGTATGGTGCTCTCGGATTTGACTGTTCGCCATACAGACCGATCTTCACATAAAATGACATAACTTTCTAACCATTGATCGGAATACTTTCAAACCATCTCCAAATGAAAGCTAACTCAAGTGGCTTTCTTGAGTCCAAATTTCAGCTCAATCCAACAAAGTGAAAGCTTCCAAAGGTTGCTTGACATATGATGCTCCAAAGATGTCCAATACCTCATTTTCTTGACTTTTTACCCAATTGACCTGTAAAAGACTTTAAACACTACAAACACACTAAAACTATCACTTAAAGCATAAAACCGCATAAAAATTGTTAGATATAATAATAAAAACCATATCAAAAACCGTAAAAACAAGGATACATCAATTAACCTGCAAAAGTTGAGTTAAGGAGTCTAGTGAAGTATATCAGAACCTGAACGAATTAAAATATACTTTCTTCTTGTAATAACCTGCGAGAGTTGAGTCTATTAGGTTGTTAAAGCATATTGGTTGAAGCCACAAGAGTGAAAAGACTATACCTTCGTGTTTTGTGTTCTAGACGGTTTTTATCCAAATCCCTGAAATCAATATATCTTATCGTTGCATTATTCTCTTGGAATATCTTAATGCCTAACGCTTTTCTCCTATTGAATTTACATATTTTCTAATTACTTGATGTTTTATTTATTTTATTAATCACCTTCGACAAATTTATATTTTGTTCTAATTTGATTTAATTTATTTTAATTCATAGTGTAATTGACAAATCCCTGTGAATTCGATCCTTTATCTATACTAATTGTGATTGTTATGTACTTGCAGTTGGTTTAAATAGAATGGTAAATCCCGACACACATCAACACACCACCTAAGAAAAGATCAACACACCACCTAAGAAAAGAGTGCTTAAAGCATCATAATTCCGTTTACCCAATCCACATGTAAAGCCTGGACGGCATGTAGTTTATATGAAGTTAGATGCGTTGCACCTACTTAATATGTGGTTTATGCGGAAGACCGATATGTAGCACCATACATTTAAGGTCTTTGATATCCAAGTCCTATAAAAATATTTTCATAACAATAACACTAAGCATCATTTAAAAGATACCCTATGTTTCTAAATAATGAATTTCTTAGAGTTTTTACATATATTAAAAAAAATTAATAGTCAATTATAAATAAATATTTTTTTACTAAAAAATTTTGTATTTATATGCCAATAATAATTCAATAAAATTAATTATTATCAATTAATATGTCTTGAAATTTACAGTTCATTATCATTAATTAGTAAAAATGTTTAAAAATATAAAAAATCTATCTTTATAGAATTAAAAAAATTAGAAAATTTTTCTTTAAAAAACAGAGAGAGTATTTGAGAATCATTATTTAATATCCTAGAGGGAGAACATACATTTTTAAGAAGCTAATGCCCAAAATACTGTAAATCTAAGAGCACCCGCATATCACTTTATTTGCATGTTTTATCATTTTTTTTTTTCTTCGAGTCATCTCTGACTTTCAAAGGATCTTTTAAAAGCACCACACCAATGTCTCGAGTAACTTCGATCATCTCTCTTATGGTGCATCTTCATCTATTTTCTAGCGGTCGACTCTCGGCGATTCCAAAATCTGGCCCAAAATTTTAATAACCAAAATTTTGCAGAAACACTTTCAACTGATAAACAATGATCATTTTTTCTTTTTTGTTAAAGTCAATGATCATATTAATACAATAAGGTGCAATCTATCACACAAGAATACTAAATTAAAGAGACTAACCACAACTCATTATGTAACATTACATTTGTTATTTGATCTTTACTATACAATTATTTCGATTAATAAAATACGAAATAGAGATTCGTATCCACTAAAAGTCTAAAACTAGTAATATATATAAGTAGTGGGAATATCCCCCTTTTAAGTATTTCAAAGGCCACTAGAATTTTGTCTCTACAAAACAACCAAAGTGGGAAAACTCACTTAAGTGACTTCAAAAGTTTTCATACATTACTTTATTTGTACTTATGTCTTACGAAATCCCTGCCGTCGCTGGAGATTCACTTATGTGATTTACTTTCATTTCTAAGGTATTATTAATTGCTTGCATTACGCTATAAACTAATCAAATCGTCGATATTCTCTTAGACGAACTTATGAACTTTGTATGTACGTGTAGCAGCATACTAGGTGAATGTTGGCGTTCGCCGTAATTTTTTTTCGTATTTTGTTCTTATTTTATTTTATTTAATGTCTTATTTGATAAATGAAAAAAATAGATAGAAAAATGAATATGTTTATATGGTATTAGATTTTGATATTGTTGGCATGGTAAAATTAATGCAGTTTTTATGTATCTCTTAAATAAAACAAAAATACACTATGACGTTAAGAGAGAGATTAAGAAGAGTGATTAAACAAAAATAGAACGTGGGTAAAGATCCTTAGAAGTGAACTATAGACTACGGGGCTGTTATATTAATTCATTTATATATTTATTTAATATAAATTTAAGAAGGAATTACGCAGCATCTTTTGTCTCAACGTGGCAGCTTACGAGGACTGAGAAAGATTTGGTTAGAAAACATAATGCCAAGAATCACTCATGATTGAGTAAACAAGTTAACACAACTCCAAAATTCGTAATTGATTTGCTAATTAATTGATTAGCGAAAGGGGGTACGTACTTTTCCTAGGAATGAAGAGCCAATAACTTGTTATCGTCTGTCAAATTACTAATTTATCATTGAAATTTCTACGTGTAAAAAGAATCATTGGGATTAATATTGCACATTAGCTAAAAAATTATTGAAGTTGTTGATGTCTGATGATTAAAAACAAAAACCAATCGATCTCTACGAGTAAACCAAGCTGGTTTATGGTAATTCAGTTTTGAATCAATGAAGGAGCTGGTTTAAGTTCAAGTGGTTTAATGTTTCTTTTGCGGTTAAGAGTGAAACAGAAAAAAATTGTTAGTTTGCTGTAACATATAGCTTTACAAAAACAAAGTTTGGACCGATCTTTGGGGAGTTAGAGTGAGAAAAGCTTGTGCAATTTTGTAACTATGAAATTAGTAAATTGGTACTGCTACCTAGCCCAGATGTAGGGTTTCCCACACCCAGAACTGATGCATGCGTGATAAGTTTTAAAATCATAAGTTAAAACTCCTACAAAATATGCAATCAAAGTAGTACCTAGGATCGAACCATAAAGAAATGAAGCAAATACACTAAATATGCAAGAAACGTTCTACCCTATGGTGATGGATGTTTTGGGGTTTTCTTAATGATTTCTTAGGTTAGGTATCTATATGAAATGAGGAAAGCAAACCAAACATGAAAAAGCAATGGACAAAGCAAAGCAAAATGAATGACAAGAGAGTAATAAGAAATAAACTAGATTAACAATGATGGAAAATATGGATAATGGGTGAGGCAATCAATTAGATAGATCATCCGGGTTGGTTTATGATGCAACGGCTATCAAGTAAACTCACTCCTAAGACATGGATTAAATTCAACAGATTACTTCATTTCCATGCGACTAATCCTCTCACTAAACTATTTAATTATGCTAAACCTCTATTTGCAATTAAAAAACAAATAAACATTAAAAGCAAGTCTATAAAATCTACAAATTATCTTAATCAATAATTTTCATTGGCTAAACATAAAGTGCTACTCTCAGATTCTTTTAGAGATTTTCACAAACATCTTTCGAGTGTCAAAAGCCCATGATCAAATCTAAATCTAGCATTAAACATCTTTCAAAAGAAGGTAACCACATATAAAACTACCCTAGTAATGAAATCCATAAATTAAAAGTAATCAATAAATGGCATGATTAGATTAAGAAGGAGATATAATTTGGATGTAGAAATATGAGACTCTTCGTTCGAAAGTTTAGATCCAAAAAGTTCTCACAATATCCGAAGGATAAAGAAATGTTTTTCTAAACTTTTTTTTAACGTTTAGTGATGGTGCCGGGTTTAGCACCCATCTTAAAAACTGATCCGAATCCGAACCGATCCGAAAGAATACTGGAGATCGACTCAGGGAGGCAGAATAAACTGGGCACGGATGGGCCGAAAAGCCCAACAAACGACCTCATCCCACAACAGCAACTGGGTCTGATGAAGTTCGGCCCACGGTGTGAGTTTGGCCCATCTGATGGAACAAGCCAATGAAGTCCGCCGACATGGAGACTCCGAAGAAAAAGAAAAGGATGACGATCAAAAAGGAAAAAGACCAGAAAATAGAATATCTTTCTATTTTCATTAGGGATAAGAAAACCGACTATTGTATTGTATAAATATACATTAAATCTCATAAACTTGAGGGGGATAATGATTAATACAATACACAAATTCATAACTCTTTTGCTTTCTGACTTCGCTGCTTTCACTTTCTAACTTATCTGATAGATCCAAAATACCTAGAGGTATCCGGATTCATCTATTGGTGCCGTCTGTGGGGACAAATAAATCTACTTCTTTTTAGATTTTCTCACAGTTTGAAAGCTTCGCTGCAATGTCGGAAACACCACCTCCGGTTCCTGTTGATAACAACAACGAAATCGAAGAAATCAACGACGAAGACGGAATGAATAACGGCGAAGACAACTAAAACAACAACAACATCGTTCTCCCGAAAAACACCACGACCACCACATAAGACCAACTCGATGTCCAGAATCTCCTTAAGAGGCTCCTTGAGCGATTCGACAAACAAGAGGCAGAAACCAGGATAATCAGTAAAATAATCACCTCTCTCGAAGAACCACAAGTCGCTCGCCAGAACCAAATCCAACCTTCGGAAGATAGGACGACCTACTGAGAAACTTTAGCTCGGTTGAACAGAACATTTTTCCACGAACAAATTCCACCAGCCACGCTCGGCTCGATTGGAAATCAAAGACACAGCTCTCAGCCGACCTTTACCACACCCTCCCGTCGACTCGATGACTCAGTCCACAATCAAGAAATTGAAGGCATGAAGAATACCATCAGAAACATGACCTCGAACATGCATCGAGCTATCAGCTTGGCTAGCTCGTGAGATTGAACGCGTTCTAGAAGACACCCAGAAGACTCCGTTCACGGTGCAAATCGCCAACACTCCTGTCTGACACACCACGAAGATTAAGATCTCCATATACAAAGGAAAACGGACCCAAGTCAACACATCATGGCTTTTAATATCGCAATGGGACAAGCTCACTTCAGTTCGGGAGAAAAGGAAGCCGGCTACTGCCAACTGTTCGTGGAGTACCTCGGCGGAAGCAAACTCCATCGACAACTTCAACCAATTGTCTACGGCATTTTTAAAATACTACTCCATGTTCATGCAGAAAGGCACATCAAACGCTGATCTCTGGGCCCTTACTTAAGGATCCAAAGAATCACTATGTACCTTCATGGATTGGTTCAAATCTACTGTGTCCAAGATCGCAGTCGCAGACGAAGTGTCGATAGCCGCACTACACAACGCTTTGTGGTATGAGTCGCGATTTCATGAGAACCTCTTCCTCAACAAGCCATCTACTTTGGAGGGCGCAATGCATAGAGCAACTCGTTATATCGAAGTAGAAAAAGATCGCGCCAAGTTGGCCAAGAAATATGCACCAACAAGAACGATGACCTAAAAATAAAAAGAAGACTACTACGAACCTGCCAAACCCTACGAGAAGGATTACCCAAAGGACAATTGGAGCAAGAAAGCTTCGAACTACTATGTTAGCGATGGTCAGCTTCAGAAACCCTGGAACAAGTACAACCGAGAGAAAGATCCCAAAGAACCAACCGAGAAGCTATATTGCAATTTCCACGAAAGGTCAGGACACTCAATTGCACAGTACCGTCATCTGCAAAATGTCCTCCTTAAAAAGTACCAGAAAGGAGAAATCAGCGACGTCGAATTAAGAAAATACAGTAGAAGCAGTCAGTCTGATTACCACAACGAACAGACGAGATCGACACACGAAAGAGACGAGAAGCGCAGCAATAATCAATGAAGAGAACAACATCGGCATACCGATGCCGACCTCAACCCACCAAAGATAAATCGAGATGATCAACACGGAGGAAACAATGATTCCGCATCTCGAAAGCGAATCAATATGATCATGGGGTGACTCGAAGCATGCAATGATTCGGTATGGTCGATTCAGGAGTACGAGAGACAAGCTATCACGGCACAAAAATGGCCAACCACCATACGCGAAGGTTTTGCAATAACTTTTGACGAATCTGATACACTTGGACTTGATTTACCTCACAATGACCCCCTAGTGATCGAGTTCATGATCGGTGATTCCGAAGTGACGAGGATATTGGTCGTCACGGGAAGCACAGTAGATCTGATCTACAAGGAAACTTTGAAAAAGATGAAAATCAGTGAAGAACAAATCAAACAATGCAACCGATCTCTAATTGGATTCACTAACAAGACGATCTTGAGCATCGACACAATCAAGCTCCCGGTATATTTGGCATGAATGACTAAATACATAAAGTTCGTAGTGATCGACGCACCCGTCTACAATGCAATCTTAAGAACACCATGGATGTATGTGATGAAGGCGGCGGCATCAACCTACCATCAATGCATCAAATTCCCAACACCAAACGATACGTATACCATCAGAGGCGACCAGAGGATAGCTCGTGAATTCTTTATTAACGAGAAGATGATCAGAAACAAAGCCGCTCTAGCACTACGAATCACCAACGAATCAATTGATATCAGCAGTCAGAAACCAAAGCATAATCCGGTCATGCAGATTATCGTCAACATGGAAAGGCCTCAATGATGCATAGGGATTGGAACCGAACTACAAGAGGAAATCAAGGATAAACTCGTCACACTCCTTCGAAAGAACGTTTCAACATTTGCTTGGTCAATCGAGGACATGAAGGGTATCGACCCTAAGATTATTTGCCATGAGCTGAATGTAGATCCAACGTACAAGCCAATCAAACAAAAATGAAAAATGGAACGTCTGCTCGGTGCTGGATCGATCACCGAGGTCAAATATCCGAAATGGCTCGCCAATCCCGTGGTGATCAAAAAAAAAATGGAAAATGGAGAGTATGCGTCGACTTCATGGATATCAACAAAGCTTGTCCCAAAAATAGTTTTCCATTGCCACATATCGATCATCTCATAGAAGCAACAGCCAGGAACGAACTCCTATCCTTCATGGATATGTTCGATAAAATGTCTAGGAGAATCCTAACCTTGCTTTTCATTCTTAACCAATGGAAATTGATGCTTAAGGTGATTAGTGGCTTTATAAACTTATGTTTAATGATTATTGATCATTTGATTGCAATTAAAAAATTAGCTTAATTGAATAGTTAATAAATGGATTAGTATCATGGTAGTGGATTAGTCTATTTGTGTGATTCATGTCATAGAATTGAGTTTGAATTGTTAGTCCTAGCATCATTAGTTAGTCATTGATCATCCCAAGTCAAATGCTTTTCCCAAAACCCATGCTTTCCTTTATTTGATCAAGTTTTTAGTAGTTGACTTTACGGTTGACTTTTGCATTTGACTTTGTTTATGCTTAAGTTATCTTACTTATATCTTGTTTACTTTTTTGGTATTGTGTGAATGAATGTAGCATGTTTTACACCTCTTTTGATCCATGTTGCATTTTTTGATGATTTACCTTGTAAAGACTCTAAAATGCATAGAAAATATATTAAAAACAATAGTAAAATCAGTAAAAATATAGAGTATATCATGTGCATGATGCATCATATAATCATCTGCCTTTGTGTAAGGTGCATTAATTCATTTTGCAATTGATATGTTCTAAAGATCACTGTGATAAGATTAACCCACTCTCGTGGCGATAATCATCTATGTCTAAACTATCCTACTAATCAACTCTTGCAGTAAATAACATAGATAAATATGCAATTATAATCAAGTTTAATTGTTCATCTAACTCAGTAACTTAACTCTCGCTGGTTAAAGAGCTAGACCCATCAAACATCAGTTCAGAACAATAACTCAAGTAATGTGCAAGCCAAAATCATTCTAAAATCAATTCCTAGATGATCAGTAAAGGAACATACAATAAATTAGATCTAGATGAAGAACTACTCTGACTTATCAAGAGCACCCCTCTAATTGTTAAACCATATCTATCTAACCATGAAAACCCCTTTGAAAATCCGTTATTCCTAACAATAGAACTACTCAGACATGAAAAAGTAAATCAAAGCAAAAGCAATAGATAAACCCATAATCATTAAGAGCAGTAGCAAAGGGTTCAGAAAACTTTTCTATGGCGATACAAAGACGCGAGATCTTCTCCTCTCGCAGGTTAAAGCGCTAGACCCATCAGATCAGAACAATAACTCAAGTAGTGTGTAAGTCGAAATTAATATAAAATTAACTCCTAGATGATTAGTAAAGAAATATGCATTAACAAATATATCAAGATGAAGAACTACTCTAACTTATCAAGAGCGCCACTTTAATTGTTAAACCTTATCTACCGAACCATGAAATTTCTCTAGAAAATCCCTTATTCCCAACGATAGAATTACTCAGACATGATAAAGTAAATGAAATCAAAAGAAATATATACACTCATAATCATTAAGAGCAGTAGCAAAAGATTCAGAATACTTCTCTATGGAGATACAAAGAGGCGAGATCTTCTCCCTTATCGAACAATAATAAAAAGAAACTTAAACTTTGGAAAAGATGAAGAACTTTGAAGAATGGTGAAATCTTAATAATTTTGTGGTTTCAGATGTCTTCTTATAGTGTAGGGGTCAAAACTTAGGATATATTCCTTGAAGGATTAGGAGACAAAGTTGAAAAAAGAATATTCTCTTTTCTTAGGATCGTGATCGATCGATCGCTGAAGGTGCAATCGATCGATTGCTGCTTAAAATAATCCCTAGACGAAATTGCATATTTTTGATCAATCGATCGCTAGGGTGGTAATCGATCGATCACCCTTCAACTCCTCTGATTGCTTCTCCTCGAGCCTGGATTAACCAGTCTTCAGTAAATCAAGCATATCGTGAGATCGCACCATTGGATTTTCACGATCTAATATGGAAATAGAAGCTAACACACCCTTATATCTTGTGTTATAATTTGAGCGTGATCCAACGATGGAAATGTCTTCATCTGATGCAAAACCATTGATGCTCAGAAGCTGTCCAATTGCCTTCAAATTGCTTGTTTTGCATCCTTTTTGTCCAAATTGCTCCAAATTCCTATAAAGACTCTAGGATCCACAAAAGCACTAAAATCAGTAATAAAATATCTAAATTAAATAATTTATTTATTAAAAAATAATTAAAATACACTAAAAACTGATAAAATTTAAGGCATATCAATTTTGCTATAATTGAAAGTGTGATATGCTCTATTCTTGTTAGAGAATTTCTAGGGCTACATCTCTATTCTTGTTAGAGAATTTCTAGGGCTACATCTGGAAATAGATGAGATGAGATCCTTTGACTCATGAAATGGAATTAATGACTGATGGGTTTGCCTCGGAGACGTGCCATTGGGGCACCATTAACTGGTCGGTCTTCACTAAGATGGATTAATGGTGGAATGCCAAGGACGTCATCCTGTTGTGCTTGTACGAAAATAAGATTTTGTTTGTTTGTGCTAAGTTATGAGATTAATGCTTGTTCCTCGAGGGGTTGGTTACATAAACATGTTGTTTCGAAAGATACAATTTGAGCCTTTGATTTTTCGAAAGAATTGATTTCCTTTGTTCCAGAATACCATTGCTCTATACAGCTTAATTTCCTTAATCTTGAACAGACCTGGCCATCTCGACTGTAAATTTTCCAAGAATTTTTAGGCTAACTTAAAGAGCAACACCTGATCATTTGTAAAGAATATCCTCAGGATGATACTGTGCCAAGCTTTGGTCATTTCCTTCTAGATCTTGCATTTCTTGTAGGCATCTTAGGGAGTCTCACCGAGCTTGTTCAACTGGATCAACCACTTCTTAAATTCGAATTCGATGTTGAAGTTAATCAACTTTGTAGCCCATGGTTCTTTATGCTCGAGTTAGATGGGTAAGTGAAAAGCTTTCTCGTAAACTAATTGAAATGGTGTAGTCCTGATAGGAGACTATTAAATAAATCTGGTACATCCACTGTGATTTATATAGCTTAGGTGCATAGGTTTTCCTCGTCTTCCCAACCATTTTCTCTGAGATGCTCATTATTTCCCAGTTAGAAATCACTACTTGACCACTAGTTATGTGATGATAGGGCGTAATAACCTTGTGGCTTACTATGTTCTTGTTCAACAAATTCTCGATGTAACATTCCAGTTCATATTAGATAATATTACAGACACTTCACCGCCACATGTCACTCATCTAAAGAGATGGAGATGTTACAATGTAAATCTCTTACATAGACTAGTCAGATAGTTTAGAACAAATATGTCTGCTTGACTTGCCCTGCAAAATTACGCCCTGATTATGTTGACACCATGGTTGTCCGCATAACTTGTTAATGTAGACCGTTCTAGGCTAAAACCATTAGAAACGATAATTTTAATAGAAAACGTGCACTCTTTGTTTATAAAACCACATGACTATAACTACAATAAAATGTTGATATCCGAGTGCTCAACAGAAAATGTAAGACTCATGAAGACAAAGAGTTTTCAAACCAAAATAATAACACACTGTAAAGGGCACTAAAAATCTACTGCATATTTCCTCTTCAGCTGCAAGGCTTAACCTACAAACAAAAAAGAGTCGTGAGTATTCAACGTATACTTAGTTAGTTTGGATCAACACCCATAAATAATACGATAATAATTACTTCAACAGTTATCCCTTATCATAAAGTTGATGACTACTTAATCATACACACGTATTAGGCTTAACATTTAATACCCAATCACATGACAATACACCTCTGCTGATACGCATCGTGACGCGATAATGTGAAGATCACAACGTAAGGTAACATAATGCCATAACCCAATGATACATACGAAACTATGCATTTAACAATGTGTGTTGTGACACAAAATTCAGAGAAACATCCATCTGAGGGATGGTCAAAGAGTAGTGCTCATCTAGAATCTTGAAAGACAACACCCCATGCGTAGCCAAAGGTCTCATGCCCTTAGGATAGGCAATAGTGACCGAGCTATGAAACTTTCGGGTTAGGAATGCGTAACTAGGATGCTCAAACTCCGTGAAAGTCTGAATCTTTAATGCATCTAAGTACCAAAACACGTCTTCTTTTATGCCCAAAAGTTCCATAGTGGGGACTGATATGCATCATATTTTTATCGGTTTTACGTATGGTTTTAATAGATTTTGAATAAATAAAATATTTGGCTTTCGCATATTATTGGTGTTTTTAATTTATTTGTAGTTTTTAGAAACTTACATGAAATTTGGAAAATATAGACAAAAAATAAGCAAAACGAACATTTTGGAGATTGGACAGCTTTCAAGTATCAGAAATATTGCATCAGGTGAAGGACTTCACACCAATGGATCATACTCAGCGATCGATCGATCACCCATCCGCAATTTTGGGGCTTTGATATTGAGAGGTAATCGATCGATCCCTAAGGGGGAATCGATTGATTGCCCCTCCTGAAAAAGGGGAAATTTTTCTTTTTCGACGTTACCTCCAAATCTTTCAAAGAATATACCCTAGATTTGACCCATACCCTATAAAAATACTACAATAACCACGAAAATATCAAGTTTGACACAAGTCATCAAAAAGCTCTCAACTATTCTTCGCCAAAAGTTTTAGTACTTTTAATTTGTTCTTGAAGTTTTGTTCGATAAGGGAGACGGATCTCACCTCTTTGTATCTCTATAGAGAAATTTTCTAAACCCTTTTCTACTGATTTTTATAATTATGAGTTTATATGTTACTTTTTCTTTGATTTACTTTGTCATGACTGAGTAGACCCATTGTTGGGACCAAGTGTTATTCAAAGGGTTTTTCATGGTTCGATAGATAGTTTTCTAGGATTAGAGTGTCGTTTTTGATATGTTAGAGTAGTTCTTTATCTAGATATGTCCTTTAATGTGTGTTTCTATCTTGATCACTTAGAACTTGATATTAGAATAATTTCAGCTTACACACTACTTGGGTTATCGTTTGGATCATATGTTTGATGCGTCTAACGCTTTACCCTGCGAGAGTTGAGTTAATAAGTTAGATGAACTATTGAACATGAATATGAATGCTTGTTTAATTATTTTATTGACTGTGAGAGTTGATTAATAGGATAATTAGACATAGTTGATTATCTGCCACGACAGTGGAGCAGTCATAAATTTGTGCTTTGAGTTCTAGAACGAAAGAAAAACGATGTCAGTTACCTCGAGGAATAGAACCTGCAAAATTCAAACTATGAATCCATGCGAAAAACTTGGATGCCTAATGGTTTAATTATCTTGTTTACAGTTGAATTAATTTTCCAACTTTTTAATCATTTGCATCAATAAACCAAATCTTATTTTTTTACGTAGCTTCATTCTTATTTTCATAGTTAATTATAGTGCACTCATAGTCTATGTGAGATCGATTCCTAAAGTAATACAATCGATTTGTTGTGTACTTACAATTTTCCATTGTTAATCTTAGGGTAAAACATGACTCGCATCAAGTTTTTGGCACTGTTGCTAGGAAACTTAAAGTGCCATTAGTTTTCGATTAAGAATTTAGTCTAAGTTTTTATTTTTCTTTTTACTAAACCCAAAACTTTCCTCTTGTTCTTGTGAGTTTCGAGTGATTTCACTCGAAGAAGAAATATGGAAGATTTTTTACTATTTCGAAGATTTCGACGAGATTGCCATGCCACAAGTCTTGGCTCAAGGAATGGTTTTACCTAACTCATCATCCACTCACAGGTTTCTCGCAGTGGCTATTTCAAGCCAACACATGTGACACAACAAAGGCGTTTCCAATCTCGCCTTCCTCACCAATACTTTCAAATCAGTTCGTCTCAACTCCTCCTCGTCAACCGACATATGAGCAAATGATAGATTTGATGATGAATGAGTATTTGGACCAGCAGAATATGATATATTTCGAACTCCATTCCAACATGGACAAGATGTGTTCTGGTTTGAACAACAAATTTGATGTTCTCTCTTCCCATGTGCAAAAGATGGACCAGCAACTCCAATTCATCGAAGAGAAGGTAAAGAAGAACGCATTTGACATACAACAAGGAGGGAAGAAATTTTTTGTCTAAGGATCGATAGGACAGCAGCCACGGTCAGCTTGAAAGAGGTGTTGAGTCAACGGAGAGTATTTTCTGAGCTTTCTACTCGTGTAGAAATTCTTGACGTAAAATTTTCTGCAAATGCCAAAAGTATTTTCGATCTTTGATTCAAAGTTGATGGTATCTATCAAGATGTTGATATACTCTATATTTTAATGTTTTGTGCATGACTTTTAATATATTTTCAAAGTATTTTATTACGGTTTTATGCTTTTAGAGGTAGTTTTAGAGTCTTTTCAGGGTAATAATCAATAAGGATACAAAATGGAGAAAAAAAGAGTTTAAAATCATACTACAACTATCTCCCCCAACTCAAAAGAATCATCCAAGTCACAAAACTCATAAGATATGCATTTTTCCAACTTGGACAGAACAGAAACACTAAAAGTATACCCTTCGTTTGACGCCTTAATCAACCTGAGTAGACCCATCGTTGGGACCAAGGATATTTGAGTTACCTTTCTAATGGAGTTGGATTCAAGTAATTTGGAGATGTGGTTGAAGAGTTATACCCGATTTACTGAAGACATATTTTCCTGGTTCGCAGAAGAAGTGCAGGAAACTGATGCAAGAAAGAGGCCAGCACCGGTCACGAGCTCTCCCAGGCCTCGTCTGGTGCTCTCCTGACCGGTGCTCCACCACTGGTCATGGATCCTGTCCAGTGCAACTTGTTCAAGACTGAATTTCCTATTTTGTCCTAAAATAAACCCTATATGAATCTAAGAATATATACTTGTTTTAGCCTTTTGTTATACATAATCCTTCATAATATACTATATTTTACCTAAGAGCAGCCGCATATCATTAGGATAAGCAGCAGCCACGTTTTTACATTTGTTCTTCATTGATTTTGAGTTTTAAAAGTTTCAAGGAGAAGATCTCGCTATAGAGAAGAAGTCTAGTGAACTTTATCAGAACCTGAACGAATGAAAGCATGTTTTCTTCTTGTAATAACTTGTGAAAGTTGAGTCTATTAGGTTACTAAAGCATAGTAGTTGGATCCATGACAGTGAAAAAACTATACCTTCTTGTTTTGTGCTCTATACGAGTTTTATCTAAATCCTTGAAATCAATATATCTCATCGTTTCATGATTCTCTGCGAATATCCCAATGCCAAACGCTTTTCTCTTATTGAATTTACATCTCTTTTAATTACTTGTTGTTGTATTTACTTTATTTAAAATCAAAAAAAGACATTTATATTTTGCTCTAGCTTGATTTGATTCATTACAATTCGTAGTGTAGTTGACAAGTCCATGTGGATTTGATCCGTTATTTATACTAATTGTGATTGATGTGTACTTGCAGCTGGTTTAGTTGAGTGGTAAAACTTAAACATTATCAGATGTTCAGAAAGGTTGCTGGAATGAGTAAGGAAGTTATTGATCTCTTTAACCGCAAAAGAAGGTCGAGGCTCAGGTTGATAAAAATGCAGAAACGGTTGGGGTAATTGTCGATCTCTTTGTAGAGAAAGACAAGAAAGAGCCTGAAATTTGGTTAAGTATGATTGATTGGATCCTTAACAAAGAGGTGAACTTTAATTCATGTAGCTCTGACTCTTATGGTGAGTTCTCATTCCCCTCCAAGCTTCTCAGAGGACCGATAAGTAAATGAGCTTTAGCCAAGTTTGAGAAGCTAGTTCGAAAGATAACCCCAAATATTGATTTCAACAACACATGGGAAATCTATCCTCTAAAGGATTTATTTTGCTCCAGCAATGAGTGTAGGAGAGACATTGAAAAGTTGTTCTTTAAGACGAGGCGAATGACAAAGTCAGCTTTGAAGAAGTTTGTGAAAAAGGAAGATCTAGGGAAGTTTTTGGTTTATTTCTCAATCCAAGGAACTCCATTTGAGAATGCTATGTGTGATACTAGAGCATGTATGAGCATCATGTCAAGAGCTGATGCAGACGAGCTAGGATTGTCAGACATAAAGCCTACAAACAAGACGGCCAAGCTCGCAGACGCTTCAACAGCAAAAGCCATTGAGATTGACTATGATTTGAATGCTCAACTTGGGAATTGATTTGTTCCTACAGACTTTTTGATCTTGGACAGCAACGTAAAAGCAACGATTCTACTTGGAAGAAATTTTCTTGCAACGGTTGGTGCAGTCATCGACATGCCGAAGAAAGAAAATCTACTTTTCTCATGTTGACAAGAAAACTTTTACGAAGGTGTCCCAAACAAGAAGGCTCGAGAACATCCTTGCTATGACTCTCTGATCTACACCAATGAAGAGAAGGCTAGAAGGAAGAGGAAGCGCAACAAGAACGAAGGATCTAAGGAAAGACCGATTTCCTTAGAAGTTTCACCTCACGCCTAGAAAAATGGCAACCAAGACGAGCTAAACAACTCTAAATAGAAGCGCTTAGTGGGAGACAACCCACTGGTAAGTGTCTAGAATAGTTTTCTTTTAATTTTGTCGAATTTCCTTTTATGTTTCAGAAACAATCGAAAAGTGCAGGGTGCCAATCGATCGATCAGGGGGATGATCGATCGATTGCAGAGGTGTCAATTGATCGATCAAGGGGCTGATCGATCGATCAATGGGCTGATTGATCGATTGCAGAGGTGTCAACCGATCGATCAAGGGGTTAATCGATTGATTGCAGAGGTGTCGATCGATTGCAGAGGTGTCGATCGATTGCAAAGGTGTCGATCGATTGAAAAGGTGTCGATCGATCGCACTAGTTTGAGAAGTCCAAAGATTGCAAAAAAAAATTAGCAATCGATCGATAGAGACACCCCAGATCGATCGATTGCCATATTGGCAAAAATCAGAAACTGTAGATCTTCATCTATCGATCGATCAGCGCCTATGATCGATCAATCACAATAATGTACAATTTCATCTTTTCTGGCTCAAAAAAAAAGAAAAAAAAAATCACCAATTGGATTGCAAATTCACACCGATCTTCGAGGTACCATTTTCTATCCATTTTTCAATATTCTTCATTTTATTATTACTTTTTCTTTTTTAATTTTACACTCGAAAGGTGTGATTTAAGTCTGGGGGAAGGTTCCTCGTTATCTGGCATTTTTGCTTTCTTTTGGGTTGTTTTTAGCTTTTATCGAGTAATTTAAAATTAAAAAAAATTATATGTCAAACTGTTTTACTGAGTCAAAACTTCAGTAGGGAATTATGACTTTTCACATGAACATATGCTTTAATTTTGAGACTCAGTGACAATTGCAGTAGAGTTATTCAGGAGAACAATTCAGAAACTCCATGATTGGACTCCCCCAGAAAATTCTGGTTTGCATTAATCTTGATGAATCTGATTTTGACTATATTATATTGGGCTTATAGCCTGCCTGGCTTAATTTTTCTCTTTAAATGTGTTAGATCATAGAAACGAACCAAACATTCAGGACTCCTTATTCTCTTTACCACTCTATGTTGATTGTGAATGGCCAACTCATTTTTAGTTGGTACCCCACCTTAAACCCTTACCTATTTTTAGACCTCATGCATTCTTGTTTTCATTGTCATATGTGCATATATGTGCAAAAATATCAGAGAGAAAGGGATAGACACAGTTTTCCAGTCACTGCAGATGCAGAGATTGAGAAAACTTTGTGGAGTACATGGATTGAGATTCCAGAGCTTGGGATTCGCAAAAAATAATGGTAACTTTCGTGTCTATGAGACTCTTTGTTCCAAAAATATCAAATTCTCCCTTAAAAAAAACAGAAAGTGAAAGGAAAATTATTAATAATAGGAGTCTCAAGGCCAAGAAAAATTCCAAGGAATGTCATGGATCGATTGAGAGAGAGTTCGAGCGGTTTGCAGTGATTCTCAGTGATTCCCACGGAAAATTCTAAGTCTGGAGGAGTTAGGCATTAAGGTGGTTGGAAAACTGTGGGCATCAACAGGTCCGTTCTCTCTTGCGGTTTTTCATAATATCTTGCATCCTCCAGACCGTCTGGTAATCCTAAACACTATAAACTCCACCACTAAATTAGCTTTTTTAAATTCCTAGCGCCGTTTACCCTAAATGACATTTTTTAAAGAGAAAGCTCATGCGAATCTTAATGAATGTAGAGAGTTGAATGATGTGCAGTTGAAGTTTTTTGTAGGCTTGAGATTTAGAGTATGGACAAGGCTTGCGATGGTCATGGTGGGATAAGATGAGAATGTTTTGAATTAATTATGTTGCATGTGGATTGCATGTCAAAGAATCAAAGCTATGATCTCAAGAATATGTGAGTTTCTGCGATTTTCAAACCTCTTTCTTATCCTTGGGTTGATGTTTGTTTGCGGACAAACAAAGGCTTAAGTCTAGGGGAGTTGATATACCATAGATTTTACCACTTTTTAGTATGTTTATAATAGGGTTTTAATAAAGACACTACTTGGTTTTGGCATTTTATTGGTGTTTTTAGTTTTTGTAATTTTTAGAGTCTTTACAGGAAATTGAAACAATTTGGGTCAAAAAAGATGCAAAACAAGGATTTTGGACATTGGACAGCTTCTGAGCATCAAATATTTCACATTGGATGAAGACCTTTCCACCGTTGGATCAAACCCAAATTTTACCACGAGATATATGAGAATATTAGCTTCGATTTCTATATCATGCAAATCCAACGGTTCGATCTGGAGATATGCTATGATTACTGAGGACTGGTTGTTATGGATTCGACCTGAATCAAGCAGGGGAATGAAGACCCAATCGATCGATTGCCCTTAGGCTGATCGATCGATTGCACATTTGCAATTTTAGCTGATTTTGATATTGAAAGGCAATCGATCGATTCAGAATGGAAGATCGATTGGGAGAAAAACAGTGATTCTCCATTTTTTCTTATAAATTGGGATAGTACGATATAGTTATTTAATATACGATACTTAGCATAATTTATAAATTTGCATTTAGTTTTCATTAAAAGTCGATTTTAAAAATAGGTATGACATGTTGTAAATAAGCTACTGAACAGAGATTATAAACAAAACAAAGGTTATATAAAAAAAAAAACTTCTCATAATCGTTTTAAAGACTCTACATAGGCTAGATTTTATGAACATTTTTTCTCTAACTTATTAAATAAGATAGAGAAAATATTGATAAATTAGAGATATCTATGTTTTATATAGATTAATAATGCGATATTTTTTTATATATTAACTATATATTGATAAACAATAAATTGATATAATTTTGGGATATTTCAAAAATATTATTTTGGTGTGTCAATTTTCAAAAATGTCACCATGAATTGTCCATTTTCAAAAATGCTACTAATTAAGAATTTTTTAAACCCTAAACCCTAAAATCTTAAATCTTAAATCTTAAAATGGGTTTTGACTCCTAACAAACTCTAAATCCTAAAAACTAAAACCTAACATAAAATAGTTAACCCAAACATAAAAATATTTTGAGTAAATGATATAATTTTAGTGGCATTTTTGAAAAAAAATTGAAATGGTAGCATTTTTGAAAATTTCATGAAAGTAAATTTTCGTCATAGAAATCAAAATATGTCTCCGTTATAATTATTGTTTATTTTCAAAAATGATTTATTTTATCAGTAATAAATCTATTTATTATATTAGAGATATTTAAAATTTATGTGGATTGATAACGAGATATCTATTTCTTAAATAGAAATAATCCAAAAGTATCTATATATTGGGAAAATGTCATAAAAATCCCCAACTTTCAAATTTCGGCCATTTAATCCTCCAACTTTGGCGTGGACAATTTACAGCATCAATTTCTGTTGACTTTTGTTTTAAATCTCAAACTTCCGTTGACTGAGCCAAATTAGGCATGACGTTAGTCAATTATAACTGTTGACTAACACTAGTTATAGTTGACTAACATTGTGTCTAATTTGACTCAGTCAACGAAAGTTTGTGATTTTTTTGGTAATGAAAAGTTTACTATTTTTTGCCTACAATTTTGTTTTCCACAAATTTTTGGATAAAAATATTTAAAATGATTATAGCATTAAGTAAGATGTATAATAGAAAAACACAATTGTAAATGAGAAAATATACAAAATCAAAAAATCAAAATCGTAGTAAGTTTATTTTGAAAGATTTTTAAAATTAAAAGATAAAATTTGTAAATCTTCGACAATAAAATCAACGATTGCAATAAAATTAACTATATAAAATTTACTAACATTTTCATTGTGTGCTGTAACATTTTCATTATTTTCAGAGCAAACTTTATATAGTTCTCTTCTTCTCTGGTCGTTCCTTGATCGAAACTCCTTTAAATACTCTGTTCTCCACGACTCCTAGTAGTTGTTTAAGAGGATTAAAAATCTCTGAAACAATGCTTATAATTTTAATAAATATTCACAAAACAATTATAAATAAATAATCATATTTGGGTTAAAGTAACACAAAAGCTGATATGTTGGCACAGAGTGCTCGTATTAAATCGCATGAAGTTGTATTTGTAAACTCTATACTACCGGTTTGGGCTTCTGAACCGCGTTAAATTTTATTAAAGGCTATTGACAAAAAAAAAGCATAGTTGGGTCAAAAAAAAGTATTTCATCTTTTGATATCTCTATTTTTTTCTAAAACCAACGAATTAGATTAAAAGAAAAATTCATATGCTATAATCATTTTAACTATTTTAATCCAAATGTTTGGAAAAATAATGTTTTGGATAAAAAAAATTTTAACCTTTTTATTTACCAAAAAAATCTTCAACTTTTTATTTAACACCAAAAAAATCTCTAATTATTTTTTTTACCAAAAAATCCTCAACTTGTTATTTATTAAGCCGTTTTAGTCATAGAATTAATCGACAGATAATTGTTGACTAATGTTGTTTCTAAGTTGGCTCAGTTAACCAAAACTTTAGAATTTAAAACAAAAGTTGATGCTTTAAATTATCAACGCCAAAGTTGAGGTTTTTAATGGCCGAAATTTGAAAGGTGAGATTTTTTACGACTTTTTTTCAATATATATTTATTTTAATAATGGTGTAATATGTGTGATAAGCGTTGTGGTATCAACACTGAGAGAAAAAAATGTTACATTACCTTGTGAAATATTATAGACAGTGTATATATACATAATAATAGACACTAATCAAGTATTCTAGTTTTGTTTAGAGTCTAATAGAAATATATTACTCATAATTGTAATTGTATTCTCTCTTTTTCCGGTTAAAATGGGTCTGAGGAATTCGAATCCATGTCTCTACGTCTCCCTGTCGGGATTAAATACCTCTGAAATCCTTACGTCTCCCTGTCATAATTAAATACCTCTCTGAAACAGTTTCGAATTCATGGAACAAACCTTCTATCTCTTTTGAAGAGACCACATTGGCTCAAGACAGAGAGAGAGCTACTTGGTAATAATTGTATTCTCATTGTCAGATGAGTTTTAAAACTTTGCATACACCACATTGTAACAACGAATCTCTCAGTTTTTATCATTATCCTAAAACATATACATTAATCATCTAAAAATTTCCTTCGCATTAAAGAAAAATGTTATCAATTAATCCAAAAGAAAGTCATATGAAACAGAGCAATTTTCTATCACTTCTAAAGACTTCCATTGACTAATTCCTCCCTAATTATCAACCTTTCCAACCTCCACATCCTCGCTGTCGCTGCCGCCATCCACCGCCGTGAGCTCCTTAGCCCTTTCCGCCTCCAATTCCCAATTGGTCCTACACGTCGCCACCATCATACCAATCACACATGAGACCTGCGCTGCAAGCATCCCGAGCCAAAGTCCGTTGAATCCGAACCCAAACCAAAACGCCATAACCGCTCCCACTGGCATCCCAACCGCATAAAACGCCGCCCAATTAATCTTTGCTCCGATCATCGGCCTCGCGGATCCTCTGAGAACGCCGCATCCAGTCGTCTGGGGGCAGTTTCCGAGCTCGCAGAGGCCAACGATTGGCAAAGCCATGGAAGTCAACAAAATGATTTCTTTGTCATTCGTGAAAAGCTTAGCCCAGACGTTTCTGACCGAGACAGTGAAGAAGAGAGCCGTGAATCCAAGGGAGATGCTGAGACCGAGTCCAACAATGGCGGCTCTTCTCGCTCTCTGTGGCTGGTTCGAGCCCAGCTCGTTCCCGACTCGAGTCGAGACTCCAAAGCTCAAGGAAGAGGGGAAAATGTAAACAAAGGAAGTGATTTGGATGAGAATTCCCATTGAAGCAACGGTTGCTTCAGGGTTTAAAAGCAACCCACAAAACAAAATCATGATCTCATAGCACCACCACTCGAGACAAACCGATACGCAACTCGGTATAGAGAGACCGAGTAATTTCTTCCATTCTCTCACACAATCTTCATATGACTCCTCTGAAACCTCCTCATCACTACTTAGCTTTTCTTCGAAGAAAGCGACGTAGAGGAAGAGAAGGGCGACTAGGTTGAAATTGGACACAACACCGCCCAAGGCGACGCCTTTAATCCCCAATCCGAGATAATAGATGAAGAGGAACATGATTGGCAGGTGGAGAGCACTCGCGATGGTTGTGCAGATTGATAGAGGAAGAGTCTTTGACTGCGTCCTGAGATAAACTCTTAGTGGGTGTAAGAAAGATTGAGCGATGAGATCTGGAACAGAGTAAAGCAGAAAGGTATGAGCTGCGGACGCGAGATCCTTGTCCTGTCTCAACATTCCAAGAATCTTCTCGATGTTGATCCAGAGAAGTGCAACCGGCAGAGAACTGATTACGAGGAGGATGATTCCTCGCCGGATAGTGGCGCGGAACAGGTTATGGCGTTTGGCGCCGAACGCTTGGGAGCAGATAGATTCCACTCCCATGGTTAAACCGGAGAAAACAGAGTATCCGGTGATGTTCGCGAATGCGAAGGCGAGGGACCCGCCGGCGAGAGTGGCGTCTCCGAGATGGCCGAGGAAAAACAGGGAGACGAAAGAGCGAAAGTAGAGGAAGAGACCTGTCAGGACCAATGGGAAAGAGATTTTGGCGATGGAGATTGCTTCATTTGCCAAGAGAGAGAGAGGAGCAGAATAATTTTTAAGTAAATGCAGTTTCTCATGAGAGCTTTTTGGGAGTAAGGGTTTTGTAACTTCGTCTCTGACACGTTTTGATTGACACATTCTTTTTGTTTTGTCAAATATCTGTGAGAGAGGAAGAGAGAGAGAGAGAGAGAGAGGGTTTTTGGGTGTGAAGAAGATTGGTTAAGCATTGGCTTTATATAGAGAAAGTGGCCAGTGGGTTTCAATATTATTATTGCTCCAATTTTAGTCATGTTTTCTTATTCTTAGTCAACAACTCACACGCGTAATCTATTCAATTTTGAATCCGCACACATGTATTCTGTTTTGTTTGAATTTGTACACACTGTAATTAACTGTATTTGAATCCGTATATATTTTTTCTACTCGGTTTGAATCTGTATACTGACACGAGTTGGAGGATTCCGAACTCCACCCAATAGAAATAGATCATGAATTTCTTCTCGAGAGAGTTAGTCATCTTGAGCTCCTCCACGAGATTGCTGCAAGAAGGGAGGTTCTTCAGTTTGATTGTTTTGATTTCCTTGTTCAGCCATTTATTGTTGTTGTTTTTGTTTTCGAAGAAATCGTTCGAATTTTTCTATCTCTTGCTCGGGCGCAACTAGTTTTTCTATATTAAATCGTCTAATCATGCACCTGGAACACAAAGAAAAAGACAAGAAACAAAATCAGATTGTAAAATAAAAGATAATAAAACCGAAAAGAAAATTAAAACGTTCTAGACTAGATTTTAGTCAAAAATTCGAAGGCAATATTCTTCAAGTGCCCGACAATGGTGTCAAAAACTTGATGTGTGTCGAGTTTTACCACTCCACCTAAACCAGCTGCAAGTGTACAACATTCACAATTAGTATCGATAAGGGATCGAATCCACAAAAAAAATTTCAATCACACACTACGAACTAAAATGAATTAAATCAAGTTAGAACAAAATATAAGTTTGTTGAATGTGATTAATAAGAACATAAATTAAACAGCAAGTAATTAGAAAAGATGTAAATTTATTAGGAGAAAAGTGTTAGGCATTAGGATATTCGTAGAGAATCATGCAACGATAAGATAGATTGATTTCAAGCATTTAGATAAAAACTGTCTAGAACACATAACACGAAGGTATAGTCTTTCCACTCTCGTGGCTCCAGTAACTATGCTTTAACAACCTAATAGACTCAACTCTCGCAAGTTATTACAAGAAGAAAGGATGGTTTAATTCATTCAAGTTCCGATAAAGTTCACAAGACTCCTTATCTCTACGTTCGCAGGTTAAGACGCGTTCCAAGATTATATAAAGAGGAATTCCTTAAAATACCACTAAAATATGTTTTTTGTTCCAAACATACCATCATTGAGTTTATGTTTAAGTTAGTATTATTTTAGTTAATTTATTTTATTATTTTTTTGTTAATGTTACAATTTATTTTAGTTTATGTTTAAGTTAGTATTATTTTAGTTAATCTATTTTTATTAATAAATTTGTAATAAATGTTACTATTTATAATAATTTTAAATTTAATTTATTTTTAATAACACATACTGCAACTTCTACATTATAAAAGTTACCAGTTAGTTGTATTAATAAGAATGTTAACTCATATTTTTACAGCAAACTCACTACATAAATCTGCAGTTTCTACCACATATTTTCTACTGCAAGTTACATCAAACTACAACAGCTACTGCAACTCAACTTTGATACCACGTGTTACAAGTCGGACCCTTAGTTTGTTGTTTGTTGTTGTAAGTTAGCATCGACATCGACATCAACATCTCTGCAACTTAAAAACTCCAGCATTTGGCCCATATTTTTCTTTGGACCTTTTAGTTTCATTTTTTTCTTTTATATAAATCGTGGGAGTTACGCACCTTCAGTCCATAATCTTCCCGGTACCCGGAATCAGACTTTAGATATTCCGATTTAAAGAATACTCCTCCGTACCAATGGGAGATTGAATCCAGAATACAAAGAAATCAACCTCCTTGTGTTATCATTAGGCCAATATCCCATTGATAACATCATCTTCCATGAGTATATTTTTAATTCAAATCCATTCAATTTTACTATAGACTACTAGTTTTATATATATTTTGTCAATGGGTCCACTAGACCATTTTCCCAACATGTTGTGAAGAGGTAGAGTCGAATTTCAGTAGAGAATACCGTAAAGATAGACTTTTAACTACTTGACTTAAAATTTTCTTCGATTACTATATATTGTTTTTTGGTCAAACAACATACATTATGTGAATTTAAATTCAAGTGGTGGTGCAGTAACGATATTAACAAAAACCATAAAGCTATATATCATTTTTGCAATTACCGATTACATATATATATACAAGATGATGAATATGTCTTATGCACGGACATTAATATTTATTTTAATGATTATAAAATCTTAAGATAATGTATTTACTCGTCTAAACGTTAAAATGTCAATTTAAATGAATTCATTTTTAAAAGTGAATACAAATTTTACTATTAATTTAAGATTTTCGGTATTTTCTGGTTTTCAGGGATTGGGACCTACGAAAGATCGCTGGAGAGATTTGACCTCTAGGAATAAATCACTCTACATAAGATAACAAAATCATGAACGACTAGGACATCGGTGTAGTATCTTCCGAGAAACACTGTCATACTCGCTAAGGAGGCTATTTATATAGTTTTATTTATTATCAATATGAGTTTTTAATCTTTGATAATCATAGTTCTGTCCAAAAACTTTTATATCTATCAAAGACATCTAGAATTTGATATAATTTTAGGATTTCTAATTGAATAAAAAATCTATATTTTTATGGATGTTATAATTTCACCCCCTTAAAAAGAATTTATCTTCGAATTCAGAAGAATTATCGCATTCCAAATCCAATTCTCACGTTGCTTCCTAAACATTGCGACCTCTTGTAACCCTTACAAAGATACAAATTTTCTCAATTCTTTTATGTTTTTCTCAATCCTCACAAATATCCGAAATTTAAAATATGTAACTGGGAAAGGGATTAGGTTAGAAATTATTTTAATCGATATATGATAGAAATTATGTTATTTCTCAACTCCGATAATAAATCCAATTGAGAGGACACATGTCTAACATAATGTCGAATTTTTTATGAAATCACAACTTTAACTTCCTGCTAAGGAAACTGAACTTCGCTTTCCATAGGATAAAATTGAAGTAAACTTTGATTATTCATGCAGAACTATAATTCATCCCCTCAACAATCTGTAAATATTTTGTCAGACTTGAGCAGCTTTGATCTTATCCCGCAAAAACCTTAATTTCTCTATTGACTTGTAGACCACATCAGATGCAGTGTTGCTGGTCTTTACCTCTTTTTTTCCAACTAGATTCTCATTGAGATGGTGTAGCTCAATATCACAATTTATTTTCTTCTGGGGATATCAACAACTTACTAGACTTTTTTTAATGATAGATTTGCATGGTCATTATCGTTTAAAAATTCAATTCATCTTTTCTTTTTCATAACCAACTTCTTCTTCTACACAAGTTTTTAGAAACTCTTGAGACCCTTAACTATTTACACATTTTCTCAATACCAAGGTTAACATCATATCTTAAGAGCAAAAATCATGCATAAGTAATCACCTTATTCTCATGCTTCAACACTCAACCCCATCTTGATAAGGGAGTATATGTGTACATCACATGCTCTAGACTAACTCTAAAAAGAGTTAATATTGGAGTCGATTCACTTCTTCTTCGGCACTTCAAAACTCTGCTTCAAAACACTCACTTCAATTAAACTTAGATTCCGTGCAAAATAGATGAGTGGGTAGTCTAATGATCTAAGAAAAACTCGTTGAATCTCTGTAATAACATGCTAATCTGTGAGAAACTATTTGGCCGCTTCTACATTTCCACTTCAGTAGGATCAACAACAATATCTTCTCATGATACCAAGTGTTCCAAAAATCCTACTTGATGAAGCAAGAACTTGCATTTGCTCAATTTAACATAAAGTACCTCTTTTCAACCTTTGCAATATCAATCTCAGTGTTCATTATGTTCTTTCCTGCTCTTTGAATAAACCAATATATCATATATGAACACGGTGAGAAATCCGTCCAGGTGCAGTGTCAATACACAAGTCATCAATTCCATAAATATTGCTAGACCGTTAATTATACCGAATGGCATAACCACAAATTTAAAATGACCATATCTTGTCTGAAATGTTGTTTTAGAGATATATATTTATCTTGAATCCTCACATGATGACAACATGATTTCAGGTCAATCTTAGAGAACCAACTCGCTCTCTAAAGTAAATCCAGTAAATCATCATCCTAGGTAGGGGATACTTGTTCTTTATAGTCACTTGATTCAATTGTCAATGCACAATCTCACACTACCATCTTTCTTCTTAACATGCAACACATGTGCACCCCAATGTGATGAACTATGACAAATAAATTTTTTCTCTAATTACTCTATGAGCTGCTTCTTTATTTCCATCAACTACAAAACCATCATGTAAGAAGCTTTAGAAATAAGTGATGTCCCTAAAGTAAATTCACTTGTGAAGTTAACATTACGAGATGGAGGTAAACCTGGTATGTCTTATATAACAATCTTCTCATGTTATGATAATACATGAATTTTTTTTTCATATTTAGGTGACTCCATCTCTTCACTCTCCATCATTGCTAAGAAACTCATACTAACTTCGGTCAAAAATTCCTCTCTTCAAGAACGAAATAATTTTTAATTGATGAGTTACTTTAGAACCGCAAAACTTCACCACAAAAGAACTTGGAATCGCAAAAGTGATCCTCCTTTGACGATAATCCGCATTCGCAAAATGAGAAACTACTTGTCAACTCCTAAGATAACATCATAAATCATTCGTACGAGTAAAATGATATAAGTTGATAACAATTAGTACATGCACCCCTTTATGCATCGTATTCTTTTCCAATTTCTAAAAATTGTAGCAAACTAACTCGATAGTTCCACTGATCTATATAACTATATAACTATGCTCCATATAAAATTTATACTCAAGCTCTTATTTATGCATAATTTATAACTCCTAAACTTATATCCCATAAATCATATTGCTAGACCGACATATGTTTTTATCATAAAACTTACATTCTCGTAAAATAATTTAAAAATCAGAATTTGGACCCAAAATATTTTTCAAAACAGTTGAAAGTGTATAGCACCAAAATTTCGTAAAATCATGCTCTGATACCACATGTAACGTCCCGAAATGGAGCAGTTCAGAGTGCATTTTTGTCTCTTGAAACATGTCTCAATATTCTGGAAAACCAGAAACGAATTACCTAGAGGAAGGGTGGCGAATTCTGAAACTAAAAACATTAATACTCGCTAAGGAGGCTATTTATCGGGTTTTTTTTATTATCAATATGAGCTTTTAGTCTTTGATAATCATAGTTTTGTCCAAAAACGTTTATATCTATCAAAAACATCCTTGAATTTGATATAATTTCGGGATTTTCAATTAAATCAGAAACCTCTATTTTAATGGATATTACATATTTTGTGCATCACTTTGGTTTTAATGGAATAAATATAAATAATTTACTAATTAAAGATTTTGTTTTAAAAGTACTATCTCGAAAAACAAAATTCCTCAAATCGCCATTACAATTATATGTTAGAAAAAAAATTTTGTTCATTCATTAATTTTTTTTAGTTGTTATCTCTAACTTCTCAAACAATAATGAGAATTGGTTTAGAGTTATGGTTAAAAACTTAAGGTTTTTAACTAAAACTATTTCAATCAATAAAAAACAAATAATGCATAACAGAGATAGTCGCACAATTAAAATTAAAATTTTATATAGAAACTTGAAAGAAAGAAAAAACCAAATAAAGTGAAAAAAAAAAAAACATCTTACAAAATGAAACATAGGATATATTAAAAAAATGAAAAGCATTAAAGACATAGATAAACCTAAATTATATATAATTAGAGAATTTTCTCTCTTTCTAGAGTGTCCATCTTACAAAATGAAACATAAAGGGTATATAAAAAAATGAAAAGCATTGAAGACATAGATAATCCTAAATTATGTTATAAACAAAGAAGAGAGATAAGAGAGAATATGAGGTGTGTCTTATTCCATGAATAACTAAGAGTATATATAGGGATACAATATAGGGTTTTAGCTTGGTCACCAAGTCATCTAGAACATTCCAGAATATGGGCCTATAATGGGCATCCATCTAATGGGTTCATAACACTCCCCCTTGGATGCCATTATAGTAAAAGTATTCCCTAATGCGCATAAGATGCTGCCTCGTTAAAAACCTTACCAGGAAAACTCAATTGGGACAAAACCATAGTTAAGGGAAAAAGAGTGCAACGCGCTTTTACTCCCCCTGATGAGTGCATAACTTGAGATCGTTGTGACGACGCGAACTTGTTTCTTGAAAGTAGCAGTTGAAAGTGTCTTGAAAAATAAGTCCCCCAAAGTTTCGCTTGAACGATCTGTAGAACGTGTACATCGCCATTCTTCTGCAACTCATGAGTATTTCAAATGAACCATCTTGATCATTCTCTTTGTTATACTCGATATCATTAATGTATGACATTCATTTGGGAGATTGATAGAATTCCATATATCATTGTAATGATAACGTTCTTCATTAAGTGTCTATCATATGTGTGTTCTTTGATGTCTCGTTAAAAACCTTGTCATAGAAAAACCCTATGGGATAAAAACTATGATAAGGGAAAAAGAGTACATCCACGCACATCATTATATTTCTCCCCCTCGGAAACATCTTCTTCAGGAGATGAATTCCGATCATACATGCTATCTTTTTGGAAATTAATATAAGCATAACCTTAATGAACAAACTCGTATGATTATCTTATAATTTCTCGGATCATTGAACTTCTAGTCCATAACATCCATTTCACATAAAAGATCATTTATTGACCAATTTGAACTTCAGGTTCAAATTCTCTTTTACATACAATATCTTAAACATACGAGCTATTCATGCTCATCTTTTAAAAGTTACTAATTTGACTTTTCTTCTTGTCATAGAAAATCACATCTTTCAATCATTGAAAAGATCAACAAATTTCTCAAACAGGTACTTCCGGACCAACAATATGTGAGCTTTTTTATCTAGAATCCTGCAAAGATCTCTCAATATATCATCTCTTTCGCTCGATGCTCAATTTGTAATTCCAAGCAAAAATTTATCTTTCCAAGATCTTTCATTTTGGATTCTATCTTCAAATATTTTACTGTATACAAAATCTCTTCAGGAGTTCCAATGATGTTCAAATCATCAAATCATTTCTCAAATCTCCTTATAAATATGCATGGATTAATAAGAACATTCTTATAGCCTTCTCTTTATTAAGTACTCACTGAGGCGATTATACCACATACGCCATTATTATTTCAATCCATAAAGAGATCGATTTAATATTATGCAGTGATATTCAGGTTTTGCCCGAAATTCGCACGAACTGATTCTGCCCGAAATTCGCACGAACTGATTCTGCCTGAGATTCGTGCGAATCAGATTTTTCACATAAAACAAGATTTTCATAGAAATATGATGATGCCCGAAATTTGTACGAAATGAGTGTGCTTCTGGCAGTTTAAATTCTTCTGGGACGTTCATATAAATATCATTATACAATGGTCTTTATCGTATGATATTGTCATTGTACTACTCGTGATAACTCTGCCGGAGTTTCGATGATGTTCAATATAAGAATCCCATTTGATCAATATCTTTTCTTAAATCTTCATGGGTACAAATTTACATGATTACACCCCATGCTACATATTTTCTTTTCATTCGATCGAGTAGAGTTTCGGGGAACATAACTCTGATATCATTAATCCTTCAGGGATTATATCCTTTATATTTATATCCTTCGAGGATTGCATGTAAATGTCATTATCCAGTGTTCCATCTCTTATTGCCAGACTTATAAGATAGCTAAAAGTATTGCATCCACCACAAGAGAATACATCTCTTCATAATACATTTCTTGTCTTTGTGATAATCTTTGTTCAACCAAATGTGATTTATATCTCACAATTTCACTATTTTCACTATTCTTTCACACAAGGACTCATATGTCTTCCACTGGTTTTACACTTCAGGTGCACGGACTAATTGTCCAAATATTTCTCTGCAAGAGATTATAGTTATAAGTCTATTTCTTCCTTCCATTTTGGCCAATCATTACTTTGTGTACACTTTTCAATAGACTTTCTTTCATGATCCTCTTTCTTATTCATAATATCAACTGCTCACTGCATGCGAAAATATTACGACGTCGATTTTCTTTTCGGTTCCGTTTTATTCCATTCATGACATAGCTAGCTAGATCTCTTCATTGTCAAGTACTTGAATTTTTCATTTGTCATGTTTATGTCTCTTCTAGAGATCATTCAGTCTCTTCTGGAGATCTTTCAAAAATCTTTTCTTTCCTCGATCTGGTCATTCTCAATTTCTACTCCTTTTCTTTTCCGAGGATTTTTATAGTTGGAACCAAATAGATCTATCACGCTTCATGCGATCTTTAGACTCAATAGCAGTTTGATATTGTCCTTTTGGGACATAAATTCTAATTGGAGCATATACAGCTGGTATAGGTGACTTCATCACTCTATTTGGGTCAGCAAAAGCGTCTGGAAATTAATACGCTAATTTAAACTCTGTAAATGAATTATCCTTTGGACTTCTAATATACAATCTTTAGTCCGAGGATCATTGATAATTCATTCCAACTTATTTCTTTCTCCAGCTGTTTACTTTCTCCCCCAAATGTTGGAAAAACTGACTCATTACAATGAGAGTCTGCAAATCGAGCCTTAAATAAATTCTTCTGGGATGGCTCTAGATACTTAGTCGTCATTCATATCCAACATATATTCTTATCCTCTTTTGAGGTCCCATCTTAGAACACCGTGGTGGAGAATTTTGGACGTTCAAAGATTTTCATATGGGAAATATTTGGTTTCTAACCCAAAACCAATTATGATGGGGAGAACTATCATTTACTCATTGGCTTGATGCGAATCAATGCTTCTAAAATATTTTGTGTATGAACATGATCTTCTGGATGTTCAACACTCATTCCAATGGACATGTAATAATCATGCTTTAAACATAATTTCACCAGCATTATCAAATCCACTTGCCTTTAGATAAAAATCTGGAATGCTCTCGTACTTTAATCAATTAAGCAAGTAACCTCGCAAATTCCAAGTTGCGGATTGATAACAAGGATAAATGTGGCAATATAGTCGATGTATCCATCGACTTTATGCGTCCATCGAGTCAATGCGTCCATCAGCTCGATGCGTCTATTAGAACCATAAGGTATCTAAAAATTTACATGGTGGGTGATCAGTCCATAACCATCTCCTTGTATCCGTTCCAGAAAATTGATAGAATCCAAATTATTTAAACTGGTGAAAGCCATATTATCATATTGCCTTCTGAGCAAGCAACATATAATAAATCATTAGGAAGAATCTTCTGGTTCTTCACTGAATGTCCACATTATTTTTTGCATCATCATTAAACCAAGATGACCAATCCGGTTAAGCCAAACATTTAATTTCTTAGTAAACTTCTGGTTTATTTTCACTATTAATCACTTACTCCCTTCAGGGGATATCATTATTAAAATTACTTTCTTTAGTCCATGACAATCAAGCATGGATTTTGATGATGAAGCTTATGTCGATAAAGCAATAAACAAGATAATGATATAAAATCTGTAATCTAGTATAGAAAATCCTAGAGATTAATTTGACTAAAACCATAAAAGACATGGTACGAGGTCAAGAGCTTAGAAATCGAGTACCTGGAAAATCTAAAGCCATCGATAGGAGTTGTTAGAGAACGGAGACCGAGACAATCACTTTAGTAACCACTTCCTCGGCAAATTTTATTTGTCTAGTCTTTTTCTTATATATGCAAGGTATCATATTCACTTCAGGGAATAGACTAAAACTAGCCAGACATGAGTCATGATTTCTTGTCAATAGCTCATTATTATTTTTAACCTTAAGAAGACACGATATATAATTTCATAACACTTCTTAAATTCTTTTCACGATATTGTGTCTACAGGACAACATTACTTACATGAAAGTTTAAGTATGCCTGCTTTACCATCTCTGCATTAGAGATATTCTCTCAACAAAATATCAATTTGCAAGTAATTCTTAACATAGTTGAGTTATATTCACTTACAGACTAGTTCTAGGTAATATCACATTCTGGTGATCACACCTTTTTTTTTAGAATTGCTCTGAATAACTTGTAGATCTTTTATCAAGCAGTGAACATAATCTTCTGGATGTGTCACTTATTCTCTAAGTGAGATTCTTTTTAGAATTGCTCTGAATAACTTGTAGATCTTTTATCAAGCAGTGAACATAATCTTCTAGATGTGTCACTTATTCTCTAAGTGAGATTCTCTAATTCTCCCCCTCGAGATGATGAAACTTCAAGTTCATCCATCTCGAAGTGAATATCACGATGAACGAATATATTATTAAGATCATCTTATTAAAACAAGACTAAGTAATAATCCTTATTAACACCATCACAATTCACTAATTCTTCTATCATGCCATGAAATTAGGTTCTCAATCAATCAATTCACCAGACGAGATCACATGACAAGTAATTGCAAAAAAAAATTTGTGCAATATGAGTCTTTACATGAGAAGAAACAAGCAGCTGAGAACAGTGCAAAAATCCTAGTAATTCATAATATAACTGTTCTGTGCAAAATTCGGGTTATAATTATGTTTATGCAAAACTCGTGTGACACCCTAATAATTCCATAACAAAAATTGATCCATGCAAAATCCGGGTCAAAATCATATATGTGCAAAATTCGGATTACAATTGCAAAAATCGGGTGAAACAATAATCAATTTAATAACATAAACCAGTGCAGATCAAATAAGAGAAAAAACCATGCAAATCCCGGATGAGACAAATTTCATTGTAAAAATCTAATAATTTTTACCAATCAATATATAATATAAATATATCATATAATTATCTAATAACATTAATCATGACATGGTTTCAGATCTTAAAAACAAAAATTATTGTTTACTAAAATTTCAATTATAAAAATCATGGTCGCTGAGACATAATTATAAAATTTATGGTCGTCATATTATATAGATAACTAAACCAGTATCTATATGGATTTTGGTTTACTAAACCAGTTTTAACCAAACGAATTATTAAAACCAATAAATGTCAAAGTTTGATCATTTATTAAAACCAATAAAACAATAAACAACAAAGTATGCAAAATCACACATTAAAGCGTAAAATCAATCGGTTGTAAATTGTTTCATTAACATGAATCGATAAAATAGCATGTGCCAATATTATATGACAAAGTATTATATAAAATCCCAATGATAAAAAGATAATTGAATTTGGTTCAATATATGATATGTAATTTTCAGAAAGAATAATTCTAGACAATTATAACGTGAGAGGATAACTATGATAATGACATGTGAATCTAGGTTTGCTGAACCAACGCAACGCCGATTTCAATATTAGATTCTCAAAACTAATAAGCAAAATCTTTTTTTTTTTTTCAATTTTCATAACAGTTCTAGTAATTTAATCTTCGATCTCATTATTTGATGACGTGACAGTCTAGATTTAATTTAAAAAAAAAAACAAAAAATCAAAAAGATTACATGCTATATGCACATCATATAAAAAAAACAAATTTCCAAAAACTTGATCGAACACAAAATCCAATAAGTCTGACAGTAAAGTTCAATAATTAACCATGTGTCGATTTTTTATTAAACATGTATTTCTTATTAAACGTATTTTAAAGCATGTCTCCATAATTGTAAATCAATGAAACATGCAAACAGATTAAGAAAAAGTCAATAATGAAACAATAGTGCATAATTTTATGGAATAGCAAAGCATGCTTTATTAAACCAATAAACCAGATCGACCTAAAACAATACTTGATAATCGATTTGTTATATTGAATACTCGATAAGATAAAGCATACATGAGAGGATCTACTTACCTTCATCGAAACAAAGTGAAAGTAGAAGGCGTAAGAGAATGAAGACGAAAAGAGCTCTTCGAGATAATGTCGGCCAGGGTTTCGTGCTCAGACGGCTAGGGTTTCGTGCTGATAACGTGTTATAAATAAAGAAGAGAGATAAAAGAGAATATGAGGTGTGTCTTATTCCATGAATAACTAAAAGTATATATAGGGATACAATATAGGGTTTTAGCTTGGTCACCAAGTCATCTAGAACATTCCAGAATATGGGCCTATAATGGACATCCATCTAATGGGTTCATAACAAATTATATATAATTAGAGAGTTTTCTCTCCTTCTAGAATGTCCACCTAAGCAAAAAAAAAATTTACACTAAAATGTATTTAAAATGTTCATTTAGTTCATACTAATTATATAAATTGCTACTTATAATTAATAGACATTTGAATTAAATAAAAACACATAAAACTTAAATTAAATGACTAAAAGAAGTAAAATTGATCTTATGTAAAACTCTGAAATTTTTTTATGATTTTAAAATTTTCAAAAAAATATTAATTTATATAATGAAAGTAAATTTATTTTAACTTTTAAAAAATAAATCTGTAAATGTAACAAGAAAAATAATAATTAAATATTAACTTTCTACATCTGCATAAATGTGTTATGAAAGAAAATACAGAAGTTAAAATTTTTTAATCTATATTGTACTCATTTGAGAGTAATAGAAAATTATAAATTTATAGTAAGACTGTTTACATATTAAATTTTTAAAAAATTGAAAATATGTGTTGATAAAAGAGTGGAAATATGAAAAATGAGCACAAAAGAGAAGAGCAAATGAATAAAAACTATCGATAACCGACATAAAAAATCTATGAAAAAAGGTATTTAATGATGGTAAATTATCGAAGAATCGCAATTGAGTGTAGGATCAAAAAGGGAGAAAGTATATTAACTTCGCTAAAGGATATGAGAGATCTCAATAAAGATGGATATTATGGAGTACAATTTTTTTTTTATTTACTTCCATATACAATAAATGGAAACTTGAAAAATACGACATTCGAAAACATCAAATTTGGATTTTCAAAAAGTATAAAAGAAAACATTTTAAAAAATGAAAGCGTTTTAATCTCAACTAGATTACCACCCGTGTTATGCACGGGATTAAAATATTGTTTTTTAATTGAATTTACATATATATATATATATATATATAATATTTTTGTATATTAAAATATGTTTGTAAAATTTTGTAATGTTTTTGTCAATATTGGTTTGATATATTTATAAAATATTTTTTTACTAATCATATTATTTTTAAGTTATTAATATTTTATTATATCATGTTAATATATAATGTATATTTCTCAAATAAATGAAGCACCATTAATGTTAAATAAAAAATAAACTGAATGTAATGGTAAATTTTGTGTTCATAGTCTATCAATGTCGGTTAAATAAAAATTATTTGGATAATAGTCGTATGTTTATATTAGAAATTAGTATATATATCGGTATAGATATAAACCGACGGTAAACAATTAGTAAATTAGTAAATATATTATTTGTTTGTGAATGTAGATAAATTTATTACTGGATTAGTGCTATTTAGAAAAGTAATTGTTTGGCAATTAGGATAGTGTTAAGAGTTTAATTAATTAAATAAAAAATAAAAAAGCTGAGAAAAATTGTGGTGTTGACACATCAACAATTTTAATCTCCAATGTTCCTCCTTTAATATATAGAGGATGTTTATAAATAAGAAGGCTAAAATTTATGCACTAAAAGAGAATAATCAATTGTCACAATGAGTTGCACAACAAGCACACACAAAGAGTGATATGTAATCTTTATAGCATATTTTTAAGTAGAAGTGCAATTCTATACCATAACCGAAGATTTAAGAGAAAATAGTAATTTTATATTATGGATTTTTTGTCGTCTGTTATTTTAGATATTATGTATAAACTAACTTTATTATATTTTCGTAAATGTATTATGAAAATTTTAAAAAATAAATATGTTTTTATCTATATGGTACTTCATTTTAGAGTAATAGAAATATTATGTATTTAGATTAATATAATTTTTTCATATTAAATTTTAAAAATAAGAATATGTAAAACGAGCACAAAAATAAAAGCAAATGAATAAACTAAGAAAAATAAGAACCAATTGATGGTAAATTATTGAAGCTTTAAACTGAGTGGCAAAATGGGTGTCACGAGGCCGAAGATCTGATGAGAAAGCGAGGATATCTAACTTCAGTAAAGGATATGACCAATCTCACTCAACATGAAAAAATAAGGTCTATAATTTTTTTTAAATTCTACGTTTCTACATACAATAGATGGAAATTTGAAAAATACAACAATATTCTAAAATGTCACTCGGGTGTTTGAAACATTTAAGAAACATGTGAAATGTTGAAAGCGTTAGCATTATATGTTCCTATATAAGAAGTTTCGAATAAAAGAGCAAATAAATTAATAGTCATATGATTCATGAATTGCACAACAAAATGTACAAAGAGTGATATGGAGAAGAGAATGTTTGGTTGCAGCATGAAGTTGATATCCCAAAAAAATGATGGGCGCTAACCGCCAATGAGAGGACTGAAATCACAATGACATAGTTATTGGTGGGAGAGTAAGATCACATCTTTTTATGTTGGATGTGCCAAATATTATGGTAAATAAAAGAACTAATATTTTCATTGATATTGTTATTGATTGAGATTAATATTATATTTTTTTGTTGTTGGACGTGGTAGATGTTATGGCGAATAACAAAACTAATATATTCATTAAAAATTCTTAAGTACGCTAGGATTTTGAATCATGCAAATTTTAAAAAGAGTTTAAAAGAAAAACTCTTTTTAGAAAAATCATATATTGAACAATCTTTTATTTTTCAAATGAGATAGAATATCTATTAGCCAGATGTTTAACATATTTAATTATCTCCAACGGTTTGATTAAAAATTTATATAAGATGCGATTGCATTTCTTACCATTAAGGTAAAGGGTTTATAGTCAATGTGTCGATCGCGTGTAGTCAATCAAAAGACAGTAAAAAGAAGGCAAAATGACTGATGCATAGAAGAAAGCGACAGTCAATGATGAAACAAAATTGTACGATTACCGTCTAAAAAAGGCAAAGCGACCGTCTTTTTATTTGTTTTCTATTTGTTTCATATGGCAAAAAGGCAAAAAGCAAAGTACAGTCATATTTATTTGGGTACATAGCTTACGGAAAATACGGAATTAAAGATATGATTAAATACAATATTTATTGTGTGATTGTTTTATAGCAAAGAAAAATTAAGAATCCATACACAACTGATAATTTTTAGTTTGATCACGATAAATATTTAATCAATAATAACATATCATACAATTATTTAGACATTTGTCTAGATGATTTGGTTATTAGACAATGCAAATCGTACGTCTTTCTCACAAATAGTTTTAAGATATTGCAAGACAACTATATATGAAGATGATCCAAATAAGTACTATTGCAGAATTTGCAGTTTCAATTTTCTTATGGAGAAGTGATGACCTTAAAATTGGTAATTTACGTTCACACGCGCAGTAAAAATAACCATATGATACACGAGACCCAAATTAAAATTTCAAGTAGGTAAAATTCTAATTATATTATCACAATTTTATTTGACCAATTAGGATATGATTAGAATTTAAATTAATTGACACAAAAACATAATAACAAACAACATAACAAGGGACGGGTCAAATTCTCATGTTTATCATACCACTAATACAAGACGAGTGGAGTTTTAACCTATTCAATTCAATAGAAACTTCTCTCTCTCTCTCTCTCTCTCTCTCTCTCTCTCTCTCTCTCTCTCTCTCTCTCTCTCTCTCTCTCTCTCTCTCTCTCTCTCTCTAACATCATTTCATGTTTATAAGTCTATTAACTTTTCAAAGTCGCAAATTTACACGCGGGTGTGCCCACACGTTGAATTAGGGTCAATGTCTCAATGAGAAGATACCAAGTGGAGTTGGGGTTAATGACAACTCAAAACGAGTATTAATAAATACTATTTTTAAAAATTCCTAATTTTTAAAAAATAAAAAGGTGAAATATAACATATTGTGTGAAATTTTCCACAGAGATATTGGTCACATAGTTTTATATATTTTAATTCTTCGTACTTGTTTAATTTTGGTAATCTAATTACTAATTTTAAGATCATAAAAAAAATCTGCCGGAAAGGGAAAAAAATAGGAAGAATTAATAGTAGAAAGAAAATTCTAAGCAATGAAAAGATGGAAGTTAGTTAATAACTTAAAGTGGGATTGGCTGGTCGGACGTTGACCAGGCAAAAAACAGTGTTCAGGCAAAATAGTGTTCAACACTAAGAGAAAAAAAGGAATTTCGTTTTGGGACCAAAAAAATCGAAGAGAATCATGTTGATGTTGCTACATTTTCTACATAACAAAAAATAATATAGGAACTAATTTTACAAATTTATCCATGTGGAATGGCTATATACTATTGTTTCCTATTCGAGAAGAACAAGTTTACAAAGGTTTTTCTCTGTTATTATTCTGAGATGCTAAAGATTTATATTTATACAAGAGGTTTAACATAATTACCATACAAACATATAAGAGGCAAAAGATTAAAATGTTCGCGAGTTGAATGTTAGTGAAAACATGCTTTAACACTTCTCGTTGAATCTCATCTCGAATAAAATGAAAATTTCTCTCCACATATTTGGTACGTTCGTGGAAAATTGGGTTGGCCGCAATGTGAATTATTGTCTTACTGTCACAAAAGAGTGTCATAGGTGATGAATGATTAATCCCAAAATCAAGTAGAAACGCCTTGATCCACAAAAGTTCCTTCAGTGCGTCATGCATGGATCTATATTCCGCCTCTGTAGAGGAACACGATACAACGCGCTGCTTTGTGACTTCCATAAAATCGGAGAGGATCCCAATTGAATAAAGCTACCCAAAAGAGATAGTCGTGCCATTGGACATCCAGTCCAATCTGAATCATACCAACCACGAATATGTAGATCACAATCGGACCGAAGAAGAATACCTTGACCCGTATTTGCTTTGAGATACCGAACAACCCATAAAGATGCATCCCAATGAGCTTGGTTCGGATGCTGCATAATATCCAAGGCATGCTTTCGTTGACAAAGATAAATGCTTTCAAGATTCCGTGCCACTTCAATTCCAAGAAAATATTTTAAAGCACCCAAATCTTTCATACGGAAACAATAACTCAAATATTCTTTGATTTTTGTGATCGCACAACTATCATTACTCGTGATAACTAAGTCGTCAACATACACGAGTATATAAATCTGAACGCCATCACGAACCAGCGAGAATAAAGAGTAGTCAGACTTAGATTGGATAAAATCGTAGGTACGCAGAGCATTTCCCAACTTGGCAAACCAACAACGTGGAACCTGTTTCAAACCATTTAATATTTTACAAAGTCTATACACCTTATTACGTGACGAAGCACAAAATCTAGGAGGAAATTTCATGTAAACTTCTTCATACAATTACCCATGAAGAAAAGCATTATGAACGTCCATCTGATGCACATCCCAATTACGTGCAGCAACAACTTGAAGAAAAAATCGGATATATACCATTTTTGCCACTGGTGCAAATATCTCATTGTAATCAATTTTTTCCTTCTGGCGATTGCCAAAGACTACTATACGGGCTTAGAACGCTCAAGTGAACCATCAGAGTTATATTTGAGCTTGTAAACCCATTTGCAGCTGAGACCTATCTTCCCTGGAGGAAGGTCTTCTAAATCCCATGTATGAGTGTCTTGACATCATAGAATCTCATCTTGCATTGTCCCACACCCCTTTTCATCTTTCACAGCTTCAGCGAAAGATCGTGGCTCATTAGCTTCAAGTACAGCTGCAGGATAAACTTGATGGGAAGCAGAAAACTGATGTGAGTCAACATAGTGAACAATGGGGTAATCAACATCATCTGAGGGAAAAACCAAATCGGGATGTTGAGTAGATGGAAGATTAACAACATAATCCTTAAGAAGCACTGATGGATTCTTCGCACGACAACCACGACCTAACTTCTTTGTAACACATGAAGCTGCAACATCAATCACTAGAGCTGCATCAGTGGTAACTGGATCTGCATTAGCAATAACTCGGCATGCATCATCTATAATTGGATCTGTACCATCCGTACTAGACGGAGATGTTGGGATCTCAGAGGATGGAACTGGGTCACACATGTTATTAGCTGTGTTACACAGGTCGGGAACTGGGTCACACATGCTATTGGCTGTGATACATAGGTCACTGTTGTGAAGAGTAGAAGAACTCGTCACCTCCACATCAACAGGTTGCTTTTCTAAATATTCCAACGAAATCTCTGCGTTTTCTGTAGCTAATAAAACAGCAGGGGGAAGAGCATAAGAGGAAATAGGAAGCGATGGAGGCACGTTTGGTGCATATGAAAATGATGTCTCGCAGAAAATCACATCTCGAGAAATCACAATTTTCTTTTCTTTAAGATCATAAAGCAGCCATCCTTTCTTAGCGTACGGATAACCTATTAAAACACATCGTCGAGACCGTGACGCAAACTTATCGCCTCCATGATGTTGATTATGAGAAAAACACAAACAACCAAACACGCGTAAGTGATCGAATGCAGGAGAAGAACCATATAAGATCTCGTATGGTGTTTTTCCTGTAAGAATCATGGATGGTGTGCAATTAATCAAATACCCTGCTGTGAGAATACATTCTCCCCAAAATCGAAGAGTAAGGTGAGCTTGAAACCGCAGGGCTCTAGCAACATTAAGAATATGACGATGTTTGCATTCAACACGTCCATTCTGTTGTGGGGTACCAATACATGAAATATCATGAACAATGCTACGTTCTAAGAAATGATCTTTCAAGCAGATAAACTCGGTACCATTATCACTTCTCACATTTTTTACAGATTTTCCGAATTGGCATTCGGCCATCACCACAAAATTCTTTAAAAGCATAGAAATTTCGCTTTTTCGGTCATCAAAAATAATCAAACTCCATGAGAAAAAATCATCCATAATGGTAAAAAATAGCGGCCGCCAGAAGAAGATGGTGTGCGATAGGGTCCCCAAACATCACAGTAAATAAGTTGAAAACTTGTAGTAGTTTTACTACCACTTATAGAAAAACAATCTCGTGTTTGCTTAGCGCGGAAACAAACTTCACACGCGGAATCAGAAAGCTCCCTATGTCTACTAACATCAACACCAGGAATAAAAGAAATAACTTTAGGAGATGGATGCCCCAGACGTTGGTGTCATACATCAAACGTCACGCTTACACGCAGACAAATAGCCTCTACCGCATCCACTTCTCGAAAATAGTAAAGACCGTCACACTCCTCAGCGGCTCCAATCAGCATCCGCGAATGGTCATAAATAGCACAAAACCATCACGAAAGTGAGCAAAACACCGGTATAACCGAATCATCTGAGATACAGATACCATATGGCAATTCAAACCCTCAACAAATAGCAAATGTAGCAAACGAATCTGTTTCCCAAGATTAATTGTTCATTGCTTTGAAGCAATCGAATGTCGTCCATCAAGGAGACCCACCAAACACGAAGCGATGTTGCTCACATCTTTCAAAATCTCCAAACAACGTGTCATATGATTTGACGCTCATGTATCTAAAATCCAAGGTGAAAGGAGAGACTTACCAGTCAAAGTCTCTGATGTTGTTGTCTTTCTGGAGTGAAACGTGTTCAATAGGATCTGCCACTATTTCTCTTTGAATCCACCAGGACACGTGATCTGAGATGCACCAAAGACTGGAGTTGCACTCATTGCTGCTTGTAAACCAACAATCTGCGGAGTCATCGACTTGCCACAACCAAGAGTAGGGTGGTTGGTTCTTCTCACGACCAGGCAATTCAATTCGAGCTCCTTTCCACCAAATTGCGTAACACTTGATAGAATAACAATGAGCATCATCTTGTCCTTTCTTTCCGCAATGAGAACATATGTGGTCTCAATGCTATCCACATGATCGTTGTTGTTCACTTCGTATGCGAGAAAAATAAGTTTGCATCGTAAAACTTACAACTTCAGGACGAGTCTCTGCTTCCATATTTTATGTTTTAACAATTTCATCCCGTTGAAGAATGGAAAAAGCTTGGTTCAATGTTGGCAGTGAATCTCGAGAGAGTAGACTCGACTTCAAAACACCATAAACAGATTTATCCAAACCCATCAAAAATTGATGAACCTTATCTTTTCCCGCTTGCGAGCTGCTCTAGTTTTTGAGCTACAAGTGCAATTGTTGCACACACACTCCTCTTCTTTGTCATAATCTGTCAAATCCTCCCAAAATGTTTTCAATTTCCCGTAACATGCCTTAATACTCAATCCCTTTTGCTTGCAAGTCGTCAATTCATACTTCCATTGTTGAATTCTAGGGCTTAGCACAATTCTGTATTTCTCTGAAATATCATCCCAAAGATCTTTTGCAATCTCAAAGTAAGAGATTTCACGGCGTAGGGAGGGATCGATCGTGTTGCGAATCCAAGACACCAATAACGATTGAATCGTCCACCAATCATCAATATCTGCAGCGTCGTCAGCCGGTTTTTAAATTAAGCCATCAAAGAATCCAAATTTCTTGCGAGCTCGCAAGGCAGTTTGTAGCTCTCGAGACCACTCTTCATAATTATCGCCGTTAAGAAGAACCTATGATATCAAGGTTCCTGGATTATCACTGTCGATGAATTGTACATCTCTGCAAAATAGGGTTTGTTGTTGCAATAATCATCGATGTTGCATCCTCACCGTCGACCATCGTCGTTGAATATTGTGCCTAGGTTAATCGAAAATTAGTCTTGTGGCTCTAATACTATGTTAGAGAAGAACAAGTTTACAAAAAAATTTCTCTGTTATTATTCTAAGGCACTAAAGACCTATATTTATACAAGAGATTTAACATAATTACCATACAAACAAATAAGATGAAAAAGACTAAAATGTACATAAACTCTCTCTAACATTTTCTAAAATATGTCCAAGTAGATAATTAAAATTTTTTAGTTATTGTTAAAATATTATATGGATGTCTATTTCTACTGTATTATACTTTCAAATTTTCCATTATATATTTTTAACCTTTATAATTAAAAACGACAAAATTTCTATTAAAATTTTAGATTTTCGTTGTATTTTTACTTTATATATTTGAGAACTAGTTGTTTATATTTTTAATGAATACTGATGTAAGCATAATTTAAATTAAAACTTAATTTGTGATAATATGTGTTATAGAACATATCTTTTTCTAACAATTTTTAGTATATATATAATAAACCATGTTAGGATTTAAGACTTTGACACCATAATTTTCAAGAGTTTTTCGAAGATTTGTGATAGGCATAAACTTATGCATCAAGTTTATCATTTCCAAATCTTGTTGCAGTAAAATATTCAATTTTTGGCACGCTTTTCCATCTCAACAAGTCCTTGCCAAGTCAGCTTTTCCGCTCCATCAAGTCATTTGCTTCCTAAACGTCTGTCTGATGCATCTTCTGATTTATCAGTTTCCAGCTCACGGAACGTGCATCTTCAATCTTCCCCTTTTTAGCTTAGTTTGATAATCAAGCACTTCGATCTTCGATTACTTATAAAAATAGAACACACACACAGACCAACCAAGGCAGAATATCCAGACCAAGTAATCAACACAACAAATAACCCACTCATCAAAAGATTAAGTTCAAGGTTACAACATCAGATCCTGAAACAGACAGCTATTTAAACAAAATACTAGAATTGTTCAAAGAGTTAGAAACAAGAGATGTGTTAAATAAAAAAACTCCACGGCAGCCACATTTGCTTCCCCATACTCTAAGCATCCCCTGGAACATTCTCATCACCGTTCTCAGGATCAGATCCATCTCCCCCTGCTTGTGATCATAACTAAGTTAGATATCCAACAGACAGAGAGACTCAGCAAATCATTTAAAGTGACTTACGTGCGGCCAATGGTTCCTGAAGGATCTTGATTGCAAAACGCATGGCTTTGTGGTCCTTGGAGGTCAAGACTGAAGTACCAACACGAGATTCCTTCCTATACACTTTGACTGGAGGCAATGAGTCTCCATAGAACATGGTGATGAGCAGTGATCAGTTGGTAGATCAGGCTAGGATACGACACAAAGAACTTAGATTCTAGAGAGAGAGTCCCAGATGCAGAACATGATCTAACACAATTTTCTCAAAATTAAAAGGGATCTTGCTGACAAGCTTGTACAACATCATGGTTTGGATATCCAGAGTTTTTTGTGGGAGACCAGGTTAAACAGCAGATTTTGAACAATCCACCTTTAGCAGGCTCATAGTGAGAAGCCAGTAGCGATTTCCACTTCTTGACTCGTCCATCAGTTATAAAGGATGCAAGGTCATCGTCTGTCAAGGCCTATGTGGCTACTTTGTGATCAGCATCAACAACGGACGGTAGATTGAACAAAGCATTAATAATATGGTGAAAACTCACACTTAAAACCTCTGACCTAGACATCAACCTTGGCTTCCTCTATATTGACAACAGGAATATATGCCCAGAATTCCCTAACAATCTCAGGATCAAAATGATTTCACCTTGACAACGGTTTCAAGAAACCCAAACTCCTTGATTATTTTTTCAACTTCCTTCAGATTTGCCGAGAATTCAACAATCTTCTCCTCAATAAATGGATGAATCAAAAAATGATCATACCTGATCTTATTAACCCAAGAGAGAAAATGAGTTACATCAAACACTTTCTGAGTCATCTCTTTTTGAGAGTGTGCCTTCTTCTTCTTGAGATCATGACCTGAAAAGTGTAATGACCCCGATGAGCGGTAAGGACATCCAGAGAAATCGTTTTTGAACATTTTGGGAATCACGGGTTTGAGAGATGGAAAGACTTAAGGAGACTTAAAAAGGAGTTTTAGTAGAGGAAAATTCCATTTTGGTTAGAGGAGTTTCAGACTGGATCGAAGCAATGGACCAAAGGAATGGTACATGTAAGTCGCGATCCAATCCAATCCAACAAAGGACGTTGGGATCATTCAGTGGAAATTACTTAGGCTTGGATCAAGGGGAACAATATGGATCCAAAGAGAAGAAAGTCTATGTAATGATTCCAGTGATTCATAAGGACATCCGGAGGGACCGTGAATTTTTAAAGTATCGGGATTGAAGGATCTTAACTTGGAAAAGTTAGAGAATGTGTAAAAAGGAGACTTGGTCAAAGAAAATTCAAGTTGGATCGAGGAATTATTAATCTGGGTCGACAAAAGTTCGATGGCTCGAGAATTCTTACCCACGGGTCAAGCCAGTACGACCCACGGGTCGAGAGGAATCATTCTGGATGCAGGAAACTTTTCTCACCACGGACAGGGCACGTACAGGACACGTTGGGGATTGGTTGGGGCGCAGAAAGCGACTGCCACATGTACTGCATGCGCATAAAGCGCATGGGAACTGATTGGGGTCTACATTTAGCAGATTTTGTTCAAACCGAGAGGGCTATATATATCAACCCATACCTTTAGAAAACCTACCCTTTTCCATTTTTCTTACCCAAATGCTGTTGAATCTTACCCAGACCCGAGTCTAGAAGAATTCTTTACCCAGATTCGTTCCGTGGGTAATCAAGGGTAGAAATCACGGTAAGATTTAGCCAGATCTGGTTCGTTCAATTGTTAAGGTAGATCTCTTTCCTTAGGCTCAGGTTGATCAAGTCATTCGGGAAGAGAAATCCATTCACGTTGGGAATCCAGTCCACCAAATAAAAAGTTGTGAGTGCGGTGATGCTTACCGTGTGTTGATGAGTTGAACACACGATAGATTGTCTATTGTTATGCTTCATAGCCGTTTAGGTTCATGCTAGAATTTTAATGCATGCGTTGCTGATTTTTACTAAGGAAAACTTATAGAAATGGTTGTGCATGTTTAAGCGGTAAAGGATAGTAGGTTTCAGTGATGTGGGTATGATTGTGCTAACGAATGATATGCAGGAGGAATATCGAACTTGTGATTATTCGTTTATACGGATACACATGCATGTTTAACTCGTATGTTGCTGTAGAAATCTTGCTTGAGGTTCTTAGTAAATTCTGTGAAATTGACTAAGTATAAGCATGACGGTTGAATGCATGTTGAGTTGTTTGGATGATAATATTCATTGAAGTATATTGCTTGGCGAATTGCATTATATTGAATATTTGATAAAGTGGAATGCATGTTGGATTGCATGGTTGAGCTTGTGGTGAGTGCTTGGGATGATGTGTGTACGGAGTCTCTAGCTTATGTCTTGGTTGAGCATAGCTAAATTTGAGACCATGTGTGAAATGTGAATGTGGTAGGGTTATTATGCATGTTATTCTTAGATGCATGCATATTTAATAACCTAATATTGTGAGGCGATTCGACGTTCCCGGATGGATCGTGCTTAACGGCACCTTTGGGTGCTATGGGATAACCACGCAAGCACGGAGGATACTGGGGTAGTTCCTTTGGCCGTGCATACATGACGGTGTATGAGTTCAATGTGAGAACTGTGATATTGTGTGCCTTTGTGGCTAAAATTCCGTGGGTTGCCCGGGGATGGACGACGAGACTGCAAGGCCTTGATGATGATGTGGAATCTGGATTGCATTGCATATAAACTTGGTGGTCCTTGTTGTGTAATCAATTCTTTGATTATTTGTCTTATGAAGTGTTTGGTCCTGATTGTCGGTTCTTGTTTAACTGTTTTGTGATTGATCGCATCTGGTGTGAGCTGCCTTGTTATTCATGTGCGACTTGACTGATTGTTATTTTGGGTTTGGTTGGGAATGATTATGCATGTTAGGGAGCCGAACTCACTGATTAATGCTAGATTACTCACCCCTCATCTTTCTTGCAGGTAACCAGTAGTCGGGAAATCCTTAGAGGGAACATTAAACGTTAGGCCATCAGTGTAGTTTATGTTGCTTTTGCAAATTGGAATAATGTTTAGTATGTATGTATGAATATGACTCGAGTACCCAAAGTTATATTGTTTTTGGTAATGTTTTGATAATGTAGTATACTACGTATAAATAAAGAAATGGTTTTTCTTAAAGCCACGAGTGTCAAATGGTATTAGCTTGGTCCGAGCTAACATAACTCTTCTCTCTGGAACGGGTTGGCAAGCCTTAGGCCAGAGTTAAGAGGGACGGTAAGATGGATGGACGGACCGGAACCTCAGATTTGTTCCAAAGATTTTGGTCTGACCGTCCATCTTATTCGTCAGGGTTGTAGCATTCTCGAGCTGTCTGGTTCTTAGATCGGATCGGGGGTGTTACATGAAGTACCAGCCGTTGAGCACATAGTGACCCTTTGTTTCCATTTGAGCAGAGATACAGGAATCGAGGTATCAGAAACCTCCACTGGAGCACTAGGATTTGCCACTGACAGAGCCAACGAGACGTTTTCCGATGCAGTAGGTGCATGTGGTGGAGACTAAACAGGACATACAGAGACAACCAGCGGCGAGAGAGGTTCAAGATCTGGCGGTACAGATTCCAGTGACAGAGCTTTTGGATCAACGAACGGAATGATCGCCAGTGGGTTCACCTATTTTTGCATGTCTATTCGAGCCTTGGCAAAAATATTAATATCATGACTGGAGTTTGACTGCGGCGATGGAGGCTTAGACTGCACAAATCATTAAATTTCAAAGAAGATTAACTTCATCCTTACACTTCGCCTTTGGATTGAGAGAGAAGGAGAAAGAGATGGGTCGATTTGAGAAAATATGAGCAAATAACCGTTCATATCTCCTTTTTTATTTGACTCTCAAAACCCTAGAACATTCCCTCTAAAACACACACGAATGGGCCTCAATGATAGATGGGCCTGCTAGAAAAAGATCCAATCCTGAAACACTCCCACAAACATTAGTGCACACATGTGATTTATCAAAGGTCATAGCAGACATAATTATGCGCACAATGTCTCTGATTAATCAGACGATCTATCAAGACAAATGCACACATTAAACTCCACAAGACACAAACCATCAAATCAGAACGTGAGTGTTAAATGACCCAGAGAATGATAGACCACATGACCATTGAGTTTTTTTCTTTAATCAAATCATACCTTAGAATTTTGATGTCTGATCAAATGTGAATCAAGACTTCTCGCAGAACAGACATCATAACATGTCAAAAACTTGCGTATGAGTCAACCATGGGTTTGATAACTAGTCTTTCACACTGGCATGCCTTTATCTTGAATAGATGCAATTTTCAGCTTGATTTACACAAGAGAATTAGCAGAATTTTTCTTGGACATAGATTCACCACGATATGCTACTTGTACCATGACTTGACTTTTCAGACACAGCGATGCAGCTGCCAACATCCTCTTTTTTTTTTTTTAAATGTGTATCCTGACATAGCAATATCACGGTGATTTATCAATCACCGTACAAAGAGTATCCTTGCGCAGCTCCTCCACACAGTTCGTCCATATCCTCAGATCTTTGGCTCCCCATCTCATGTGAATACTTGTACCTGAGCCATCAGAACGGCATGACAAGCAATTTTTTTCCATCAAACACTACATAGATAGGAACATAAACTTTTGAATGAAATCTTGTCTCTGAAATTCCTTTCTGTCAACATGTTCCAGTGCATGTCCCTGTCTCAACTCACAACAGCTCAAAGCACGTAATTAAATTTCACAAAAACCAATAGCCTTTCTTAGATTAAAAAATCGATTAAAGTCTAATGGTTTGGTAAAAAAATTAGCCAATTGATATTCAATGCTCACATGTTCTACCACAATCAGTTTCTCCTCAACAAGCTCACGAATGAAATGATGTATGATATCTATGTGTTTTGTGCGAGAATGCTGAACAAGATTCTTTGCAATATTAATAGCATTTTGATTAGCACAATGCACTAAGAGTGAATCAAAAATTGTACCATAATGAGCAGTTATTTGTTTCATCCACAACATACGTGTGCAACAGCTTCCAAAGGCTATGTACTCAGTTTTTGTTGTTAATAGAGGCACATTGTTTTGTTTATTACTATGCCAAGAGATCAGAGTATTCCCCATAAAGAAACATCCTCCACTTGTGCTTCTTCGGTCATCCAAACAGCCAGTCCAATCAGCATCACAATATCCAACAAGATTCTTGTTTGTATCCTTGGTGTAATAGATTATGAGGTCCTTGACATACTTGATTATCATCTTCATAGCTTATAGATGGGAGATCTTCGGCTTTGATTGATATATGGCACACATTCCCAGACTCTGGCACATATCATGTCTATTTGCTAACAGACTTCCAATCATGCTTCAATACATCTTTTCATCCACATCATCACCGTGCTCATCTCTTGGCAACTTGGTGGTTGTGCCCATGGGAGTCTTGGTTGTCTTGTTGGTCTCAAGTCCAAACCGAGCCACCAGGTTTCTAGCATAGGTGCTCTGCGAGACAAAGGTACCTTCATCCCTTTGCTTCACTTAAAGACACATAAAATAAATGAATTCACCAACCATACTTATCTCAAATTCTTGCATCATGCTCTTGAAAAACTTATTAACCAGTCTCTGATTAGTTGCTCCAAACACAATATCATCCACATAAATTTGTACTATCATCAAACTTCTTCCATCATCCAAAATGAACAGGGGTTTGTCCACATTACCTCTGACATATCTTTGTTCAACCAGAAAATTTGTTAACCTTTCATACCAAGCTCATGGTGTTTGTTTCAATCCATACAAGGTTTTCTTCGATTTGAAAACATAGTCAGGGTGTTATGGATTCTCGAATCCTTTAGGCTGCTCCACATAAACTTCTTCTTGCAGAACTCTATTTAGAAAGGCACTTTTTACCTCTATTTGATGTTGTTTGAAACCTAACACGCAAGTCATTCCAAACAGAAATTTGATTTACTCTAGACGTATGACAGGTACGAATATTTCATCAAAGTCAACGCCTTCCATTTAGGAGTATCCTTGTGCCATCAGACATGCCTTGTTTCTGACAATGTTTCCATGCTCATCTGTCTTGTTCTTGAAAATCCACTTGGTTCCCACAACATTTACATTCCTTAGTCGAGGTGTTAAATTCCACACTTGGCTCCTCTCAAACTACTTCAGCTCTTCTGCATTGATCCAACCCAGTACTCGTCAGCCAAGACTTCCTTGTGATTCTTAGGTTCCACAGATGACACATAACAAGCAAACCTCACCATCTCCTTGAAATCAATTTGTCTTTTTCCGAGTGACATGGCTTCCAGTGACCTCTCCAATGACATCTTTCGTGAATGATTCCGATGAACTTGAAGATGACTCTCACTTATTGTTCATGGTTCAGTGTTTGATTCAGATATTTTTTCACCACTTTTTGAAACATCATCCAGGTTAGTTTCCAGTGATTTATCCTCAGATAGATTAAGCACATTAATAAACAGCCTTGGTGATTATGAATCATCAAATACAACATTCATCTTCTATACAATCATTTTGGTTCTCTTGTTGTATACCTGAAATGTTGTGTTCCTGAGAAACCAAGGAATTTACAATCATCACTCTTTGTATCAAACTTCTCTAGCTGATCCTTATCATTCAGAATATAACACACACATCCAAATATATGGAAGTAACTTACACTCGGTGTCTTCCCCTTCAACATCTCATACGGTTTTATCTTGGTGCGACGGCGATCATGAAATCGTATGAGATGTTGATGGGGCCAAAATCTTGAAATTGTCAAGTGTTTCAGAATTTTCTCTTAGAAATCTAATCCACGTGTATCTGGGGTAGTCATCAACAAGCACAAATACATATTTTTTACCAGCGATACTCTCAACTTGTATTGATTCCATCAGATCCATGTGAATCAAATCCAAAGCTCCCTTTGATTAAATGTCTTGAATGATTTTGTGTTGTACCTTAATTTCCTTGTCGGTACATGGATCACACACAAAATCTGCTTCAGAATAAAATTTTGAAATTCCTCTAACAACTTCTTAATTAACCAGCTTGATTATGGTTATGTCATTCATGTATCCTAACTTTTGAGGTTTTGTAGGAGATTAGATCCATTGAATATATGATCATCATTTATAATAAATTAAATTAGTATCTTCCAATGATGTAAGAGGCGACAAAAGAATAATAATATATGTTGAGAAAAAAATGGAAATGCGGAGTTATATACATAACAGAATATATCTATATATGCGTCAATATTAATTGCTTAATAAGTGCCCGAAGTTACAGAAATTTATTTTGGGTAAGTCCAATTCATTGTATATTTTGCTCGGTTCACTGAATTGAATTGTACCATGCATAACACATTGAATAAAAAGGCCATAACATATGCCCGTACTCATTTTCCTTTTCTTATTTGAATTATCTTTCTAATTGCGATGTTTTGCAAATATATTTTGTCCTTATTTGAAAACAAAAAAACACTACTAATATAAGTTTTGATGGGACGAAGAAGAATTTTTACATCGGTCTCTCGTGTATATTGAATCACTTGTGAAATGTAATGACATCTTTGGTTGTTTATTAGTTTTCCTAAATACTTACACGTCCTGTCGTTTTTTGTCGAACAATGGAACGTATGACTTGTGATCCAATTATATGGGAGCACTTCAAAAAAATTAATGCAACTTTATTGTTGGCTTTTCGAATTTATGGGGTTTTTCAAATATTGAGTTTTCTGATTTTATAAAATCAACTCTCAATTCAAAAATTTTATTGTATAAATTTTAAAAATATAAAAATTTCAGGCTACTAAATTGATGACTCTCAAATTTTCAGTTATACTAGCTACATGTATGATATTACAAACAAAAAAGAATATTTTTACTAACTTACAGACTGCTACATTTATAACAGTAAAAATTGTCATGTTCGCTAGATTTATAATTTTGCGAGGTTGAACAAAATTTTTTTTTTTTATAATCAGGGGTTAATCCGGATTTTTTACCATCCGACTAATCTTTTAAGATGAGTGTAGCCGTTGAGTAGCCCTCTCACCGAGTTTTCTGGTAGGTCTAAAGCATGACACCATTTCGACTGGCCAAATGGGAGTGGTTAGAAATTATACGCTTAGAAGAATCGATCTTTAGCCTAGACCAACAGGACAACTCTTTTTTCAGTGGTAACCACTAACCCACTACCATTTAGTTGAGGTTGAACAAAGTTGTGATCAAGATATTTGGAACCACGATCAAGATAGTTATTTTATAGTCAAGACCGGCCATAAACTCAAACAAATGAAGTTTGGATCATAATATATATCATTTTGAAAGATTAATATTTGAAGTGAATTTGAAGGAAGGGTTGGTATGAATGCATGATTCTTTCTACTAAAGGTCACAAGTTTGACTCCCTTATTTTCTTTTTGTTTACCTTTTCAATTAATTTGATTAATGGACCAAACAAAAATTAGATTTGGGCTCCAAAAATACTCAAAGCTAGCTTGATCATAATCATCTACGCATTTTTCCATTAGAATAGTAGTAGCACAATTCTTGAATGAGTTTGTAAGTGGTAACAACATCATATACAAGAGAAAGTATATTAGTACACCTTATACTAATTATCCTATATAATGTTGTAATTATATCTAAGAGGTTTATCTCCAATAGATCCTCTGTGATCTTCTATTTCTATTGAAGATCATAATTGTATTGTGTATATAATACACATTCACTCTCTCTTTTTTTCTCTCCAATCTTCTCCAAAACCTCTTTTCTTATTTCCTAATTTTTTACCTTTCTCGTTCCAATCACAATGTCAATTGAGTCATCATCCACTTCAACAACTGAATCAGTTCTGGTATTCAATGTCTCGGACCCAAAAAGTATATTGATCTCTTTGAATATGTCCAGCGTTACCAAGCTCACTGCCACAAATTTTTATCACATAACGCCTGCAGATCTGATCTCTCCTCGAGGACACGAGTTTCACATCTTCATCTCATATGACGATCACACACCTGCTGAAAAACTCACCGGTGAATCGGGTACGGTTCATCCAAATCCTAACTTTGCGGCATGGCTGCTCTATAACAGTCTGTTAGGCACTCTCTCCATTAACATCCAGCCAATCATTGCAAGAGCAACAACCGCACGAGAAATCTGGGAAATTCTCAATCGCACATACGGGAAACTGTTACGAGTTCGCATCAAGCAACTCTGGCAACATCTCAAACGAAGCACCAAAGATAATCAACATGTGAATTACTACATGAGGGGAATCATTGGGAAAGCATATCAGTTGTTGGAGTCAATTTTCACCCCATCGAGATTGACTGCTGAAAATGGCTAAGTAAAGATTTTGGGCCTAGCCAAACCCAGCGGGAGCTTTGATGGGCCGAACCAACTTCGGCGCTGGCGACGAGCCAAAACGCCGGCGACGAGCCAAAACACCAGCGACAAGCCAAAACACCGGCGACAAGCCAAAATGTTGGCGACGAGCCAAAACGCTTAATTTATGTATCGTCTTTGGTCATCCTTCTTCCCATCTCTCTCGATACTTCCCATTTCACAACATCCATTTGGTCTTTAAATACTTTTCCACAGTTCTATGTCATCCCTTGTCTATCCCCGATAGACTTTTTTCTTCCCCATTCACTTAAGCCTTCTATTCTTCTCAACTTTATCTAGCCCTGCCGCAACAACCCTTACTCAGCATTTTTCGACAGCTTCCATTACTGTCCTGTACCATGTTAGGCTGATCCCAACTCTCCGTTTCTCATGCACGATGCTCTCTCAGCACTGCCTCTGACTACTAGCAACCATTTACCAACTTTCACACCTTTCCCAACACTTTGGCAGAACGGGAAAACTTGATTTTTTCTTAACCATCTGAAAACCTAAGGCTCGGTTCTACCTTAACCAACCATATTTCCATCTAATTCCAACTAGACTCGAAAATCTTAACTTATTATACAAGGTTCCTTACTTCCCCGGTTCACTCAAGATTACTTTTTCACAACTTTCGATACCAAAAAGGAATATGCAATCGCAATTAATAGCATACCATGCAATAACATGCGAATTCCAATTTCCTCAAACAATCAATCATGCGACCACGCTTGTCACCACATCACATATTCAAGAGAGAGTTAGAACCCATACATACGTACCTGTACTGGGATCTTTTCAAGATCATGAAGGTTTAGGTTCCTATATCTAAGGAATCACCTTCTTCTAATGCATTTGAATGAGAAAATTGTGACCTATCTCCATGTCCGGATGATGATCTCCACAGCTTACCTCCATTTCCTTTGCAAGGATAGTGGTCTCCACAGCTTACCTTCATTCGTCTTGCATTTCACCATCTGCACCGAAGAAAGGTAAGTCCTAATCTCCACATATCCAAACTACGCATCGGACGTACCAGTTTATCCTAGTTGCAATTGCGACTTCTTTTTGACTCGATAAAATATTTGAAAACACGAGTCCCTTGAGCATGACCAGAACCATGCTCTGATACCACCTTAAATAGGTTGTAACACCCCCGATCCGATCTAAGAACCAAATAGCTCGAGAATGCTACAACCCTGACGAATAAGACGGACGGTCAGACCAAAATCCTTGGAACAAATCTGAGGTTCCGGTCCATCCATCCATCTTATCGTCCCTCTTAACTCTGGCCTAAGGCTTGTCAACCCGTTCCAGAGAGAAGAGTTATGTTAGCTCGGACCAAGCTAATATCATTTGACACTCGTGGCTTTAAGAAAACCCATTTCTTTATTTATACTTAGTATACTACATTATCAAAACGTTACCAAAACAATATAACTTTGGGTACCCGAGTCAAATTCATACATATATACTAAACATTATTCCAATTTACAAAAGCAACATAAACTACACTGATGGCCTAACGTCCGATGTTCCTTCTAAGGTTTTCCCGACTACTGGTTACCTGCAAGAAATATGAGGGGTGAGTAATTTAGCATTACTTAGTGAGTCCGGCTCCCCTAACATGCATAATCATTCCCAACCAAACCCAAAATAACAATCAGTCAAGTCGCACAATCAATAACAAGGCATCTCACACAAGATGCGATCAATCACAGAACAGTCAAACAAGAACCGACAATTCTATATGCAATGCAATCCGGATTCCACATCATCATCAAGGCCTTGCGGTCCCATCATCCATTCCTGGGCAATCCGCGGAATTGTAGCCACAAAGGCACACAATATCCCAGTTCCCACATTGAACTCATACACCGTCATGTAGCACACCCAAGGGAGCTACCCCAGTAACCTCCATTCTTGTGTGGTTATCCCATAGCACTCAAAGATGCTGTTAACCACGATCCATCCGGGAACGTCGAACCGCCTCACAATATTAGGTTATTAAATATGCATGCATCTAAGGATAACATGCATAATAATCCTACCACATTCACATTTCACACATGGTCTCAAAATTAGCTATGCTCAACCAAGACATAAGCTAGTGACTCCGTACACACATCATGCCAAGCACTCATCACAAGCTCAATCATGTAGTCCAACATGCATTCCACTTTATCAAATATTCGATATAATGCAATTCGTCAAGCAATATACTTCAGTGAATATTATCACCCAAACAACTCAACATGCATTCAACCATCATGCTTATACTTAGTCGATTTCACAGAATTTACTAAGAACCTCAAACAAGATTTCTACAGCAACATACGAGTCAAACATGCATAGGTATCCGTATAAACGAATCATCACAAGCTTGATATTCCTCCTGCATATCATTCGTTAGCATAATCATACCCACATCACTGAAACCTACTATCCTTTACCGTTTAAACATGCACAGCCAGTTCTATAGGTTTTTCTTAGTAAAAAATCAGCAACTCATGCACCAAAATTCTAGCATGAACCTAAAAGGCTATGAAGCATAACAACAAACAATCAATCGTGTGTTCGACTCATCAACACACGACAAGCATCACCGCACTCACAGCTTTTAATTTGGTGGACTGGATTCCCAACGTGAACGGATCTCTCTTCCCGAATGACTCGATCAACCTGAGCCTGAGGACAGAGATCTACCTTAACAATTGAACCAACCGGATTTGGGATAAAATCAGTAAGAAAAAACTAGATCTTGCCGTGATTTCTATCCTTGATTACCCACAGAACGAATATGGGTAAAGAATTCTTCTAGACTCAGGTCTGGGTAAGATTCAGCAGTATTTGGGTAAGAAAAAACGGAAATGGGTAGGTTTTCTAAAGGTATGGGTTGATATATATAGCCCTAACCCCAAAAATCTTGGTTTGAACCAAATCTGCCAAATGTAGACCATGCTGCTGCATGACTGACACATGGCAGTCCGGATATGCGCCCCCAATCAGCTCACATGCACTTTCTGCGCATGCAGACGCATGCAGGACACATGGCGGACTGAACCTGCTATCCAATCTCTGCCCAGACGCTTACTGCGCATGCAGGACACATGGCGGACTGAACCTGCTACCCAATCTCTATCTAGACGCTTTTTGCAACCCAGCCAATGCCCATCGTGACCTGTACGCGCTCTGCCCGTGGTGGGGAAAAGTTTTCCGCGTCCAGGCTGATTCTTCTCGACCCGTGGGTCGTACTGGTTTGACCCCTGGGTAAGAATTTTCGACCCATCAAACTTTTCTCGACCCAGATTAATAATTCCTCGACACAGATTAATAATTTCTCTATCCAAATTAAAAATCTCTCGACCAAGTTCCCTTTTTATGCCATTTCTAACTTTTTTAAGTTAAAAGGTATTGGTTCCCTGAACGTCCCTATGGATCACCAAGGTCACTACAACGCTGGTCGAAGCGACCACAACTTCCGTCCAAACTTAACGTTTCACAGTCAACTCCACTTAGGCTTACTCCTTTATGATCCAGATCGTTCCCTGGACCCAGGCCTAAGGAATTTCCAACTGAATTGATCCTCCAACGTCCTTTATTGGTTTGGATTGGATCGCGGCGTGCTCGTACCATTCCAATGGCCAAGTGCCTTGATCCAACTCTGAATTTCTCCGATCCAATTGAGATTTTCCGACTGAAACTTCTTTATAAGTCTTTTATGGTCGTTCCAACTCTTTGGCCTTGATTCTCAACCTTTTTAGGTTCGGCTCTCCGGGTCGTCCTTAGCCCTTATCAGGGTCAACGACTCCCACACAAATCCTTTGACCACCGTATGTTACACCCCCGATCAGCTGATAATGCCATCCAGCCAAGGATATCAGAATCCGAGCTCGGGAACGGTCGGACCTGAGTAGCTAAAACAAATCTAGCGGCTCAGGTCCAACTATCCACGAGTCCTTTCCTATCTAATTGGTCCAAGGCTTGCCAACCTCGGATCAAGTTAGACGGTTGGGTCGTCCGGATAAGACTAGTATCATTTGAAACTTAAGATATACTTAAAATATTTTCATACATAATACTTAGCTTCAAAACACACATTAAAACATTCTTAGTTTTGGCCGTAAGTGTAAGCTCATAACAAGTCATATCCGAACTTAAACACAAAGTTTTACAAAAGGCAAGACAATCTACCGCTGGTTATCCTAAGTCCTTAGTGTGCTTTCCGAGGGTCTACCCGCTAGGTTCACCTGCAAAACAAGTAGAGTCATAAGTAATCCAAGATTACTTAGTGAGTTCGGGTCCCTCTAACAGGCATAAGCAGTTCCCATCCCAAATCCCAAATGATAACAATCACACACAATCATATGAATACGCGGAAAGATTCAATAACCAAGCAATCACTCAAGGTTAAACAATAGCAATCTACATGCAATGCAATCCGTATTTTACTTTCATCACCAAGGCCTTGCGGTTCCGTCGTCCATTCCCAGGTAACCCGCGGAATTGTAGCCACAGAGGCACATAATATACCAGTTCCCCCATTGAACTCATACACTGTCGTGTATGCACGGCCAAGTAAACTACCCCAGTAACCTCCGTGATTGTGTGGTTATCTCATAGCACCCAAAGGTACCGTTAACCATGATCCATCCGGGAACATCGAACCACCTCTCAACACCACACTATTATATGTGAATATATATATGATATCATGCGAATATCAAAACTCATTCACGTAGTCATAAAAATCAACACACAACACAATCAAAGTTTATACTTAGTAAAATCACAGCAATTTACTAAAGACCTCGAAACTGTTTCCAACGGACATGCATGCGATCCTTTCAACCGGATCTACACAAGCATGCATTAAGCCAACCTGCATCAGAACGTTAGCATCTCATCACACAATTTACCGGGACTCACTATTTTTGAATCAGAGGTTGACTAAGCTGAACACCTCCCACAATCTGGTCCTAAAGCTTGGATGACTCGATCACCTGAAGCTAAGGACAGAAACTGGCTTACCACGGAGCTAAATGGATCTAGGTAAGATGGATCTAAGTAAGAACCAAGGAAAATGCTAGATCTTATCGTGAATCTACTCGGAAACCCTTTACCACGGACTGAAATCAATAATTTTCTCTACGGGAAGGGTCTACAACGATTTTGGCAGAGCTTGGGCAAGGAAATTTCGGATAGGAAGAAAACTAAGTCTTGGGGTTAGTATTTATAGGAAAAAAACCCTAGTGGGAAGCATGATGGCGCATGGCTGACAAGTGGCAGTCCAGATCTGCCTGCCCAATCCACGCCCAGCTGCTTTCTACGCTACCCAGCGCATGCAGAACACGCGGTAGAAAGGTTCTGCGATCCTGTCGTCGGCCAGCATTACCCCCACGCGCCCAACGCAATTTCCAGTCGACCCGGGTTTTATTTTCTTGACCCAAGGGTAGGAATTCTCGACCCACTTAGCTTTTCTCGACCCATATTAGATTTTTCTCGACCCAGACTGAATTTTGCTCGACCCAAAATTAAAATTCCTCGACCAAAACTTGATTTTACTCTTTTCTTAACTTTTCTGAGCTTAAAGGCCTTGATCCACGTACTTTAAAAATTATTGATTCCTCAATCGTGCTTAGGGATCTTCAGGGTCATTACACCGTACCTACTCAACCACCGATCAAAAATCTCCACAAAATGCAAACCAGGGATAAAATTATATCCAAAAACCAAACAAGAAAATGTTTATGTCTGTTGCAGGACCGTCGTTGACCAATACGGAGCCGACAACAATAAATCAAGCACTCAAAGATGTTAATTGGAGTCGAGCTGCTTCTGATGAATTCGATTACCATGCTACCAATCGCAAGTGGGATCTAGTGCATGTACAGCTTCATCAAAATCTCGTCGGCTGCCGCTGGGTCTTCACCACAAAATATCACTCTGATGGCAATCTCGAACGATACAAAGCACGGCTCGTAGCAAAGGGATATACGCAACAATATGGTCTTGACTATGCTGAAACTTTCAGCCCAGTCATCAAGACGATATCCATCATACAATTCCTTGACATCGCTACAACAAAGTCATGGCCTCTTAAACAACTTGATGTCAACAACGCCTTTCTACAAGGAGACCTCACCGAAGAAATATACATGTCTCAGCCACCGGGCTTTGTTGATCAAGATCATCTGTCATTTGTCTGTCATCGTCGTAAACCAATCTACGATCTCAAACAAGCACCTCGTGCCTGATATATCTCTCTCAAACAACATTTTCTTGACAATGGATTCACATCATCTCTTGCGGATATGTCACTCTTCATCAACTCCACTGCCAATACTCTCACCTATGTACTTGTGTACGTGGATGACATTATAGTCACTGGGAACAACAACGCGAGGGTCTCACACGTTCTTACAACCTTAGCCACTCGCTTCTCAATCAAGGATCCAACTGATCTTTATTACTTTCTCGGTGTTGAAGTTACTCGCTCTGCTACTGGACTTCACTTAATGCAACGAAAGTACATACCTGACCTTCTTACCAAACATAACATATCTTATGCCAAGCCTGTCTCAACGCCACTGCCTTCTTCAGCAAAACTTCGTCTCAACAATGGCACACCACTCACTGATGCTTCACAATACCGTTCTCTAGTGGGCAATTTCCAATATCTTGCTTTCACACGGCCTGATTTGTCATATTCGGTTAATCGTCTTTCACAATTCATGCATAAATCAACTCAAGAACATTGGGGAGCAGCGAAGCGAGTCTTACGGTATCTTGTCGGTATGCAAACCCATGGTATTCAACTTCATAAAGCTTCTCCTCTCACCCTCCGTATTTATTCTGATGCTGATTGGGCCGGAGATATCGATGATTACGTTTCAACAAATGGCTATATTGTCTATCTTGGCCGTAATCCCATTTCTTGGTCTTCAAAGAAGCCAAAAGGAGTAACTCAGTCCTCCACCGAAACTAAGTATAGGGCGGTTGCAAATACTGCTTTTGAGGTACGTTGGTTATGCTCATTGCTCACAGAACTTCAAATCCCTCTTCTCGTGGTTCCGATTATCTATTGTGATAATGTTGGTGCAACATATTTGTGTGCAAATCCCGTCTTTCACTCTCATATGAAGCATATTGCCCTAGACTACCATTTCGTTCGAAATCAAATTCAAGCGGTATGCTTCGCGTTTCACACGTCTCCACCAATGATCAACTTGCGGATACGTTAACCAAACCACTACCTCGATCACATTTTCAACATGCGTGTTCCAAAATTAGAATCTTTAAGAACCCTCCATCTTGAGGGGACATATTAGTCAAATATGTAAAGTATATATTTAGATATCTCTTGTAATTAGTTTAGCCTATAATTACTCTCCTTTTATTGTATAAATATATGTAAATCTTCTCTAATAATATCAATACATTAAACCTTTACAGAAACGAGTTCGGTGGTTACGAAAATATTTTTAAATGAGAGTATTTTTAGTGGACTTCATCTAATTAAGTACGGTGGAATAATTTTTAATTAAAATGGATATTGCATATATATATATATGTGTGTGAATTTCATTAAAATGAAAGGGTTGTCAAAAGCTTTAGAAAAGTTGCTTAACCAGCATTAGAGTTTCTTCTTGCTAAAAGAAAAATAATAACAACAAGGAGAAAACTTGTGTCAAGAGCATTCAACAAAAGTCTTCAACTTTGGGGTAACCATAGAAGCATTAGATTGAAGAAACTTTTTTCCGGTGTAGTCAATCGCGTCACGAATGAGGTGTTCAATTGTTTTGATCTTGAATATCGTTTCTAGAGGAAATAAAATATTGTTACGGGGTATTAAATTTGGATTTATTATAGGCTTTCAACTCAAAACCAATTGGCAATGAGTGGATTGGCTCTTACCCTTTATATATCACTTCACAAATTCTCCAACTACCGATGTAGGACTTTCTTTCAAGCATGCTCCTATTATATAGCTCACAACTAATTTTTCCAATCCTGTTACGCACGCATCTAGTATGTGGTAAATAATTGTGCAACGCCAAAATAATGTTAAACTATCCATCCTTTAACTTTAGTTTTCCTACAAATGTTCATATTATCGCTCTTATATATGTATATGCAAATCAATTTATGGTGTTCTAGTAGTTGAAAAATCCACCATAGTAGTTGAAATATTATAGTTCGAGTTTTTCCACTGTAATTTCAATCATGGTTAGTCATTGTAGTACATTAAATGTCAAGAAAACTTGATATTTCAAAGTTTCATGAAATTAATATGAGTTTCGAGATAAAATTTCTCTGGTTAACCAAAACACAACTTAATTTCATGGTATTGTTTAATTATGTGAATTTATTAGGGTAACCGATTGTCATCTCACCTTTTTGCATAATCATTTTTTCGACTACATGTTATCTTCATGTAACCGAGGTTTGTAGTTTAATGGTTCATATAGTATGGTCGATAGTCAGAACTCATATTAAAATCTAATAGTGCGTGAGTAGTAGACGAAAACTAATTATCATCGGTTGCAATCTGACCTCATGTTAGCTAAAGAATGTAATTGTCATTTTACTTATTATATAACGATGATTCTTGCACATAAAAATAAAAAGTGATAGTCTATATATTTTCGCTACTTGTGTTCTTCAGGGTTGAAATTATGTACAAGCACCTTTTTAAGGATAGTTTTTTGGAAAAATAAATATAAAATATATGAGCATTAGACTTTAGGCTCTTATTTTATTTGTTGGAATTAAAAGGGAGGTGGTCATGGTTATCTTGTCGACATGGCCACTCATCGTCCAATTATATATTTTGTTTCGTACTTATGAAGGAATACATATACATTGCCTATATGTTGACAAAAATAAATTAACGAATGTATATTTATCTATTACCTATTTCTGCTTTTTTATGATGTTTTTCTTAAAGTGCCTCGAGTCAAATTTATAAAACACCTTTCGGTAGATCTCACTCGGGAAGTTCAGTACCGAAGAACCTTGCGGCTAAGCACACGTGTTGCTCTAATCAAGTTAAACTTTAATAAAACAATGTAAATGATAGCTCGGATTTGCTAGTGTAAACAAACGTTACTAATTTAACAACTACTATAAGAGAATTCAATTTCATCTTTTTATATAGATAATTGAAAAACAAAAATATAATGAATCTCGTAGACAAAAAAAAAATAGACAAAGTAAATGATGAAACAAGTGAATGGTTATACCTCTAAACAAGTAAAGAACGGAAAAAACAAACAAAAACAAAAACAAAGGTCCTTTAATAAGAATAAGTAGATTAACTTTTTTGGGTTTCTATTTGATTTTGGTTCTATATCCATTGGTTTCAATTTTGTTCTTAATTTATTCATTTTGGTCAAATTTTGTTCACTTAAGTTATTAAACAAAAACCAAACTTTATCTTGAATTTGATCAAACTCGGTTAAATGTTGTTTGTTTTTTTACCTGATCTCAAATTTTGACATAGGCCCCTACCAAAATTAGTCATCGAAAATCTGAATCAGCCGACTAAACATTATAGATTTAAACCATGTCTAAATTGGGTAAGTAAACATTTCTTGATTTATGCATTTGGCTGAAAACGAATCATCAACATTGAATATGGATATTATAATTGGATCAGATTTCAATGTTTATTAGTAGTACAGAACCATGACGTGTAAGTTAAAGTCATTGGAAATCCTAGAGATAAAATCGGAACCAACTTCTCGTTCCCCATTTAACATCATTCCATAATTATCTTTCACAATTAATTATCCTAGAGATATCTTCATTACTCCATCTTTCCAGCTAAGACAATATTTAATGAAATGTTATTAGTTGTAAACTTGGTAAACTATGAAAGGTGATAAATACTCTTTACCTCCCTTTTGCCTGAGATAATCATTGTAATAGATTCATAATGTATTTTACTATTATAATACATAAAAGAAGAGACAAAAGAAAAGTTTTTCTTTTATAGCCGAAAAAAAACAAAAAGAGTTTGGAGGTTGTGAAAGTCAAAAGTAGGAAGCTCTTGTTGGAGTTAAAGCAACAATCTAAGGGGAAGGGATTCATCACTTTGACGGCTTTCACATCCAACGGTCCACATTTAATTAGGCCTCTCATTTTCATATTCCATTTCTTTTTTACATTTTTACTTTATTATATTTATAGTCATCAATACAATCTAAGTAGTCGGCAAAGAGAGATTAAATCAATATTCAATTTGAAGCAGCGAAACATACAGTGTGTACGCCCCTTTCAATTTCCCTTCGACTTTCAAAGCTTTCTTCTTTAAAACAAATTGGACGATTTGGTGACATTAACTCTACATGTGTCATAAATCATAAACACTAAAAAGAATAACAAAGCTAAGGGTTTGATGTCACTATCAACTTTATCACAAGATCCATTTAAGATAGAATAGTAGATTGCGTTTAGTGCTTGAATTTTGTTTGTGATCGAGATGATAATGTAATGTGTGTAGGAGTTGCGTTTCTAGACTCTCATGTCTCAACAATTGAGACACTCTCTTTTTCTAGTAATTTTAGCCTAATAAGTAACCACTCTCCCACTCACTCTTTGCAACACTTTTAGTAATGTTTCTGCCTAACTTTTTATTCCTTTTTCATCCACATTTTTAGTTGCCCATCAGCCATCACACCAAATAAAAAATAGTAGATAATATATGAAATTAGCATCATCATATTGGTTCATAGGTGCATAATTAACCACGGGCAATTCCCATAATTTCCAAGTTACTAAAGTTTTATTTGTTTTAGATTTAGCACCAGATCGGATTTCGCAGAAACATCTAACTAATTTTGGAGGTAAAGCAGACCTTTTGGTAAATAGATTTCCGCAAACGCACCACCAACAAAGCATCTAAACTCTCAAGTGACCTAAGTGGCGCAGAATTTGCACACAATAGAATTGAACCTAGAACTATAACGAGTTTACACCATTGGCCCTAGATCCAACTCAGTACAACCTTGCCACCATAATTTCAATTATTTGTTTGAATTTACCTTTAAATTTGCATTTATCATACAATTAACCTGCAACCTTTAATATTTTTAAATAAATCTACAACGGTTAGCATCTTGAAAAAAGAAATATTCGTTTGCCTGCCACTTACGACTGCGGCTGAAACCTACGACCAGATGCTGCAACCAGATGCTGCGATTGTTGTTCATTTGGCAGCTGCAGCGTCTGGTCGCTGACGCTACGACTGGTCGCAGCGTTTAGTCGCAGAAAACTGTGTCAGGTAAACAAACACCGTTTGGCCGCATGACGCAACCTCCTGCATCAGACAAATGAACAGGCCCATAAGCGTCAAACGCATACAACGAGAAAACAAAAACTTGCGTTTGCATTTAACATTTATATCTTGAAAAAATATTTTATAAAACACTGCATATGTTTTTTAGTTCCGAAAATATAAAAAGCAATTTTAGAAGTTAAACGCAAAGGATAAAAAATCATGTCAACACAATCGAGACCAAATCATCAAAGGCTAAACTTAAACTTGTCATCCTGGAAAAACTCTTTTGTTGCATTTACCTGCTAGAGATAAAATATTAAACATAAGCTACGCTCATAAACATCTAGAGTCAGAAATCATAAAGAGCAAATTTTTTACCAATACTACGACAAGCCAAATTCAAATGAGTCGAAAAGTTTACAAAAGCACTTAAACAAAGACCCAAAACACACTAAAAACTAAACATGACATAGCAAGGACTTCAGATGCAGCTACTTCGAGAGAGCGGGATAGTTTGTTTGTGAATCCGACACAGAGAAGCCCGCAACATCTGCATCCAATCAATCATTCCTCTGCGGGAGGCGAACGAGAGTGGCTGCTCCAGTTTGAACCACACAAAAAGTGTAAGTATAATATTAAGCTCCATTCACATGTAATTTAAAAGTAGTTTGCGATGGGTACCTCTCGCGTATTGGGCTTTCGACGCCATCATATCCTCTTCCTGGTTCTTCTTCCATGATTGGTCCAGGGCTTTCAACTTGACCATTCTCAGGGGTCGACTTTGACCTTGACCTCGACCTTGATCTCTCCCTCCTCTTCTCGTATGGAGGAGGACTCCTACTATCACCACGTCCTTTTCTTGGATTTCGGTTCCTTACAGCTCCATTCTCTGGGCTAGCCACCCTCTCTCTCCTGCGGTCATCCCTCTTATAATCTGGGCTAAGCCTGGCACTCTTGTAAGGACTCGGACTGCGTCGTCCTCTGCCATAATCAGGACTAGTCCTTTCCTTCCGGTGTGCAACCGGACTAGCACCTCGGCCATAGTCAGGACTGCCTCTTTCTCTTCTGTAAGGACTAGGTGATCGCCTTCTCCTGTCGGGTGACCTATCACGCCGTCTTTCAGGACTGTGTCCGTTCCCTCTTGCATCATCATCTTTCACTGCATACTCCACTGAGATCACTTTATCCATCAGCTTACTGCCAAAAAAGGAAAACCAGACAATGGTGAGCTTCAAGGCTTGAAGCTGAAGTAGGGAAAGCATTTGGGACAAATGAGAGTGAAAAGGACAGAAAGAAACCTCGAATTTGTAGCATCCAATGCTCTGGTGGCGTCTTCTTGGGACTCATATTGGATAAATGCAAAATTCCTTCGGATTCTAACATTAACGATTTTTCCATACGGCTCAAAGTGTCTCTCCAAATCCCGAGTCCTAGTATTCTGCGCATCGAAGTTGATCACAAACAGAGTCTTGGAAGGTCTCATGCCTGACGATGATCTCCTTGAACCACCTGATCTTCCAGCAGCCCCACGTTCATTCTATACCAGGCATTAGAGTTTGCAGTCCATCAGCAAATCCATTCTCGTAGTATGTCTGAAAATGATAAGTCAATTTTTCCTACCTTTGTCCACTCAACACGGAGTCTGCGTCCCTTACGGCCAAATTCATAGCGATCAAGCGCTCGGATGGCATCTTCAGCATCCCTTTCGTCTTCCATATAGACAAAAGCAAAACCTGCAGAAAGAACCAAAGGGCAGAAATCAGAACATAAGAACAATTAAAGAATGCAAACAAAATAAAAGAACCTCCTCTGCACAAGGATTTCCAACACGAAGACCGTCCTCCTCCCATCGGCAGCATTTACTACCTACTTAGACAAATAAATTTTGAACATTTCCTAGAACCTAGAAACTCTGCAAACTGTAAGTGACTAGTGAAGCAGTTTACAGACCTTGCATTATGGAATTAATATGTCAAGGAACAATAACTGAAAATGTGGAGGTCAGACGGAATTGTGAACAGAAAACGGGTGGTGCCTACTCCATTTGATCTGCTGCCTCTGCTGTGAGGGGTGGTATGATTCTACCGAAGACGCATGTCCAAGAGTACAAAAGTCGTGAGGAATGAAATGCAACTAAGTCGGGGATAAGGGAAGGTAGTGACATTGCGGACGAGGGCAACTCTTTTTGGGATCTAGGAGCGGAAGCTCGAGATTGGCAGGAACTGGAATTGCCATATGGTCCATCAATGGCCTTGGTGGGAGAATGGGCATCCCAATATCGAAACATCCTGCGCCAAAGAAAATGTTGAGTATGGCGGTTTTACCCTAAAATTACTTGATCTTTTCTCTTCTGAAGCATGCTCTGAACTTCATGCCACGTGCTTCAAGTTCCTGGGTAGATGCTGAAATTGGATGACTTGAAGAATTGATGGCATACAGAGTGCCTCTACGCGTATGTGGGGATGCAGAGAACACACTTTGAAAGGACAGTCCTCCAGAGATTCTCACGGAATGAGCGCATAAGTGGATTTTATGAGCAATGCATTTGAATTTCGCTTGCTCATCGGATTTGCAGTGGTTTACGAGACTTCTTTATCCATCCAAGTTAACCACACACACACAAAAAAACGAAGAGAAGAGAAACAAAACAAGAGCCAAGACTTACCAGCTTTCATATCAACCCTCTCAACTTTCCCATATTTTCTGAAAAGCCGCTCAAGATCACCCTCACGAGCATCATACTCAAAGTTCCCGCAGAAGACAGGCCTCATGTTTCCTGCAGAGACACCACGGAAACGATTAATGGCTCCCCTCAACAACCTAAGCAACAAAAGATATTTCTAAGAAGATTCCAAGAGTTCTCCGTTTCCCAGATACAAAACAGAGCACAGATTTGACCAAAATAAACAACTAAACACTCTCCTAAAAGAGAAGCAATAACAAGTATATGGGTTTGTTTTAATTGGCTGCTTTGTTCAATTGTTCATCAATCAAAGACCCAAGATTTTTAATTCAAGATTTCAAAATTCGCAATCATATTCAAGCTCCAATACATCACAACCCATAAAATCGCATCATAATCAAAGAAAGGGCAGCTAAAGTATGCATTCAATCCAACTTATTAGCAGATGAATAAACCTCAGATCTGAAATCAATCATAAGAGAAACCAAAGCAAGAGAAGCTAAAATCAATACAACAAAACGCAGTAAAAACATAGGGAAACAACAAAAATTCAAAGAAGAAGATGAAATTGATATCTCTCAAGTACAGATTTTGTTCGATTTGGCGAACAAGAAACCAGAGAGAGGGAGAGATCAAACAGAGATAGAAATCAAGATCTGTAGAGGCATATAGATAACAAAATCTAATTCAATCATACCTTTAACGAGCCTTTTGAACAACGTCTCTCACCGGCCGTCGAAAGAGAAACCCTATAACAAGCTCTCCTCGGGAGATTAAGAAAAGTGAAACAGATATATAAACCTTCTTTTTTTTTTTTTTTTTTTTTTCGCCTTCCAAAAAATTTTCTTAAAATGTTGAAAACCAAAATTTCTTAGTCTTTTAACTTTTTTTTATCATCTAAAATATTATATTAATCATAGAGATACAAGGCGACGGAATACAGAGTTAGACATAAACCCCCAGAAACTAAGTCTGGCGGAAACATTCAATCCCAAAAAAGGGAAATGCAACGATTTTCTACCAACGAAGTCAAAACGAAAGACAAAAGGATATTAGAATCCAAAACCGATTCGTAACGATACTATCTCCCGAACAAAAGAAAGCTAGACTACTATTCCGGCTAGAAAGAACCATGAATAAACATCAAGTTCTCTAAACTCCTTCCGAAAGCGGCATTGTCAATACAGACACGACTTTTGGATGCCTCGTTAGTAACCTTGAAATGAAACGACCTCGATCATATAATTATTGTAGAGACAAGGAGCGAAATAACCTCAATCCGGGTAACGCCGAACTCAAAAAAGATCGGCAATAGATTAAACCGGCGAGATACTAAAATGACCACCAACAGATTCGAGAAGCAAAGGCAGCAACGACATGAAGCAGAAAACTCAAACCAACAAAATCTCTGGTACAGACAGGAAAGACACGCCCTTAAACACCTACAAACGAAGCGGAACATACCCTAGCGAAGACAAACGGCCATACACAGCTTGAACCAGAAACCTTCGGATAGGGCTGGGGAAGGATGAGTGCAAAACGAACCCAAACACCGGAAAGACAAACTACTCCAACGAACCCCAACTAAGACAGGCGAAGGTAGGCTAAAGCCGAACCGGCACGAGGAGGCTACGTCGCATCAGAGAAACCCCATATCCAAGAAGGATCTGGATCTGGCTATTGAACAGAGAGGCATTTGCCGCCGAAGCTGCATCATCGTTCTTACATAAACCGGTGCCATCTCCCTGATAACCGATCCGGTGAGACAGCAACCCGAGCTCTCATCACCACTAAAACCCGTAAAGGACCCGCAACGCACAAAGGCAAGGAATCGAAGAAGACTACAAAATGAAATAAACAAAAACAAGAGGACAAAAGACCTAGAGGACCAGCTACGACGTTGTGAAAGCCACTGGTCCGACATCAAGCAGCAACGATCGGCGAGAACTATATCTGGAGAGCGGCTAGGAAGAACCCTCGATTTCCTGATTTTTTTTCATTGATTGTATTTTGTTATTATACCGTATCAAACTAGGATCATTGTTTTCTCCTTGCGGTTTATTTATGTCTCTTTGGTTTATTTATGTCTCTTCGGTATTATATTTCACACCTTGTAATCTCACTTTAATAATAAATTTCAGACGGAAAAAAGTCTAACTAGCTAGGATCTTCTTTGGGACGGTCTTTAAAAAAATATAAAAATATCTAAAGAAAAGAAAAGAAAAATCTGTTAGGGACAATTTTACACCCCCAATAAGAGACTATCACATCAACAAAAGGTATGGGTTGTCATGTTCCGGAATAGAGTAGGCCTGGTTTGGGACGTCCCTAACATATTAGGCTGGTATTAACCCCACCTACCACTATCCGGGAATAGTGTCAGTCATCCTACAGAAGGCGTGGGTGACATGACTAGACAATGAATCTTGGCCGAACGAGGAGTCAAGAAAAGGGTAATTCTCCTATAAATACTAAACAAAGAACCTCCATAAAGGGGGTTCAATGTTGGGAGTTGAACTTTCAATAGAGAAATAGAGAAGGAGACGAACAGGCTCAGATGGTGGCGCCAACGGGATACTCTTTCGGGAGCTTCTCCGGAGAACCCAACTCTTTCGGAGAGAGTTTCAATCCCACTCTCCATGTGACTTCTTTTTCTTCTTCTCTTTCCTTTTCATACCATAAATATCATACGGTGACCATAATACTTGGACGTGGCATCGAATTAAACCCACTCGTAATTCTCGAATAAATTTATTCTCTAGTGGTAGTCTTATTATGGCGTCAGAGAGTTTTTGGGAGGGAAACCCTTTCTCGACCTCCCAAAGACTTTTATGACGATGTTACTTATGTTGGTATAATTGCATCCCTGGACGACCATCACAACCACCTCCCAGAGAGGACAATTCAACTGGACACATCTCTCATCCATTCTAGAGGATGCAACTCCTACCCGGTGTTCTAAAGGCTATTCCTAAAAGGCATCCCAAGATCTAACGCATGAGATCTATGATCATGTATGGAGAACCCGAAATCTGACCCGAACATCTTCATTAATTCATCTAAAAGTATTGAAAAAGCAGGCCAAACAACAGAGTATGATGTTAACTTTACTAACTCGGAACATTCTATCATAAAACAAATCGACAACTTCTATATCTTCATATTGCAAGTCATTGCCCATATTTAAATTTCTAATTAAGAGTATAGTGGAGAAAAACTTCTACATATATTATTTGCTTCCAAGGGAAGATTCTTCATCAATGTCTTGCAGACAGAACCAATAAAAAAAAAATTACGAACCGTCTATAAAAATACATAAATCTTAGAAAATTTGGAAATGAAGAGGCAACAAAATATATATATACATAAATAACGTAAACATATTACAATTGAGATTCTGCAAAATTTATAAAAAAAAAATCTTATCAGATATCACAAAAATTAAAAATACATTGATATATGAATCTAAAATAATTGGTAACTAAAATATTTTAATATAAAACCAACTTTTAACTTAATTAAATGTATTTTTGTTTATTGCCAAACTTATATATCACAAGTGTTTGGGAATTTTTTGGTATGTGGGTCTAACCATTAGGGGGCAAGTCTCCTACACAGTCAGCAAATACGTAAGGCCGGAGAAAACACGATTGAAGGGTGTTTTCTGATGGCTCTCCGACGCTCAAGTTAGAAAAGAGCAAAAAAAGGGTGAAAGAGACACGAGTGAGACGTGGAGAGCAAGGAAATAAGTCAGAAAATGAAAAAGGAACGAGAGAGAAGTGACATTAGGCCAAACGAGGAATGGTCCGTAGTGTATCAGCTCGTGTATATAGAGAAATTTGAGGATGAGACCGAGAAAAAATAGAGCGTTTGGTGAAGAATATGATCAGGAATGACCGGAAAGATGGCCTGAGATGGGCCAGAAAGATGGCCCGAGATGGCTGGAAGAGACTAGATCTCGATAGAATATAATGAAATTGGCTTTAGCCTTTCGAGAGAATAGCGCAAACTTATAGGTTTAAGACGAAAGTCGAAGTTATTTTTATGTGAAAAACTAGTAAGGTATTTATAGAGTTTTACCTGTTCGGGGTAGGATATCGGGCTCTGCGTCCTAAGTTGGATCGGGTCCGGGTCCAGCGCTTTGTCCCAGTACGGTGCACTCAATTTCTTTTCACCTACCACTTTTTTTTTACTCACCAGATGTCCAACAATACGGCCATGTGGGAAAGGACACGCCTTTAACGTACCACTCGTAGCGCTTGACATGGCGGATTGAACGTTAGAAAGGCTCTCGGAATCAGTTTTGTCTGCTTTAATCGTTTTGTGGAGCATAAGCCCATTGCTTTTACATATTACACACATAAGATCAATAATATTAACTGTTCGACCGTGGACCAATTCAAATATATTCAACCACCTAAACATTCGCGTTTTAAAGAAAATTCATAGCTAGCCCGAGTTTTTGAAATGGAAACTCGAGCTCCGTGCTCTGCTTCTCGTGTGCCTTTGCTACATGTATGTCTGGCCACAGTTCCCGACATGAATCATCCTTAGCGGTGTGGCCACACCACTCGGGATGAGGGTAGGTTACAGGTGGCATAACCCATCAAGTTACTTGGACCATTGTAGATCAGGCCCAAATACTCGTAGAACCAGCCCAATAGACCAACTACACAAATAGCGTAAAGATATTCACCTAAACTAGATACACGTGGTGCTAAGAGATTCGTCTAAACTAAGAGGATTATTTTATCCCCAAAAACTGTCCCCCCCCCCCCCCCGCGTTGTTCGAGCCTGCATGGCAGGCTCGGGCAACGGAATAGCGTCTTCTCGAGGGATAATCTTCAATCTCTCGAGGACCAAAATTTAAAATGGAGTTTGAATCGCCAACAAGATCTCCTGTCTTTGCTTCCTCAAACATCAAACATGGTCAATTTGAACTAAGCCCGGTAGCTTGGGGAGGCATTATAACCTTCTGGAAGGCCGGAACCTGAGTTCGGAGACCTGTAGGGCACGAGATCTCTCATGAAGGCCGAAATATGTGTCCGAAAACCTGCGAGCATGAGAACCCCTAAGGCCTAACCCTGAGTCCGCAGACCTGGGAGGCATGAGAACCCCTTGAAGGCCCACTGCCTGAGTCCGGAGACCTGAGAGGGCTCGAGATCCCCCTCGTAGGTCGCGATGACCTGAGTCCAGAGACTTGTGAAAGCATGAGAACCTCCTCCTAAGCCATGGGAATGAGTCAAGCGTTAAGAGATTCTCCACGTTTTTGGGCCTTGGGCCTCTTTTCTGTGGGCTTTAGACCTCTTTTGAGTGGTTTATACCTTCTTGTTACGAAAAAGATATATATATTCTACAATGGGCCGCAACAACTTGGGCCGAATCATATACTCCCTCCTTTAATGCGTGGGTGGTTGTCGATGCAGCTTCCCCCTCATCCTGCTTTACGGAGCATGTAATTCATTATTGATATTTCTTTGTTACTTGTGTTGCATTGCACGTCGATCAACACGTGGCGAACCGGTTACCGCATGTCTCGTACACACCTCTGTTGGCGATACCGATTCGGTTTCTCTTCTTTGGTGCATATATGAACCGCAATTTCTTCTACTTTTGTTACTCACTAAATCTTTCTTATTCTCTTTTATTCTTCTTCTTAACCGGTTTTCTGGATATTTTTTGAAGCGTTATCTGCTTTGCTTTCTCGTCTTTTCTTCTTCATTCATCGACCATGTCTTCTTCTCCATTTTCCTCCTCTTTCATTTATGTTTCTTCTTTAGCTCTATTGCCATCAAACAACGATATTGTATTGGTTTCTGGTGGACGTGTCCATGATGACTTCAGACCCTAGAAAATATGATGCAGGGAAATATGAATATTGGATTGAATCAGTATAATCCATGTTAGCTTGTTCTTCACCGGAGAGATAGCTTGGAGTAAAAGAAGCCACCACCACAGTCAATCTTCTGCTCGTGCTTGACAGAGAATTGGAAGACTAAAGTATTTTCCTTGTTGCTGAACTCGGGGAACTCAGCTGGTATGGAGTAGAATGTGTAGTCCTCGCTAGTCTGGATACTTTTGAGAGAGATGAAGTTAGTGTTTAGTTTCACCATTGCATAAAAAAAAAGATCGGAGATTCCCCGAAAATGTTGTGTTGAACCCTGCACGTCTGGAGGAAAAGGACTATTTGCAGCAAGATAAGCCCAAGAGGTTTGTGCTTTGTGAGCTTCACTTGTCCTTCTAATAACTTTTCTTCGTCTTCATCATCATCCGCAAACCTTCTGCTCCGCTGATGATAGGGTTCCGACTGAGAAACTGTTAGAAATCAAGGCTTTTGAGCATAAATCTGCGTTGAGCGGAACTTATCTACTCGATTCAACTGAAAATATGAAACTAAAAATGAATCTTCTGGAAATACCACTTATCTCTGATTTCTCCTCTCCAACTCATTCATCTTCGTCTTAAATAGAGAAGAAGAAACAGAACCCATCAAAAGTTAAAGCAGATAAAAGATGATATATCAATTTTCATAGATTCTGGTGCGAATCAAGGAGTGACTAAGTTGGTGAGATTAAACCCACAAATCCCATGGATCTTCTGGTGCTCTGATATCATGTTAGCAAATCCAAAGCAAGAGAGATTCAAGCTCAAAAGAGCTTATTGATATGAAAACGAAATCGGTAAAATGGATAGTTCATAGAGCTTTATTCAGATGCAAAAAAAAAGAAAAAAAAATTAATTTGTAACCAAAATAAAATCATTTTAGATTAATCTCCTAAAAGGGAAAGAGGAGAGTTATTTTTTTGAACAACTCTCTAGCTTAATCACATAGATTGTCATTACAAACATATACCTATATGTATGAATCACATAGATTGTCATTACAACTCTCTAATAATAAGGTAATGTAGTTAACTGGAGAAAATCTAGAAGAAGCAAGAGTCAAATATGAGAATTTGGCAAGAAATGACCATAAAAAATTAATAATTAACAGCATAACCATAGTAATGAGAATTATCGACGAAAACTCGTGATCAATTCTCACCGGAAATTCTCGTCCCAAAGAGAGAGGTGATATCGATTCTTCGTAAGCTGAGAAGAAGAGAGATGAGACACCAGAATCAAAACCCGACCAGCTACACGGAAAAGATCGCTTCAGCTACATTGGTTATAACAGACAAAGCTATAGCGGTGAACGCCATCCCGTGACAACGAAATCGATCTGCGGATAAAGATGATATCAATCGACGGAAAAACCATGGTTCTGACGCGCCGTCGCCATCACAGCAACAACAACAATTATCTCTGATGCCGCCGCCAGTTATAAACGTGAGCGAAACCTCAAGACGGCAACAAACCTCAGTTGCGGCTGGTTTCAACGATTTCGCCGCAAATCAATTCGGACAAAGTCAATGATGGCCAACGGTAGATCGAAAATCTGCATGCAGATTTGTCAGATTCGGAATCGAAATGGATCCACCATGATGACGAAATCGGCGGCGTGTTGTTCTTAGTTTCTAGATTCATGTTTGACAAGGGCAAAATCAACACTCAACAAGTCAAATGGTTACTTGCCAAAATAACCTATTATCATAGCTAAATTGTTAATTATAGAGTCCAATATGGCTGGTTTTGCTTTATTCCAAAACAAACATATAAAAAAATTATATAGAAAATATAGAATTTACAGAATTTGAATCTTGAATCTGTTTTAAACTAAAAAGACTCTTCATTTTTCTACCGATTTCTAATTTTTCTTCCATTTCTCTTAGAAACCAAATATTTTTCGGTTGGCTAAAACAAAAGAAATTATCACTCATCTGAAAATATATTAATACTTGAAAAGGAAATTGAAAATAAAAATAGTGTGGCACATTTTCATAGCATGAGAATTACATACAGGCATATAAAAGTTGCACTAATCAAGAAAAACGAAAGACAAAGACCAAAATGAATAAAAGCTATTAGAATTACTTGTATTTATATATATAAGCAATTTTCATTTTTTATAGATGAAAAATCTCGTATAATTACAGAACTTCCATATTATATAAGTAACGAAAATTTCTATTTAAATTTTGGAAAATACCATTTTGTGTAAACTTTACAAAAAAGTAAAACTCTAAATTTAAATAAAATTAATAATTTGACATTATTTTACAATAGTATATTGACACGTGTCACCATCTCAATTAAAATTAACACGTGTTGCGATATAATAAGTTATAATTTTATTTATGTGACATGCTCACCTTAAACGCATTCTGCTTTATATAATAAATTTTTTATAATTTCCTTCTTGGGTTTGCAACGGCTAGTTTTTTTTTTTTTTTTTAATCTAGGAAGGGTTTTGGGTCATCATCACAAACTTAAGATACTGTTCATATAACTCCCATAACAAGAACCCTAAAATGGTGTCTCTTACGAGGCTCTTTAAAGCCATTTGAATCCAGCCGTTCGATGTTGTACTACCATCAGATGAATCTCTTTTTCCCACCAAATCCCTAAACCGGAGATCCCCAGAGTCCGAGACCAACGCATAGATCACGCCGTTCATGTGTCCTTTTCCGATCACACCCACCACTGTTTTACACCCATTCACAGCCTTGCTCCTCTTCAACGACCAAGCAAGATACTGTCAAAATCAATAACATTTCTCATCAATTATTATCTACAAAATGTGTCTACACATTTTTAGAGGTGTCACTTAGGGTTAGGCATTCTGTTTTTCGGTTTGGTCTGATTTTTTCGTTTTTTGGATTCAAGAAATTAGGCATGGCTTTCAAGTATTCGGTTCGGTTCTGGATAGGAATCGATCGGTTCCGGATCTTTGGGTTTTACGATCCATATAGATACCGAAGATGTTTCGGTTCGGTTTCGGTTCGGTATCCATCAGTTCCGGGTCGGTTCTGTATTATAAGAACCGATAAATACCCGAAATTTCTCGGATCTCATTCGGTTCGGGTATTTAATATCCAAATTACATAAATTGTACCCGAAATACCATTAAAATACCCGAAATCCCAGTAAAATACCTGAACGCAAAATTGTTTAAACAATTAACCAAATGCAAAAAGTGTTGATTTAATCCTAATTTGTCAGAGACTCGTTATGGAAATTTATGGATTCCAAGTTTCCGGATTTGAGGTTTTTTTAGTATATTATTATCGACAAAAATGTTATGGAGAATTAGAATCGACATAAATGTACAAACCCTATACACATTATATATGTATTAGTGTATATATTCGGGTATTCGGTTTTCGAATAATACCCGAAATCGAACCGATATCTATGGATCTTCTATACAAGATCCATCGGATATTTCATGGGGGACCGAAACCAAACCAAACCGGGTATTTCCGATCGGTTCCGGTTCGGGTATTCGGTTCCGATTTTTAAACCCATGCCTACAAGAAATGTATACCAAGCTAGGACCGAATTTTTTTCTTAGGTTTGGTTTTTGGTTTTGCATAAAGAAAAACAAATAATTGATTTCAGTTAATATTATCTACATAGTATAATATATATTTCGGTTGATTCGGTCCGGTTATATAAAATTTGAAGTCTCGGTTCGATTTGTTCGGCATAAAAACATTGTTAACTTCTGGTTTAAAACAAAATTCGGTTTAAGAATTTTTGGTGTAGTCCAGTTTGGTTTGTCTGCTTTACTCTTAGGGGTCACTTACGGTATCTCTTTCGTGTATCAGTGGCTGTAGAAGAGATGGGTATGAGAAACTTAGCCGTTCGTAAAGCTGCAAATTTCCATTGCTTTCATCTGTCTCTTGTTCCTGTTGCAATGCACATACGATCAGAAGTTACAACCTAATCTTCTTGAAAATTAAAGGAAAATCGAGTTGGGGAAAGAGAAGAAAACCTTAAGCTGGGCTGCGGATAAACCGGATGACGATGCGATTGCCCGAGTCACAGCCACCACCAGATTAAGCTTATCCGTCCATTTCAAAGAATTCCAAGCCCTTTGGAGCTGCAATGTTTATCACAGCTATGTCGCATTGGTTTTAAATCCATATGTAACTCTAAGAACGATCGTTTTGGTTATAAAGACATTACTGTTATTTCGATGGGTCGGTCTCCAAGAACCAGCTGTGCACCAACTTCCTCAGACGCTTTCCGAGCAGCCCGAAACTGCAACAAACAGCAGAGTAAAGTCTGATAAATACAACCGTCTCAAAGTCCCAAAACGAACCAAAAATCTAGTGGATTCTCAAAAGTACCTCATCCCCGAAAGGGCGGTCAGCAACAGAAGATAATTTGGAAGAGAAAACCGCCAAGAGAAGTCGCAAGGCCAAAGCAGTTTGGCCTCCTATGATCAATCATCCCAACCGCACACCAAAGAATCAATCAATCGATCATTCATTCAACATAGAAGTGCAAAAACGAGGTAATGGAAAGAGGAAGGTGAAGCTTTTATTAGTTACCCAAGTCTAAGCTCCGGCCAACAGCACCGAGAAAGCCTGTTGCGGTCAATGAGAACACACCGGATCTTAAGTTTTGGCCAACCTCTCCGACACTCGAAGTGTACATAATCCCAGCTCTGCAACATCAACATCAGCTCTGCGATGTGTTACTGTCAGATACTTTTGTTCCCAGCTACCAATCTATTTCCACTACTCTCATCACCACAGATCACAACACAATGAGGTCTCAATTTGTGCCAAAGCTAATCCAATTTATTGATAAATTCAGTCTGCTTTTCATAACCCTAATTGTCTTTTGGTGACAAGAAAATCTCAACCTATCAAAATCTCAACCTATGAGGGACATGGAAAATCGACTTTCCTGCTACGGCAGAGCTCGACGGCGACATTATCTGGTTTCACCGTGCGTACGACGCGCTCGACGTCGGCAGCAGACTCCGGCGAGATATGGGAAGTGCCAACCAGCCAAATCGCTTCCGGCTCGACGAACTCCTTGCGCCAGGATGGAACAGGACCGAAACTCTGCTTCTGGACCAGAATCAGTGACCCATTGTCCGCGAGGTCGAGCAGCTCCGGGAAAGTCCTGGCGATTGCTGCACGTGAGTCCGACGCGATCTCGTCGCGAAAATCGAAATCCGGCGGAGGAGTCTGGACGGAGACTTTGATGGGTCTGAAAGGCTTGGAGTCGAGAGGCTTACGAGTTAAAGGGAACAAGGTTAGTGGATTTGGAAGGAATTTCATCGGATGAAACAGAGATATTATCAAATTGAGCTTTTTTTTGAGAAACAAATTGGTTTCAATCGTATTTTTGTGAAAAAAGATTGAAAATTTGATTGGTTTAGATTTCATTTGGGTGACTGTGAATTTACAAGGATGACGAGAATGCACGTTTACGACCACAATAGAGTTTTTGACGTTTTGACATTTGTATGTGTGAATCTCCAACTTGCAAGTGTGCATCCATTTCATTTTTGAATATCTCTGCTAGATTTCGATTTGTTTAATATCTTTTGACTTTTACAACACCAGCTTGAAGCATATTTTTGATGTATTAGTTCACATTAATATTTTTGTCCTATCATGATTTTTGGACTAAATTCTAGCACCTTGTGAATTGCATAATCCATTTATTTTTGACAGATTTTATTACATGTAACTAACAGTTGCATCAAATAGTAAAAAAAAATAGATGAACATAAAATAAACTATGCATTTCACTTTTTTTCCCCATCCTTTCTCAAATTTTGAGTCCAACTAACACTTTTAAATGTTTGTAGGTTTATCTTTAAGGACAAAAGATAAAATAACCATTTGTTATCACATTCTTCCCCTGAAATATTTCTTGAGGTTTTGGAATGCTAGGTCTACTACTTCTCATTACTACTGTTTATAAAATATTTTCGGAGATTTTATACACACTCTTATCACATACCAAAATTATATTTTTTTAAGTGATTTAAATGGTGTTTTCTTTTTTTTTTGGCAAAAATACTTATATTGAAACTTAAATCGGAATTACAATATAAGGCAAAATCTCTTTTCGAAAGTTCTCTCTTAAAACATAATTGAAAACAAGTTAAAGATAATATAGAAATTGAATATATTGGTGGAGGTTTGGAGGATATCTTGAAACTCGTTCTCGGAAACTATTGACTTAAAATCGATCTTCAAATTTTTGGACATGCTTGGTTTTCGAAGAAACACGGGTTCTTTTGCCATTACAGAAAGGCGAACAGTTCTTTAAGCTTCTAATGCCATCAAAATTGAGCTTTTTGAAAACACTCCCTGTAAAAAAGAAGATTGGAGGTAGATGTCTCTCCGTAAAGGAAGATGATGATAATGATCTCTGCAAAGAGAAGGAAGTCGGTGAAAATGTTCTCTCCGTAGAGGAGGACTTAGATCGGAATGATCTCTTCGCGAAGGAGGAAACTGATACTTTGGACATACACAAAGCGAGAGAGGCTAATCCATTCACGGCAAAACAAATTGTGAAGTCAGAGTCGCCATTGAATCGGGATGGATTGGGCTTATGGTCGAGGCCCACTAAGGGAAAAACATGGGCCAAGCCCAGTTTGATAAAGTGACAAGTGGTGAACTTTTTGCCAGTAACGGAGAAGCTCTAAAAAGTCGGAGATCGGAGGCTGATGGTCTAAGAAATGTCAGAATGGTCGTCGGTAGAGACTTCGTGACCGGCGAAGTTCGCATCCACCACCTAAAGAGGTGTAGACAAAGAGGATGGCTGATCTCTGCTTGGCTTTGGCATAAGGGTTAATACGGTTTTGAGAGGTGCAGTGGAAGGGATCCGAGAGGGGGATAAAGGGTCTCGAAAGTCCGGCGGATCCAGAAGTTCTGGAGGATCCGGAAGGATCGCCAGGAGATTCGTCGACGACACCGGATCTGGTCGAGGCGAGAGAGCCGTCATGTGTTTGGGCGACTCCGGCTGAGAGGAGGTCGCCGAGAGAAGATTCGTATTCATCGGAGATATGAGGCAACAACTAAACATGAATTTGTCGAGGCTTATTTACAGAGTGTAAAAGTTATAAAAAAAAAATTCTCGCCGGACGAAAGTGAGACGACAGGGAGAAAAAACAGACGCGGTGGCTTCAGAGGAGTAGGGCTTCGTGTTGAGGAGACGGAGGGGGGCAGAGGTGCGGAGACATAAATCCATTCTCGTGGTTTTATATCTTGGCAGCGGGCTTCGTGCACGAGAGAACATTAACTAGGACGAAATTAAATGGTGTTTTTCCTTTTTTTCTTTTTTTTGTTAAAAGTCGAGATTACTTACTATACTATAACGACTTTTTTTGTTTTTGCTAAATTAAATTGTTTTTTTTTTTTAATTTTCAGCATAAATAACAAAAAAAATTATTTCAATGATTTACTTCATCTAACCAGGAAAATCGGAAAAAGTTGTAAAAAAAAACAGAAAAATCGAACAAATTATATCGTAAAACTTGGGGTTTACCACAAAATTTGTTCACTGAGCGTTTAATAATAATAGACCGTTAAGACAGTTTTCATAGCATAGGCTGAATAGCACGTGATGGACATGAATAAAATAGGAACAAAACAAAAACATGTAAAGCAATTATAGTAAGATCGAAGAGCAAACAAGCCAAAAACTAGGAAACATAAGGAGCTAAAGGAGCGGAAGTTGTCGTATGGTGAAATTGAAATGTGACTTTTATTTTAAGGTTGGTACTAACTACTGTGATAGGGGCCTGCCCTTTTTCTAACCACTCTTTACTTATAAGATCTCTACATATTATACATTTTAGTCTAATTGTAATCGTGTGTATCTATTGAGCATTTTTAATCTTCACAAAAACTAGTTTAAGAGGTTTTCTATGAGAAATAGTGTGGAGTTTCATGAGTAGATCGATTTAACTTTTTTTTTATTTGTTGGAATCTTTTGTCTAGCCCTTTCGGCAATTCCTCTTTATTAAATTAATGTGGTAAGAAATAACATATCAAGGAGTAGAAGAATTTCTCAAAGGATATGTGCTAAACTTTTTTTTTTTTTTTGGTGTGCAAACCTTAAACATGGTTTATACAATATCTCTAATACAAAAGGAGTTGACCAATCCAAAAATTGGATGTTTAGTTGATTATGTTGACTATCTAAACTTTTGACGGTGACAAACGGTTTATTTTACTATATAAATCAGTGTAGTTAAGTACTTATATACGTTTGACAAATTCTAAAAAGCATGATTAATCAAATAAGTGCACGATTAATAAGATATAATTTTTTTTGGTTTTTGTCAACTTGTATATCGAAAACTAAACTTCCGGCAAGACGATCCTAATCACATGAACAAAGTTTACAAATTAATTATTATTATTTTAATCTAATAGAACGGATCAAGTAATCGGTATTTAAATTAAAAGAACGTGGAATATAAGAAACAAAAAAATTACTGAATTTTTGTCTGAGATTAGAGAACTCGTCTCAAACAAACTATATTATAAGAACATAGGAGAAGTAAAGGTCTAGAATAATCTTCTTCGTGTCGTTATTCCCTAATTATTTTCTACAATCTCTTCTTTCTGTAACGCTCACTTGTAAATAAAATAGATCGAGGCGAACATCTGTGTAAACAATTCAAGGTTTATAGTAGAATTGACGAGGATTGCAGTTTAATATTGGATATGATTGATGATTTTAAAAGAGAGTAGTTAGAATAATAATCCTTGTTATGTAACCAATCGCTTGAGTAATACATATGGATAATACGTGATACAATGTTATAAAATCATAGAAATACAATTTTTCTCTTATAAAATAGATGGTACAACTTGTACCATAGTAGTACAAGTTTTGCTTGTCAAATTGAGATGGTGCAATTTTGTTCTGCCTGTTTTTCTACCACTTCTAATTATATTGTCATTTTTTTTACCGTTTCAAAATTATGCAGCATACTAGTATTTTTTTTTTCACTAATCGGAACCTATATATAACACCGATGAGTATGTCATATCATTTTGAGTGATTTTGTGGGCTGTAATTATGAATCAATAAAATATGAAAAACAAGCCTATAGGAGAGTAATACCGTGAATGTAAATCGTGTGGGACATTCATTCTCGTAGACTAGTCTTCTGACCAGCTTCCTTAAGTGCTCACCATTACCCCCCCATTAAAACTATATCTTGACTTTTATCTTCTTTTTTGCCTTTTTGGTTCACCTTAATTATTTCGTTGAATCAAATGCCAAAAAAAGGATGATGATCGTTTTTGATTAGTTTAAACGTTTTTATAAATAAATGAAATCGCGCAGAGTACGTGTTCGATTCGCAGCCTCGCTTTTTGGGTTATTATAAAAAAATCGTTGGCAAAAAGTGGAATGAAATACCTTTTGGTACAACTCATTAAGTGGAGTTGATACGGAAGAGTATTCATCCACTATCCTCCAATGACAAAAAGTTCTGATTTGTTCAATTCCCTATTAAATTCTTTAAATACAGATTAATTTTTTTTAATTGGAAGGTCATATACAATTTTGTTTGTTCAATAAGGGCTCTTTTTTTTATATAGCCTTTGAATACTGACATGTTGTTGCTCTGGTTAGAAGTCACCACAAGCACATTCAATCATCATTCACAATATTTTATTCAACTGTTCTTTTCAGAAAACAAAATTGTAGTATTATGAACCAACAAAAGAAAGAAAAAAAAAAGTTTGTACTTACATGCTGAAAACTATTGGTTACATTGTACTGCCACACGTATACCATCTTATATACCAATTCAATTAGGAACGGTAAAGAACTGGAGATACAAAATGATGGTACTACCATATTTTATCATACCGTACTATTTTTTATGGTTTTTAATTGTATTGCTCATTTTTACTTCGATTTTGTACCACATACAAAATTATTGTTTGGTGTTATCAATCGAACCATTATCTCGTATTTTTCCGCTATTATACACCGATTGTACTGCCACAACCACTGAGAGTATAAATTTACATAGTAGAGAGTATAAATATACTACATATATTTTGCTTATTCGTCCCACGAAAAGATCCCATCAATTATCTATTGGTTAAGTATAACTTAATAACCTTCTAATATATTTGATATTTGTAATCTTTTTCTTTTGTGGCTGAATAGATTATCCATAAGTCAAGCCACTTATTATTCTAAAACCAACAGAAGAATCAAGAATCTCTACGCAATTTGAGTTACCCGTTTTTAATGTATTTGTTAATCTTACATAAACTACTGTTAAGTGTTAATTAATCGAATCAAGAAGTGTGTTTAGTTGGAGATTTGGTCATCTTAAGTGGCTGTCTCTACATGGGGTTCACGAATCTACTTTTAATTGGCAAATCTTGGTTGACATTTTAAACAATGATTATACAAAAAAATTTATATAATACTTACTACTATTTATAGAAATTAAATACGATATTACGAGGAATGAGATAAGAGGAAAATTGCAATTTCTCTTTATACGATCATAAACAAATGGATCTAATAAATGTATTTATGTGTAACAGCTAATATCATCTAACAAAAAAACGGAGGATCTTGGGATTTTCCCACGGTTTCAAGAACATATATATATATATATATACACAAACACACATTGATACAAAAACATAGCACATACACGTTGTACATTTATTTATAATCAGAACACAAATCAAGCTTCTTTGGTTTCTATGTCGAACAGTAATTTTCAGACCACCGGGAATCAAGAAACGACGACGTTTCGTGTAGCTTCGATCGCATTGCCTACTAGACCTTCTGATCAGTCTCCTCAATCCTCTCCTGGCTCATCTTCTTCCCCTTCGCCGAGACCTTCTCTCGCAGCCGGCACCGCCGGTGGATCTCCGGCGAGGAGAACGGCGACTGGATTATCAGGCCGGCACTCTGTTTTCAGGGGGATTCGGCTACGGAACGGGAAATGGGTATCGGAGATTCGAGAGCCGCGTAAAACGACGAGAATTTGGCTCGGGACTTATCCGGTGCCGGAGATGGCTGCAGCCGCTTACGACGTGGCGGCGCTAGCCCTTAAAGGCTCCGACGCGGTTTTGAATTTTCCCGGTTTGGCTTTGACTTACGTAACTCCGGCTTCGACCTCCGCCGCGGATATAAGAGCTGCCGCCGCGAGAGCAGCCGAGATGAAGCAACCGGATCCGGGTGGAGCTGAGCGGGTATCGGAACCGGGCCAACCCGGAAAGGAGGAAGAAGAAGTGTTGGAGTTTATGGACGAGGAAGAAATGCTGAATATGCCGAATTTGTTGACGGAGATGGCGGAAGGGATGCTGATGAGTCCACCGAGAATGACAAATCCGACGCAAGATGATGATTCGCCGGAGAATCATCAAGGAGATAGTCTATGGAGTTACAAATGAAATCCATCGAAGCTGTCTTCTTCTTCTTCTTCTTCCTCTTGTTTTTTTTCCGGTCGAATGAGATTTTTATTTTTGTTTTCTTTTTCGGGTCGCTGTTATGGAAAATCAAAATAGGTTATTATGATCTATAAATATTTTTGTTCAAAAAATATGTTGCATGCTGTTTCGCTCTATGAATTTTTTTTTCCTTACCATTTATTTACTTAAGTTTATATGAGGAAAATGTAGTCACGGGATAAATATATAGTTTTGCTAATTTATTTCTGCTGCTTTTTTGGGGTCAACTTTTATATAGTTCTTCTAGATATTTCGAGATAGAGAATATCTGTTTAAGGCAACAAATATATTAGAAATATAAAAATTTTCTGGAAGAACTGATCCATTTTTCATTTTTTCTATATCTTAAAATCTGAAAATAAAAGAGCTTAATGGTTTTTGTGTTTTAACGAATAAAACGGAAACTTAGATTTTGTAATGATAAATTTGACAAAATGATCTCTTTTTCTTTAGAATGTGAAAATTAAGTTTTGACTTTACCGTAAGATTCAACCTTTTGTAAGCATTACTGATTAGAGATGATAGACAAAATAAGATGTAGACCCTGTTCTTTTCTTTATCGGTACGACAGCGACAACGATGGACGACAAACGACAATGGCCATGATAGAGCAAGATGGTAGTGACGGAGCAATTAGGTATCGCTGAACAAAGAAGCGACGATCGCGTTACACACAAAGGGTATCGCTAGAAAAAGGAGTGTCCATAAGAGACGTCACGTATAACACCGGCGACTATTTCGACTGTTTTTGTCTTCGTCGTAGATACTTTGCTCTCTGTCATAGCTATTTTGCTCTGTCGCGGTCGATATCGTTTCGATTTATTAATGAACATGGCCGTAATATTTATTATCCGTTTTATAATCACTAGATCAATTTGTTATCAAGAGAATTAGAACTAAAGAAAGAGTAAATTGGGAAATTGACCATGATTTGTCCAAGAATATGCATTGTTGATCAAGTGGACTAGAGTAATTTGAATACCATACTCGATATTTAAATTGAATAACTTAGTGTCATTACACACATCTAACTTTGTGCATGTTTGAATAAATTTATGAAAACACTATATGGGAGGGATATAATCGAGCTCTGAGTCGACTATGGACTAGACTATGGGTGGACCGTGAACTATGGACTAGACTGATCAAGTCTTGACGAGCTAAGTAGGAGTTGATTTGTGATGGGCTGTTCCGATTGAGTAATAACCGTTAAACGGTTACAAGAACTTAGCCAATTGATGGAGTAACATACTTTGCCGAAAACATCTGCTTATCCTTTTTCCATTATCCAGACTACAAAGTCCTTACATATTCAAAAGGATCATGACAATTCTAGTTGACCAATTGATGTAAGATTCATTGACATACATGGCACAAATCTCATCATTTTCAACATGGTCGATAAGCCATCTAAATTATGTATGTTGATGTTTTCAATGCATTTTAATTTCACTGTAACTTTCATAATTTTCCTCTATCAAACTTTCGAGATTATGTAGAAGCACTTTTCTAAAATTAATATAAAAATACAACCAGAAAATAATATCAAATATAAATTCATCATTCACTTCATGTGTACTTGCAATGGGAACAACTAGTTCAAATATTTGTTGAAATTTGTTGCAAATGTCTTCGTTGTTTTTATCATGAGTCTATAAAAAATAAAGAGATTTAGTTACTAGTGTCTCCTGAAAATAAAGGGATTTAGTTACATACTAATATTATTGACAAATCAGAAAATATACATTAGATCCACCACTCTACGATCAAACTGTTAAAAACTCGATTAAAATATATTAGAGATATCAAAAAATATCTCGGCGAAAGTGTTAATGAGATTTATTATAAGATCCATACTAATACTCCTTCCCCATAAACCAGAAACGGTTTCTTAGCTCCTCTTTCATTTGAAATGCGCGTCCCTCAAACTCGAGGTTTTTCAAGATGTTAGTTAACTCCAAAAAGTTATCCCCTACTTAGAGTTCAATGGGTAGCAAGTCTCCAATGACTCCAAGCATCAGATCCAAATCACCTCTGATTACATTTAAGACTTCATGGAAGTTTAAAATCATTTAAAGACGCTCGAGAAATTAGACATTCACAAAAGCAACTAGATTAGGGTTCGAGCATAACAACATTCTCAACCAAATAGTGATGGCCTAGTGGTAAAAAAGCTCAGGGAAAGGAGTAAACTCTTCCAATATGAGTTCGATTCTCCCTGTAAACACTTTCACCTCTATTTGGCCAGTCGAAATGGTGCCACGCTTTAGGTCCATTAAAAAATCCGATGAATGGGCTACTCGACGGCTACAATTATCCTGGGAGATTAGTCGGGTGGTAAAAATATGGATCACCCCCTATTTATCAAAAATAAAAAAAGAGCATAACAACATTCTCATATGTCAAAATTCAACCATTGGTTCTAGACCGTACATGATGCATACATTGCAAAATACGTTGCAAAGCTTCAAATAAAGCCATTGCATCTAGCTGAAAATAAGCATTTTCAGATAACAAGTGATTCAAATTCTCAAAAAAATTACTAAAAACTATTAAAGATACCAAAAAAATTACATGGACGAAACGGTCAACGAGATCACTTGTTAGACCTAGATTAAAGATTCTTCATAAACTATAAGAGATACCTTAGCTACACCTCTCTACGATTTACAAAATCTATTAAAAGATAAAAGAGATATCAAAATATACCTCAACGAAATTATTAATGAGGTTTCTTAAAATATCCAGACTATTATTACTTCCTCATAAAACAGAAAAAGTTCCTTAACTTCTTTTTCCTCTGGATCGCGTTTTCCTGAACTCAAGGTTTCCTAAGATGTTAATTAACTTTAAAATTAAATTATTAACTCCAAGTATAATCCTTATTTATTTATTTTTCATCTGGAATTTATAATTAAATTTTAGAAAATACAGAGCTGGCGGTAGAACACAAGTGTTCTTCAAATGTGTTCTCCGGAGACAAAACCCTATTCAAAGAAAACTTTCGAACTACAAGAACCGAAAAACCTAAAAATCACATGAGAACGTAAACCGTAACCGAGACAGAAAACAAGCCACTTTAAACCCGAGACCAATTACACATACCAATATTAACGCGCCATCTAACTTTTCCTGAACACCTTGGACTAAAACATAACGAGATAGTCACACACAAACAACCCCTCGAAACTAGCAACCTCCTATAGCGAATAAATCTACCTCATAAAACCTAATTTCCTAAGCTTTATACTCCGACAACTTAGTGGCACACTTCATATCACAATGAGAAATCCAAAGACGGTGCATCCTACAGCCTTGAAAACGTCTCGATATAAGCCGATGAACCAATCGGACCCGAACCGGTATGTTGAGTAGAGACAAAGAGCGATGCATAGTCTAAACCAGAAGAAGCCGAACTCCAAGGACAACGACAGTCGATCGGAACTGGATAGAAACCAAAGAAAATCCATAGGAAGGCGAGAAGAAACCTGCAAACTAAAACACGACAACAAGATGATGGGAACTAGAGGGCCTCTGCCTAAACGCAGAAACGAACTCAACCAAAACAAGGAGAATCTAAGACGGGTTAAGCCAGAAACGGGACCGAGATTTTGCTCATGTAAAGGCCTCAGAAAGTTTTTCAAAAGAAAAGGACAGTACCACCTATCGCCGGCGATTCCGCAGAGAAAACATATTCGGCTAGGTGAGTAGATCGAAGATGCAAAGGAAGGAGGAAAACGGGCTATAGAAGGCGGAGATTGCAGACGAGCCCACACCGTAAATCTAAGAGATCTGGCACCATCATCTTCCCGCTGAACTGAAGCCCCGCGACGACCCATCTCTTACACTCGCGAGACAAAGCTCACAATACGACGGAGAAAACTTCCATGCGGAAGAGACAAAACTCAAAGCAAGCTAAACGAAAAGAAAAAGGAGGGTAGCCCAACATCGACGCTAAGAGAGTTGCCCGACATTGGTCTTCGACTCCAACTATGGCGTGAACAATTTAAAACATCAATTTCTATTGACTTTTGTTTTAAATCCCAAATTTTCGTTGACTGAGCCAAATTAAGCACGACGTTAGTTAACTATAACGGTTAACTGTTGACTAACGCCGTGACTAATTTGGTTCAGTCAATAAAAATTTGGGATTAAAGACAAAAATCAATAAAAGTTGATGTTTTAAATTATACACGTCGTTCTGAGAGTTTTTAATAACTGAAATAAAAAATCATCTATTTTCCCTATTCTAATACGTTTTCTCGAAATAATTGACTCTTTTTCTCATCCATCCCTACCAAATTGTATGTTTTGTCGAACGGTTTATCCCCTTAACCATGCAAAATGTTATAACCACCCGATCAAACCAAGATTCAATCTTTGGCAGACCTTCTAGTGGCGTTAGAGACTCTCAAACAAAACGCAAAAATCGAAGCAAAGGATAAAACTTTTGATAGCCAGAATATCCGCACATCAGTCGTCTTCTTCGCCGGACATGCTCGATAACAATCAACACCCAAACTTTCCCAGAGATACGAGACCTAAGCAATCTCTCCGATGAGTTTGTTCTGTTATTCGATTGAGACCCTTTATCCGAAACCCTTTCTTCCCCAGAAATCTCATTTCTTTTCCTTCTCCGATGCAAAATCCCGAAACCCTCGTTTGCCCTTGTTTCCGCTTCGTCGTCCATGGCCAATCAAATCATGCCTTCAATCGGCGGCGTCTTCATCGGAAATCGATATGGTAAGGACCAAAGATGGTGTATTCGCTCCAAAGGAGAAGAAAGTAGTTGTCTTATGGGACCTCGACAACAAACCACCTCGTGGTCCACCGTACGAAGCGGCAACAGCTCTCCGACGAGTGGCGGAGAAACTCGGCCGAGTTGTGGAGATCTCCGCTTACGCCAATCGCCATGCTTTCATCCATTTACCTCACTGGGTTGTCGAAGAGCGTCGCGAGAGGCGGAATCTCGATTTCGCGGAGCGGAAAGGAGAGATAACCCCCATCGAGCCTTACATCTGCGGCGTGTGTGGCCGGAAATGCAAGACGAATCTCGATTTGAAAAAACATTTCAAGCAGCTTCACGAGAGGGAGAGGCAGAAGAAAGTGGATCGGATGAGATCTCTCAAAGGGAAGAAACGGCAAAAGTACAAAGAGCGTTACGTGTCGGGGAACGAGAAGTACACCGAGGCGGCGAGGAGGTTGCTTACGCCGAAAGTGGGATACGGGCTTGAAGCGGAGCTCCGGCGAGCGGGTGTTCATGTGAAGACGGTGGAGGATAAGCCTCAGGCGGCGGATTGGGCGGTGAAGAGACAGATACAGCATTCGATGACACGTGGGATTGATTGGTTGGTTTTGGTTTCGGATGATAAGGATTTCTCGGATATGTTGAGGAAAGCAAGGGAGGCTGATCTTGGGACGGTGGTGGTTAGTGATCGAGATAGAGCGTTAGGACGGCATGCTGATTTGTGGGTGCCTTGGATCGGAGTGGAGAACGGAGAGATCGGGGAAGCGGATTTGATTCCGGAGAGGAGGCGGCGGTTTGATGAGGAGAAGGAGAGGGGATCCGGCGGCGGAGATGGGTTGTTTTCGTTGTCTTATGACGAGGATGAGACAGCGGAGATGACGGTGGAGAGTGATGGATTTGGGAGATTCAATGTGTCTGCCTTTTCAGAAGATGAGTGGGTGGAGGATGAAGAAGACGACTTTGCGTTGAGTGATAGTGATGATAGTGACCATGAGCTTAGCTTCTGATTCATGGCGATTGAGTTGGATTTATGAATGTTAATCGGTTTACGAAATAAACCGGAAATTTGAGTTGAAAGGAGAGATAGAGCTCTTTGTTTGATGCATTATTGGTTGAAGCACAATATTCTGAAGTTGAAGAGTAGAACCAATCTTGCATAAGCCTTAAGATATATTGTGCATTCGTGCGGTAAAGCCATGTGAATTCATGTTCATATTGTCGAATGAGTTGCTTTCTGAAACTAATTTAATGATTTGTCTCAATATGGTTATTGTTGTAATCGAATCTAAGACTTGTAACTTATTCGCACAAGTGGTGAGCAATCAGATTAACTCATGTCCATGATGTTTTGTCGAAAGTCAAAATCGGATCAAAGAAAGAGGAGAGAATTAAATCTTGAGTTGTAATAAAAAGGCATATTCTAAAACTTGTTATCATCATTGAGCATAATTAATATAGAGAAAATTGAGGTTTGACTGGGATTATATACTCCATAGTACAATATCAAGAAGCTTCGATTGTGTAGCAACACTACCACCTCTCATATGTATCCTATAAATTTGGTAAGAAAATAAACAAAAATCTTTATTTTTGCTTAACTAAAAAACACATGGACTTGATTCGTGAGTGCAGAGAAAGAATAACGCCACAGGCTGGGGATTTTGCAAATTTCGTCCGTAATTGGGTTGGTGATTTCCTGAAAGTTAACCAAATGAAATGAAAAAGTCGCTGTTAACAAAAAAAGGAGAGTAACAAAATGAAAGCAAAGCACAAATGAAGCAAAAAGAGGAAGTCGTCGTGGAGAGGGTTTGCACATGGAAATGTGTAGTTGGATTTGCAACTGGCCAGCTTCTGCAACAAAACTTTGGAGAACCGAAAACTTCTTTTTTGGATTTGAAGTTTAACTTATGAGAATCTAAAATATTTGTTGACTATTTTTAATGAATTGCGCATATTACAGAATTATTTGTTTGAAGGTCAAAAAGGTAGATCAGAAACGGTAAGATTAACGAATTATGTATCCCCTCTAGTAAAAGTAAAACGATTAGAGTACATTAAAACATAAAGAAACCCAAGCAGAAGCGGACATGTATGCAATAAACGTATACTGGTTGACTTGGTAGTTTCGGTACAAAAGAGTCGAGAAAAAGATCCGTAGAATCGAAAAGATTTCCAAAAATAAACAACAAAGGGACCCACATGGAAAAAGCGCGTGGGTCAGATACGACAAAACAAAAAATCTCCAAACCGTGGCTCGACAGCGGACGCACCGTCCCTCTTAACGTGGCGCGCCTCCCGAACCAGAGAGAAAGCAGTTTACGATCCAACTGTCCAAAACCGTGTCCTCCCGACGTCATCCTCAAGCTTTCTTTTTCAACCTTTTAAGTAAAGCCTCTTTTGTCTTTTTCCTAGATCGTCGTCTCCTTTCCACGAACATAACTATATATATTCAAAATAATACTAATAAATATCATAAACTGAATCATCATCATATCATATTGTACATAAAAGGCAGCTACACACTACCACAGTACAGATATACAGAATACTAAGTAAAAATGATAAAGGACACGTGTCAGTCCAAAGCCGTGGGACAGTTGTCATTACCGCAAACTCCGTGTTCCCCTTTTTACACCTTTATAAAACTCAGAAATAAACTTCTTCTCTCTCTATAATTAAAATCCAAAAAGTTCCCACACCTGAACAAAAGAAAGAAAGAGAAATTAAACATCTTATCCAATAATCAACGACGAAATTAACCCAGTTTTTTTATTTTCTACTAAAGAATCGGTTTCATTCGTAGAGCTTTGCTTTCATGAATTCATTCAATTTCTCAGATTCGTTTCTCTCAATTCCCGATCATAGATCTCCGGTTTCCGACAGTGGGATCGAGTATTCTCCGAAGTTAGCTTCGAGCTGTCCGAAGAAAAGAGCAGGGAGGAAGAAGTTTCGTGAGACTCGTCATCCGATTTACAGAGGAGTTCGTCAGAGAAACTCAGGAAAATGGGTCTGTGAAGTGAGGGAGCCTAATAAGAAATCGAGGATTTGGCTTGGAACTTTTCCGACCGTCGAGATGGCCGCTCGTGCTCACGACGTAGCCGCCCTTGCCCTCCGTGGCCGCTCCGCCTGCCTCAATTTTGCAGACTCGGCATGGCGGCTTCGTATCCCTGAGTCCACTTGCCCTAAGGAAATCCAGAAGGCGGCGGCTGAGGCTGCGGCGGCGTTTCAGAATCAGAACGAGACGATGACGACGACGGCTGAGGGGTTTAAAAAAACTGGGGCGGAGGAGGCGGTGGGGGAGACGGCGGAGGGGAGCGGTATGTTTTGTATGGACGAGGAGTCGGTTTTGGGGATGCCGAGGTTTCTGGAGAATATGGCGGAGGGGATGCTCTTGCCGCCGCCGGAAGTTGGCTGGAATCATAACGACTTGGAGGGAGATGGTGACGTGTCACTCTGGAGTTTTAGCGTTTGAATTTTCCTTTTATTTTTAATTTTATGGAATTACTTGGCCTTCTAGGATTGGTCCCAAGTTCCTCACCTAATTTTTTTAATTGGTAGTAGGGAAAGAGAATGGAAAATACGAGTATAATAAATCGTATTATCAAATGTCCATTCCATTACCCTTTTTTCGTATATGGAATGGACACTTTTGTGTTAAATACATGTAACCAAATTTTGAACAAATTAACAAATTAGAGAGCTAGCAAATTTTCAATTTTTGTGTGTTGGCTTTCTCTTTATACATAGCATTTAAAAGTATAAAAGTCTAAAACTGTGCCTCTGCTTCTCCTAAAAATAGACTGATTCGGTTTGAGGCTCGTAGACTTCATCACCACTCTTGAACACACTTTTACGAGTTCGGACTCCTTATCTCGCGGAGATCTCTTATCTCGGAATCCACGAGAATCAAACTTTTACATCAAGCTCTTTAATTTGTGAGCTCGTTCAACAAGAAGAAACGATCTCCAACCACCCAAACACATCCTCTCCTTACCAAACTCCTGTGTAAGTTTGTCCCCTGTTTTCTCCTTTTAAGTTGAAGCATACGAACACAAGACAAAACGATACAACTCCACTTTAGGTAATAAACACATGACGTCCGCATGCTTTCTTCTTGGTCTTGTGATGGGCTTTGAGCCTTTCTTCGTTCCCTTCTATTCACTTGGAGGTTCTCTTTGCCTTAGTCGTTTCCCACGCGCACAACTTGAAAAAATCGAAGACAATTTTCACAGTCTTCTTCCTATTTTCTTCTTCTCTCTCTTTAAAGCATTTGGCTGATTGACTCACAATTGTTGGTTGATTTTCAACCAAAAAACTTTCCCGGTTAAACCGGTTTTTTGGGGTAAATTTTCTTCTAATTCAATAAAGTATTTTATCCAAAAGTTAAATAGCCTGGTTTTTATTGGGAAATTAAACTCTCTGACTCTGGCAAGTCCAATGTTCTACTTGTGAGTCGAAGGTACGGGCAAATGGACAATAATAGTATGCACGATGCGGTCTGAATAAGAACCGGTATAAACCGAGAATCATTTTGAGTGAACAATTTAATTATTAAAGTAATTTTGTAAAATGAAGCTATTTGAGGGGTAAAACGGTAATTGAACGATTTACGTCAAGCTGACGCGACTGATTTCCTCTCTCTCTCTCCTAGTTCTGTTCCTCTCCATGAAGATCCGAAGCTTATAAACCAAATCCGCTTTTGAGTTTCTTTCTTTTCTCACTCCCAAATTTTTTTAGGGTTTCTTCCAATTTTGCTGCTTGATTTATTCCAGGATCAGATTTTTATCAAAACACCCATCCCTCCCAATAAAACCAGAGATCCTTGTTCCCAAAGTCCCTTCTTTAATAATTTTTGTTTTCCGTTGCTGTTGTTGTAATCGAGAGAGAGAGAGAGAGAGAGAGAGAGAGAGAGAGAGAGAGAGAGTGAGAGAGAGAGAGGCGAACAAAAAAAAAACCATGGATTTCGATTTGAACGGAGGAAACAAGCGAGTCTTCAACAGACTCGGCGGGTCGACTCGTCCGACGGCGCCAACGGACTCAAGACAGAAGGTTTGTATCCACTGGCGAGCCGGACGGTGCACTCGTTCTCCTTGCCCTTATCTACACCGAGAATTGCCCGGTCCGGGTCAGGGTCATACGAACAAAAGGGTCGCTGAGGAATCCGGGTTTGCGGGTCCGAGTCACCGGAGAGGACCCGGGTTTAGCGGAAACTCTAATAGCTGGGGTAGATTCGGTGGGAACAGGACGGTGACGAAGACGGAGAAAGTTTGCAATTTTTGGGTCGATGGGAATTGCACATACGGTGACAAGTGTAGATACTTGCATTGCTGGAGCAAAGGAGATAGTTTCTCGTTATTGACTCAGCTAGATGGTCACGAGAAGCTTGTGACTGGGATTGCTCTGCCTTCTGGTTCTGATAAGCTTTACACAGGGAGTAAAGATGAGACGATGCGTGTCTGGGATTGTGCTTCTGGACAGGTCTTGATTCGGATTCTATTTTGTTCAAAGGACCTTTTTGGTTCCTTAATGCTATTCATGTTTGATGGAGTTGTTTGGTTAGGATGTAGAGCGGCTTTAAGAGTATACAGTTTGTCAAATTTTATTCACTAGGAAAGGAATTGTCTGCTTTTGTTAGATCCTGATCGAGTTCTTTGAACCAATGGATGTTCTTGTCGTCGTCTCTAGCTAGAAAACCATGTTTATCTGTTATCAGTTATTAAACCGAAAGACTCTTTTTTCAGAAGCATGTTTGTATTTGAGGAATGCTTTTCTGTTCTTGTGAGAGACTGTTTTAAGTTTACTTATTGTGGCTACTGTTGTTTTCTCTTTCGACTAGTGTACAAGCGTACTCAATCTTGGTGGCGAAATTGGCTGTGTGATTAGTGAAGGCCCGTGGCTATTGGTTGGCATGCCAAATCTTGTAAAGGTAAGTTCTGAGTGTGATTTCTCTTAGCATTGTTTTCCTTGACTGTTGCAATAGATATCGAGGAACCGCTTTTATTGCTCTATGCTTGTTTGGTCATATGGTATTGTTGTTGATACAGGCTTGGAATATCGAAACCAATGCTGACCAGAGTCTCACTGGACCTGTTGGCCAAGTATATTCTCTCGTTGTGGGTACTGATCTTCTCTTCGCTGGCACACAGGTAAATTCCAAGAAGCATTTGTGTTAATGGCTAAACATATGTCCACTTTTGGTTAAATAAGTCAAAAAGTTCTTTATTTTCTGTGCAGGATGGCTCTATTTTGGCATGGAGATATAATGCTGCCACTAGCTGTTTTGAACCGGCAGCGTCACTGAAGGGCCACACACTTGCAGTTGTTACCTTATATGTTGGGGCAAACAGACTTTATTCGGGTTCCATGGACAAATCTATAAAAGCAAGTACTAGTATTATATTTCGTGCTTGAATTGAAAACTCCCATTGTTTTTTTTGTTTGAGCTAGCCGCCGTTTTGGTTTATATCTTTGTAGGTTTGGAGCCTGGATAATCTGCAGTGTATACAAACACTCACGGATCATACATCAGTTGTGATGTCTCTCATTTGCTGGGATCAGTTTCTTTTGTCTTGCTCATTGGACAACACGGTCAAGGTTAGTTCATCTTTTTTTAACTTCCTAATTATCTTGAAAGTTTCAACCTTCCCTTGTTGATGTTTTTTTTTAATTAACTCGATGTAGATATGGGCTGCAATTGAAGGGGGCAACTTGGAAGTGACATACACTCACAAAGAAGAACATGTATAGTTTCCTTTCTAAATGTGTTTCTATTGGTCATAATCTCTATGTAATGTAACTAATAAATTCCGGCAATATCTGTCTTGGAATCAGGGAGTGCTAGCTCTATGTGGTGTACATGATGCAGAAGCCAAGCCGGTTTTGTTATGCTCTTGCAATGACAATTCCTTACGCCTCTACGACTTGCCATCGTAAGTCTTGCAACACTTTTTCTTCTTCTGAATCTACAGTTCTTCCTCTTTTTTGTTTTCTGAAAGCTTTAGGTTCATTTATTAGATTTACGGAGAGGGGAAAAATCTTTGCAAAGCAAGAGATACGGTCGATCCAGATAGGTCCTGGGGGCATATTTTTCACGGGTGACGGAACTGGTCAAGTTAAAGTATGGAAATGGTGCACTGAACCAACCGCTGCTACGTCTTGAGAAAGATCGAAATCTTGCCATTGTCACGGGTTCTTCTTCAGCAGAGTTTCTTTTCTACGATCCTCTTGTACCATTATATATGGGTCTATTGAGATTTTTCTTTCTTTCTTATTGATGTTCTAGTTAAGGCCATGCTCTGATGAGATGGGCAGTGACCAAGATCGTGTCATGTTAGAAGTTCTGAGACGGAATTGGGAGAATTTTGTTCCCTTTTTTGTCCAATTTCAGCATTTTCTGTCTTGTAATGCTTGGATTTGTGTTATCAGTTTGTTACAAAGGATTTATCTATTCAAGAAAGACTCAGAGTTGATGTACAGTGACTAGAGTGATGCATCAACAAAGTTACAGAAGCATTCTTATTACCGAAACCTTGAAATGTTCATAGAAAAACGAAGATCTTTTTCACAGATTGAACATAACTTTGATGGCGTTACTCCCACGAGCACTGGTCTCAAATGCGTCTTCCACTTCCTTCTGAGAGAAACCGAATCTGTGGGTTATGAGTGGCTTTACATCAATCTTACCACTTTTCAGGAACTCAAGACACAAAGGCCATGTGTTCTTGTACCTGAACACACCTACCACATCTACCTCCCTGTCTCAATCCAAAACACAAAAGCAGCACATTTGTTTCAGGATCATGTGATTTATTGGTTTCTAAGTTTGAAAGTTTCTTACTTTGATGGTCAAAAGAGGTTACCTTGCAGCTGCAGGAGTGAGAGGGACAGTCATTACACCGTGACCCATTCCGACAAGGCAGACTTTACCGCCACATCGAGTGGCTGCTAATGCCGTTGACATGGTTTTGTTAAAACCCGCACAATCGAATGTCACATCGATGTTTGAACCCATAGCTTTCTGTATTTGTTCAACCTCAAAACCAACATCCTGCAAAAGTAAAAGGGACAAGCTTTATCTTTATATAATCAGATCATTTATGTTTCAGAAAGATTTGGAAGTAAAAAAGTGTAAGAACCTCTGAGTTTGTCGTCACTTTAACAGTCCCTTCTGCGCCGAGCTGTTTGGCTACGGATAAACGGTTATCATCAACATCCACAATAACAATTCTAGGCACCCCGAAGGCCCGAGCAGCCAACATGGTGACAAGCCCAATAGGTCCAGCTCCCATTACCAAAACATTTGTTTCAGGACCAACCTCAGCTCGGCGACAAGCATGTACACCAACACTTAATGGTTCACACATTGCTCCTTCCTCCAAACTCACATTCTCAGGCAATTTGAAGCATAGATCCGCAGGGTGAACCACTTGGTTTGCTAGAGAGCCATGAACCGGTGGGGTTGCAAAGAACTTCATCTCTGGACAAAGATTGTAACGTCCATCCTTGCAGAGATTGCATCTCCAGCAACTAATCCCAGGTTCAAGAGCCACACGGTCACCTACAACTAGATGCTTCACTTCTTGACCTACTTCTTCAATGATCCCAGCACATTCATGGCCAATAACCATCGGTTCTTTCACAACGAAATCCGCACATCTCATGGTCTTGTTTTCGTAACATTCACACCATCAAAACTAATGTCAAGAGCATAACAAATCAAAGAAAGAAAAAAAAGATCCTCTCTGATTATGTAAGTACCTTAAGGTAGTGAACATCACTTCCGCATATACCAACAGCCTTCATCCTAACTCTAACATCATGAGGACCTTCGTACGAACATAAATTTATGAATTTCTAAGGCTCAGAACACGAAAATCCAATAAAACCCCAGAGAATGTCGTACCAAGGGAAGGGAGAGGAAAAGGTTGGATCTTGAGGGTGTTGAGACTAACAAGCCAAGCAGCCATGTTCTCTTCTTCTCCCTTTGAGCCATCTCCGTGAGACATTCCTCCTTTCCCCATAACTACTCTTCTCCTCTATGCTCAGCTCAAAATTAAAGCTCTATTGATCTCAGCTATTAGATTATTACAGAAACCAAATCCACCAGAGGCTTGAGAATGATTAAGAAAACAAAAGGGTCAGCATCCAAGTCCCCACTAAATTTAGATAAAATACAGAAAAATATAGGAACCAGATAAATACAAGCGGTGGATGGCTTTTCGAGATTTGGATAAACCCAATAATGGTTTAGTCTTTTGTCTCATAATCCAAATAATATACCTTTAGGTTTAGTCTGAACAAGTTTCTCTAAATAGCTTTAGGTTTTCAAGACTTGGATGATTTGTTATGTCTTGGATAACATTTACTATATCAGATCAGAATGCTGATGAAGTCAGACAAGTTCCCCAGGAACATCAGAACTATGATTTTGATTTTTCAATTACTACTTTGCTGTGGCTTCTTTGTATCACAATTTGCCATTACTTCTGAGCTCTCTCTCACATTGGTTGGTGGCTTCATCCCAACATGTAAAGAACCTGAATATGTTCTTGGTAACGTATTTTTGTGACATAAACGATACGGGGTAACGACACAAACCAAAATTGTAATCCACGCATCACAAATTTGTCAATGCATAGCCGCTTAAAGGAGCGGAACTCTCTCGCTCCATCTGGTATATTCAAAAATTACCCAAGATCTGTCCAAAGAAATGAAGAAACCGGCTTATCTCCCATGAAGACAAGAGGAATGTGTGGTGCATTGCATGATCAAGGCTGGTATACTTCAGGAAGACGAAGCCCTACACTAGCTGCAGATTTCCCAAGCACTCGTTTCATTTCTTTAGATCTATCAACCGCAATGTTGTATGAGAACAGCAGATCCTGCAACAACCAGTTTGCTTATCCATGTCAGACTAAACACAAGAGGTAACAAAAAACCTAGTCTCGTATATGTACATGTATCGTAGCATGCATAGCTTTTTATTTCCATGTGGAACATATAGAAGACGGATATAACAAAACAAGAAGTGTTCTAATGACCAGCTTCTTCTTTCTTAAATCATGTTTGCGCAAAAAAAGGTTGCATATTTGATTTCATCATGGAGCAAATATGATGTGCAAAAATATAGTCCTGCTTCCAAAGACAAATGCCAATGTCATTGAGAATCATAAAAGACTTCACCTTGTGAGCGTGAATGCTATTGATAAGATAGGTGTAATTGCGGGCAAGGTTAATTTTCTCTCGGGTTGGGTCTGAGTTTGCATTTCTTCGGAATTCCTGCTTTACAAAATATGTGAAATGAGCCTTGTGATCTTCCTTGCCAACATGTTTCACCACTGCTTTGAGAAGGTCACGGTAAACTCTAGCAGCTAAAACAACTTCACCACTCATCTTCTTTATCCTTAAAAACATTTCAAAGAGAGTCATCAATTTGGTGTTTAAACTTCAAATTGAATTTAAAATTCCAAGTTCTGAACCTGAAAAAATTTCTTTCAAAAACCCTTATTGATTAACAACTAGATCCTAAGCTCCATAGACTAGAAGCTGACTAGTACCAAATGATTTCATTCCTGTTTGGTACTACTAGTAATATCGAAATCTCAGGATCCTTCGGAACTTGCATAAACCAAACAACAAAATGAATTTATGGAACTATATCACAGCTGAATGTGGACGATCACTGCCCCAAATCAACCAATCGCAGAAATTGTCACTCGTTTAAACTAAACAAGATCTGAAACTTCCCAGAACATGAACACAAACACAATCTACTATTCATGAACTTAATGTAAACTTAACAGAAAAACAAAGCTCATAAGATAAGAGGAACATAAAACATAGAAATAAGGCTAACGAGTTTGTAAAATGGCATAGAAACAATTGAAAAAATGGTAAAACCAACATCAAAAGAGATGATGGAACCAGAAGTTTACTTGGAAGTCTAAAACAGAGAGAATGGTGCAGATTTCAGATTTGGGGATGAAGATGGTGGAGAAGCTTCAGGAATCTGTTGAAGCTTCGTGATAGAAGGGAGAATAGAACAGCGCTACATGCCTCTATTTCTACCACACTTCTCAGATCTGAAGTTTGGTATCTTCAAGGAGGTAGAGAGAAGTTAGGGAAGATATTTTAGAGAGAGAAAGAGCGATCTTTTTTTTTTTTGGTGATAAGTTCAAATTTTACCATCCAATTTTTGTTTTTCTTTTAAACAGAAGAAACTTAAATGATCCACAGTTATTCTTTTCTTATTGTTTGAAGTCCCCAAAATTTTTAGGACCAGTCATGTTCTTAATACAGTTTGGTTTAACCTAATACCCTAGTCTAATTAAATCAACAAATAATTTAAACGTCACCGTGCCAAAAAAAAAAAAAAACGAAAAATCAGCAACAAAAAAACCACAATCTCATTAAAAAGGTAGAAGGGGAAATTATCATTAAAAACCTGGAAAAAAAAATTATATTTTTAATTAAAACCTTGAACTTCTTTGCTTTCCATTTTAAACTATTAACTAAATTATTTTGCTTAAACAAACCTCCAAATGATGTGCCCTGCTCAAAGTTGGCTACCAGTCAACGTTAAACTGGTAAATGTGTTGTTAATGAGTTAAACGTCCGTTAACAACCACGGGTTAACACCGTTTAATTAAACAAATTATGCATGTGTTAATTACAAAATAATTGAGCCAAAAAAAAAGGTCTCATTTTCTTCTTCTTCGAGTTCTGGGTAAAAGAGAAAGGGAAAAAAGATCTTCAAATCGAATTGATGTAAGAAAGAAATTCATAGAGCTTAGAAAAATCAGGAGGCTTTCGAATTTCATTTCTAATTCTAATTAACAAAATAATCGAGACAAAAAGAGTCGGGTACTCGGGTTTCCAATTCTAAAATCCTAGGGTTCTTCTTCTGCTCCTCCAAGTTCTGGATAGAGGATAAAAAGGAAAAAAGAGAAGATAGACGATTTCATTTCTGGGCTCCTCGATTTCGTTATAGATCCGAGACAGGTAAGTCGAAACTGGGTTCTTTTTTTTTTTTGCGTTTGTATTTTCCAGTCATTTGCTATCAACACGTTGATTGTGATCAAATCTATGGCAACAAACCCAAAACTGGATTCTTTTTCTTTTTTAGTCGAGACAGGGGAAAATTGGATTTACTTAAACCATAACCACTAATTTGAACTCAATAAACAAGCTACTTGAAACAAAAACAAAAAACCACAATCTCTCCGACCTCGACCTACTCCACACATTTTGGTCTCTGAATTGACAGACAACTTTAGAGTCACTTCAATCAGAAACTCCTGTAAGCATTCTCCGATTTGATTATTGTATGATTGTTTTTCGATCTGGTTGTTGTACGAGGTTGCTGTTTCCATCATCGAGTTGCATAATCTAGCTGGATCTGGTTTATTGGGGTCAAGTCTGTTCTTTTCGTGGACTTTCTATCTTCTAGTCTAATTTGATCATCAAGGGTTACAAGTTTGGTATCACTTTATGATTCTGCTGAATAACACACATCATTTTGATTGTTGAACTGTCTGATTTTCGGTTTAATCGAAAACTTCAGTCAGCGTTAGAAGGTTATAGAAAATTAGGTTTTTTTCATCCAGCAGTATCTCCTCTTCTCTGTTTTACCATTTTCTTAATTGTTTCTAGGCCATTTTGCAAATTCGTTAGCTCTATTTCTCTGTTTTCTGTTCTTTAATCTTTTAAGCTTTGTTTTTTTGTTAAGTTTTACATTAAGTTTATGAATAGTCAATTGTGTTTGTGTTCATGTTCCGGAGAATTTCAGTTTTTGTTCAGTTTAAACGAATGACAATTTCTGCGATTGATTGATTGTGGGTTGTGATATAGCTATATAAATTCATTTTTTTTGTTTGGTTTATGCAAGTTCCGAACGATTCTGAGATTTCGATATTACTAGTAGTACCAAACAGGAATGAGATTATTTGGTACTAATCAATTTCTAGTTTCTGGAGTTTAGGATCTAGTTGTTAATATATAAGGGGTTTTGAAAAAAAAAATTCAGATTCACAACTCTGAATTTTAAATTCAATTCAGAGTTTAAACACCAAATTTATGTCTCTCTTTGAAATTCCAAGGTGTGAAGCTGAAATTTTTTAAATTAAATTCAGAAGATTCCAAGAGTTCTCCGTTTCCCAGATACAAAACAGAGCACAGATTTGACCAAAATAAACAACTAAACACTCTCCTAAAAGAGAAGCAATAACAAGTATATGGGTTTGTTTTAATTGGCTGCTTTGTTCAATTGTTCATCAATCAAAGACCCAAGATTTTTAATTCAAGATTTCAAAATTCGCAATCATATTCAAGCTCCAATACATCACAACCCATAAAATCGCATCATAATCAAAGAAAGGGCAGCTAAAGTATGCATTCAATCCAACTTATTAGCAGATGAATAAACCTCAGATCTGAAATCAATCATAAGAGAAACCAAAGCAAGAGAAGCTAAAATCAATACAACAAAACGCAGTAAAAACATAGGGAAACAACAAAAATTCAAAGAAGAAGATGAAATTGATATCTCTCAAGTACAGATTTTGTTCGATTTGGCGAACAAGAAACCAGAGAGAGGGAGAGATCAAACAGAGATAGAAATCAAGATCTGTAGAGGCATATAGATAACAAAATCTAATTCAATCATACCTTTAACGAGCCTTTTGAACAACGTCTCTCACCGGCCGTCGAAAGAGAAACCCTATAACAAGCTCTCCTCGGGAGATTAAGAAAAGTGAAACAGATATATAAACCTTCTTTTTTTTTTTTTTTTTTTTTCGCCTTCCAAAAAATTTTCTTAAAATGTTGAAAACCAAAATGGGGATTTTGATAAATACCTCAGATTTTATAGCAAATTTGAAAACTATATTTAATTTTATAGAAATTTGGAAACTATATTTTTTATTATATTAAAGTACGTAAATACCCCTATATATATTTAACTCTTTATTATATTAATAAATTTAATTAAAAATAACTTAAAATTATTTAATTTAAATTCAAAATTATGTTTAAACTAATTAATTTTCAGTTCTAAATTTTAATTTCGTATTTAAATATATATTTTTATAAAATATATTGTTAATTAATCAATATCTAAAATATAAAATTTTGATTAAATACAAATAATTAGTCATCTCGACTTGTTTTAAAACAGTCGACTTATATTTTGGTTGATTGATTTTTTACTTTGTCGACTTATTTAAACCATTGACTTATTTTATTATTTCATCGACTTAAATTTTATCTTTCACCGATTTATTTTAAACAGTCGATTTATATTTTGATTGATTGATTTTTTACTTTGTCAACTTATTTAAACCATTGACTTATATTTTATATTCATCGACTTAATTTGTTTTTCACCGACTTATTTCAAACAGTTGACTTGTATTTTGGTTGGTTGTGTTTTTACTTTGTCGATTTATTTAAACTGTTGACTTATTTTTTATGTTCTTCGGCTTAGTTTTTTTTTTGCCGACTTATTTTAAACTTTCGACTTATATTTTGCATAGTTGATTTTTTATTTTGTCGACTTATTTAAACCGTTGACTTATTTTTTAATCTTTGTCAACTTAATTTTTTTAATTCATCGCTTATTCTAAAACAGTCGATTTATATTTTTGTTATTTGATTTTTTACATTGTCGACTTATTTAAACCATTGACTTAATTTTTTTGTTCATCGACTTAAATTTTTTTTTCGTTGATTTATTTTAAACTGTCGATTTATATTTTGGTTGGTTGATTTTTTACTTTGTCGACTTGTTTAAACCATTGACTTAATTTTTATTTTCGTTGACTTAACAAATTATATCTATATTAATTAAATTTATAATTATAAATTAAATTTTAAATTATAAAATGTAAATTCGTAGTTATTTTTTTATAAAATTAGTATTTTTTTAAGTTCGTAATTAATTTAAATTAATTAAAAAAATATTAGCTAACATTTAAAAAAAAAAATCAAATAATCAGAATTTTTTTGTTATTTTTTCTGAAATTTTAAGATTGACTAGGGACAAAAATGTCATTTTAATAAAAAAAAAGATATATTTCAAATTTTAAAAAAATTTAGTATAAATTTCCAATTATTAATAAAATTGAGGATATACAATCCAATTTTCTCAACCAAAATTTCTTAGTCTTTTAATTTTTGTTTCTATCATCTAAAATATTATATTAATCATAGAGATACAAGGAGGAATACAGAGTTAGACATAAATTGTCACTCGTTTAAACCAAACAAAAAAATGAATTTATAGAACTATATCACAGCTGAACGTGGACGATCACTACCCCAAATCAACCAATCGCAGAAATTGTCACTCGTTTAAACTAAACAAGATTTGATACTTTCCCGAACATGAACACAAACACAATCGACTATTCATGAACTTAATGTAAAACTTAACAGATCCCATTTTGTTTTATGAGTTATAATTTTTTTAAAAAACTCATTTATCATATTTCTATAACCAAATAAAGCCCATGGTCGTTTTTTATTTTTATTAGGGGTCTATGATCTATATTTAAAAGGCTCATGATCGATTTTTTGTTGTTGTAATTGCCCACAATTAGATCTGGGCATTCAAGTATTCGGTTCGGTTCCAGATCTTTCGGATAGAGGGGTTTAGGATCCATATAAGTATCGATACAGTTTCAGTTCAGATTCGATTCGGTTTCAATCAGTTTCGGATCGGTTTAATTCTTAATTATGAGAACCGATAATTACCCGAAAAATTCGGTTCTCATTCGGTTCGGTATGGTTCTGAGTTTTTTTAACCCAAATTACCCGAAAATACACAAAATACCCGAAAATACCAAAAAATACCCGAAAATATCTAAAATACCCAAAAAATAAATTTAAAAAATCTATAAAATTGAAATAATACATCTAAATTGGTTATTTTTATCCGAACTAATCGAGTTAACGAAAAAAATAACAAAGAAAAAAGTGTAAAATTTATCCGAATATACCCAACCTAGAACCAAAATTAATATCTATTGATTAATTTATGTTTCAGATATTTCGGATACCCGTTTAGTTCTCTATTTGGTTCTGGTTCTTCGGCTCCTAGCATATAAGATCCATCGGGTATTTTTGAAAAATTGGTTTGCGTTCTGTTCGGATAATTTCGGATCGATTCAGGTTCGATTCGGTTCTTCGATTCCAGATATTTTGTTCAGCCCTACAATCATCTTAAACCTAATTTTAAAAGGTCCATATTTCTTATTTGCATAAAACTTATAAAATATTTAAGACGGCCCGTAAAGACCACAAGCAACAACTTGACCCTTCAATCCAAGACCGGATCTAATTGTTAGATGCTATTATTGCTTGTTATTGTTGGTTGACGTCGTTGTCGTTAACAATAACAAAACGAACATTCATATTTTATGAAATTGTGAAAATTTATGTTAGGTCTCAAATATTTAGTTTTAAAAAAAAACGATTATGACTGATTATTTAATTCAATAACAATAGTACTTTTAAATTCTTTGTTTGAAAATATTAATTTTTCTAAAAATCTAGCATTTAAAACCCACCCATTAGTACATTAAAAACACTCAAGTTGAGGCCCGACACCAGAAGTAGGCTCATAAAATGAGTGTTTCGCCAAGCTCTGGGCCTTGACAAATCTATAGTCCTACGCAGCATTACCAAATATGTTGAGCGCAAAACCACTTCTAAATCCATCATAATTCATAAACCTTCCTCTGAATAAGATATTCAATTAATGAAAATCTACATTTTTAAGTTTCAACCAAAGCTCAAGTGAATTAAAAACGGGTTGCTAAATTTGTCTAAACAAAGTTATGGGCAATTCGCAGTTGGAGCTACCCTCTTTCTATTTGTGACGGTGTTATAAATGTGAAGAATCACATCAAAGACAAAATTAGCAAGTGACTTTTGCATAACTCATTAACTTCTATTTCTCCACTATCAACGGCCACACATTAGTAAAGTGCCAACTGTTCTTTCTAAATGGTAATAAAATATGTACACATTGGTGGACACACTTTGATTAATCATTTTCTAGGAATGTTTACTATAACTCTTTTTTAATATACATACTATTGAATATTATGGTTACAGTATTTTCAAATATCTTTTTTTTTTCAAGTTATGAGAGAGAGAGTGTGTTAAAAAATTTTAGCCAATCATCATATTTTTATACACCATTGTTTAAAATATTTATATATTAATTTAATCATTTACTAGCTAAATCACATTCATTTAATGAATAACTGTAATTTAATTAGTCAAATAGTTTTCGCGACTACAAAATAATTGAGGTTGAAGCCGTTATTCAAAAAAAAAAATATATTTGTATCTTTTTGTGTGTGGTGATATTTCAAACCAAAAACAGGTTTGAAAACGTTTGTCTCGGATGTATCAATTGGTTTGAACGTTGGTTTATCATTAGTGATCTTAATGAATTGACAAATTTCCATAAAAAACGGAGAGAAAACGTGACACCAACCTTATCTTACCTTCACTTAATTTTATGATTAGAAATTATGGTATGTTGGAGTTTTTTCTGTTTAGAAAAATGATGTCATGAAAATGACGATGGAACATTATTTGATGTCGGTTAGACCAGATGTTAGTCAATTAAGAAATGGAACTATCTTTTCTCATATTTACAAGTGGAATATCTTCAAATGGTTAGTTCGGATCATACACCAGTTCTAGCCATGGTTGGTATGATAGAGGCCGAAATTCCTCACAGAAAAATATTATTCCAATTTGGCAAGAGATGGTTGCAATTAATAATGGTTGGCATGAATCTCTCGACATGTGGGAAATGGGTTTTGTGGACCGGATTCGTAATTCGTTGAAGGAAAAAACAATGTCCTTTTTGGGAAGGACAAGATATTCGAGCTAAAATCAGCCTTATAAGAAATACAAAAAGATGAACAACTGACTATTGTAGATAACCGGTGAGTGTAGAGTATGTGATTTAAATAGTGGAGAACGACCTAGGCTAGGCTACTACGAAAATCTGTTGAAAGATACGCCCCTTCGACCATCTCCCATATATCGTCTCCCTGCCACAAGAATATAATCAAACAAGCATGGAATTTTGTCTCGTAGGGATTCTCTGACACTCAAGTCACAATAAATCAACATGACTGGGTAACAGCTGGTTTAGCGGAAGGAGAAGTGTCGGTTGTGTCCTGGGCTTGGTCAAGGTAATCCAAAGCCCAATCCGGTATCTGATGAGAGTTAGAATTAGAAGAATGTCGGCTCCCGAAGTAGGGTTAGAATTTTCTGGGAAGCAACGATGATCGTAAAAGATTGATCGTGGAGAGGAAGAAGTGTTAGTCGAATGATTGATGAACCCGTTCACTCCCCGAGAATGATTGTACGTGTGTGTGTGGCTGTGAATTGTGTTTAATTTTGAATGAGTCTACTTGCATGATCTTCCATTCTAATAGTAAAACAAACCATTGTTTTGCTTCATTCTCATTGTGAAAGGAATTCTCATTCTATCCTCAATCTGAAGTATTGATATAAATGTTACCTGATCTGGATTCGAAGACCGGATTATTTTTCTGTGGATTGGATCGACAATCTGGTTGTAGGATCTATATGTAGAATATTATTATCTTTAATTGGAAGATATACTAATACCATACATACCATACATAATTGTTTTTTTTTTTTCCAGTTTGATTGAATATATAACATATAGGTTCTTTGTAAATAAAATAAAAAACTATTGTTTACGGAAACAAAAAAATAAAATAAAAAGTTATAAAGAAAATAAAATGAAAAATAGAAATATTTAAATAATGATATATTTTAAAATATAAAAGAATAACTTTCTGACGTGTCAAAATCTAAATTATAATTTTATATGTGTCATATTAATATTGACAGCGTTCAAGTGTATATAGTAAGATTAAATGATTCTAGAAACACGAAAATTCCTTCTTTACTAAAAAGAAAAAACTACCAAGACCCGAAAATCTTTGTATGATTCTAGGACCAGTAAATAAGTGTTGGTGAACCACAAAGGCTCATTTCATAAAGATGAACGAAAAGAGGCTCATGCTTCATCTTATTATATAAACCCCATCAAACCTACTCTTTTTTTTTGCTCTAATCTACATCTAAAGAATCAAACATAAGCTTTATCCTTAATGGGTTTTCAAATATTATGGCTATTTCGCATAATTCTCATCGCAACATTCATCTCCCATGGCTCATCTTATCCAGATAAAGGTACAATATTTAATTTATTTCTTTACGTATCATTCAATGTGTGACCATGTATATTCCTTAACATTTGGATTTTTGGTATCAATGTTGTGAAATGTTTTATTTTATTTTTGTTGGTGAAGCTGATTATTATAGATTTATGAAAGATGCAACTTTTGCACCAATGTTCGCTCGCTTCGACTACATAATCATCGGAGGAGGAACCTCCGGTTGCGCTTTAGCCGCAACGCTTTCTCAAAATGCTAGCGTTTTGGTCCTCGAACGCGGCGGCTCGCCTTACGATAACCCGACGGCGACAGATATGGGAAACTTCGCCAACACACTCTCCAACACATCACCCAAATCGTGGTCGCAGCTTTTCGTCTCGGAGGACGGCGTTTACAACACGCGTGCGCGCGTCCTCGGCGGAGGCTCAGTGCTAAACGCGGGATTCTACACACGTGCGGGAGATGACTACGTGAAGGAGGCTGAGTGGAAGAGCGATGAGGTGGAAGCTGCTTACGAGTGGGTCGAGGATAAAGTCGCGTTTAAACCGCCGATGATGGGATGGCAATCGGCGTTGAAAGATGGGCTTTTAGAGGCTGGAGTGTTTCCGTACAATGGTTTCACGTACGACCATATCTATGGGACCAAGATCGGCGGTACGATCTTCGACCGTGCCGGTCATAGACACACGGCGGCGAACCTGATGGAGTATGCTAATCCGGACAAAATTGTTGTCTATTTGCATGCTTCTGTTCACAAGATCCTCTTCACCACCAAAGGTATTGATTTATCTATACACATTTGTTCTTTCTTCCTATTCTTTGGATTAGGAGTGGGAAATGCGGTTTAAGGTTTAATTTTGGCGATGTTTGGTTTTATTGGTTTCTTTTATTAATCTGAAACAAAATATAAACCATTTATAGTTTGGTTTAAATTTTCGGCCATAAATGAAATATAAAAACTTACAAAAAAAAAGTTTTTTTATGTAATATCATTAGATCTATGTGAATATGTATTTTAGTGAATTGTGGATTATCTGGTTTAGTTTGGTTCATTTAGACTAAAATCGATTTCGGTTGGAGTTCATTTAAACATTACGGTTTCGATTAAGTTAGATTTGGTTTATATGTCCACTTCCACTTAAAATAACAAAAGTTGTGTGTTTGGACAGGAAGACCAAGGCCAAAGGCGTACGGAGTGATATTTCAAGACACGAATGGAGTGTTACACAAGGTAGAACTGGAGAAGAACGCAATGAACGAGGTCATTTTGTCTGCGGGTGCCATCGGGAGCCCGCAGCTGTTGATGCTGAGCGGCGTGGGTCCTATGGCTCATCTTGCGGCTCACGGGATTAAACCGGTGGTCTTAGATCATCCAATGGTTGGGCAAGGGATGGGAGATAATCCCATGAATGCCATCTTTATTCCTTCTCCTACGCCCGTGGAGGTTTCTCTAATACAAGTCGTTGGGATCACAAAATTTGATAGTTACATCGAAGGAGCAAGTGGCGTCATCTTCTCTTATAGTTGGACTCGTACATTTTTCGACGGTGTTTTGAATTATCTCAACGAGGTATAATATATATGAACACATTAAAAGTCATTGTAACTTTGTTATCTATTCATGAAACTATATGTTAAAACTTTTCTTTCATTGTGTAAGATGCAGGCAAGCCGTACTACCACATCTACACCACTCTCGACTCAATCCATCACTGATTTCTTCAAATCGATAGATCCATTATTGAATGCGACTACAAAAGCCGGTTTGATCCTCCAGAAAATCGCGGGGCCGGTCTCGAGAGGTCACTTGGAGCTTAGGAACACAGACCCAAATGATAATCCTTCGGTGAGATTCAACTACTATCAAGAGCCAGAGGATCTAAAGAAGTGTGTTGAAGGGATTAACACCATTATTAAAGTGATTAACTCGAAGGCGTTTTCCAAGTTCAAGTATCCGGATGCGACAATACGTGGCCTGCTTGATCTAATACTCAGTGTTCCCACAAATCTGAGGCCGAGGCACATAACTTCGGTGTTCAATTTGCAGCAGTTTTGCATCGACACTGTGATGACTATATGGCATTACCATGGAGGTTGCCAAGTTGGAAGAGTGGTTGACAAGAATTACAAAGTTTTAGGTATTGATTCTTTGAGGGTTATTGATGGATCCACATTTCTCAAATCTCCGGGTACTAATCCTCAAGCTACGGTCATGATGCTCGGAAGGTAAATGCATCATTTTGTTTTAAGAAATGATCCACAACATGTTGAACGTTTGATTAGGAAATGATTGTTTTTGAGTGTTATTTGTAGGTATATGGGCCAGAAGATTCTTCGAGAAAGGTCGGCTTTCCGAAAAAAAGATGAGGAAGCATGAGATTTTACTTTGAGATATATGCTAAAAAAAAATCTTGAACTTGGAATTGTTTTAATCTGTATGATGAACTAAAAGACTCTGAATGTGTACATCGGTCCATGTTCTGTTTCTATTATGTATAATAATGGTGGAATCTTTAAAAGTCAGATGGATTTTGTCCTAAAGGAGAAGGATATCTCTAAATATTGATATGTTGAGCATAGTATATGCTCTGACTTTAAACTTCTTTTTCATTTTTTTTCTCATATTTTCGCTTGCCCTATTACATCATGAAAGAAGTGGCTTGGAAAGTGATTGAAGCATCTGCTCTATTTAGAGGAGGATAATCCTGGAGCATATGCGGTTGCTCGAATGGTTTATTCTTGGTTATATAAATTGCGTAGAAGTTGTTACAACAAAATATCAGGAGAAATTTGTTGGATGAAAGAAATCAGTAAAAGGGAAATTCAACTTTGGCAAGGAAACTATAATCAGTGAGAGAATATTGTTCACAAGATTGAAGTTGAGACTTTGCCAAAGGAGAGTTGCCCTTTTCCTGTTTTGGCTTTTGATTGTGTTCATTGCCAAGTTTAGAAATCAGATTCCCTTCTTCTTCACTGGTTCTTGTTTCTACTTCTTCGGCTATTTCTTCTTCTTTGGAATGCTTCTTAATTATATAATCTATTTTTATGATTACTAAGAAATTCTTGATTTTTGATCCATCATTTGTTCGGACCGGCCGGAGACCACATCAGGTAAATTTCCAAACCTCCAAATTCCAGAAACAAAAGTATAGCGAAAATAAGAAGTACTTGTATGTACTAGTTTGATTATATAAATGATCGACTAATATTTTAGTAATGATTAATTTAAAATTAAATATATATTAAAGATCACTTTTATGATGAAAAGTTTTGGACGAATACGTAAATGTATGTTCTACTTTTTTCTTTATTTAGGTATAACATCTGCGAATAGGGATATTAAACGGCTCTAAAACCAGATGAATAGAAGACACAGAAGTTGAAACCATTTTCATCAATGGTGAAGACTTACCATTGTCCGTAGATGCACATGAGCTAGCCACATAACTCTACACGTGTGACTCTAGAATATACAAAGACCAAAATGGCTGAGTTTAGTCAATATTGCAGAGAATATAATGAGCAGCATGTGACTACAAATGTTTTGGTGATTGATAGATCTAATTCTTTGGTTTTTGTATTGAACAAATCTCAACTAGTTCTTGGCTACTGCAGAGGAGGGAGGCACTATATTCTTCAACTATACATAGGCGAGTATAACTTGCTGTGTGGTGTTGGTTAAATAAAATTGATGTTAATCAATATTAATTTGCATGTCGTTTACTATACCATGTTAAAATAAAATTTAAACTTTAATAAAGTCCAGTTATAAAGAATGGAACTGATAGGTTCCTCTTAAACCCAAGAAAGGTACCAACTATACCCAACAATATCACTTCACATCATATTAAAAAGATTATTAGTAATCATCTTAGTTTAAAAGATAACTAATAATTGGCGACATCAATAAGACAATATGACAATTTTATTTGTACGATGAAGCGCAACTATTGGTCTCGTCTTTAGTGATCATATAATCCATTCTTTTCCCCGAAAGCAAGTCTCTCTCGAAGCATCTTCTGTACCATGTACCTACACATAACAAGATCCATCAATCTTATATCTTATTTAAGTCTATAACATTTATATATGGATCATTTGGTTTTTGCATTTTACCTTCCGAGCATCATGACCGTGGCTTGAGGATTAGTCCCCGGAGACTTGAGAAATGTGGATCCATCGATTACCCTTAAGGCATCAATGCCTAAGACTTTGTAATCCCTGTCAACCACTCTTCCAACTTGGCAACCTCCATGGTAATGCCAAATAGTCATCACCGTGTCGATGCAAAATTGCGTTAAGTTGAACCTTGCGGTCACGTGCCTTGGCCTCATATTGGTGGGAAGGTCCAACATGAGATTGAGCAGCTCACGTGCGGTTGCCTTCGGGTACTTGTAATTGGCGAATGCATTCGAGTTTATTACTTTAATAATGGTTTCAAGTCCTTTAACACACCTCTCTAGATCTTCTGGCTCTTGGTAGTAGTTGAATGTCACAGAAGGGTTATCATCTGGATCTGTGTTCCGGAGTTCTAAGTGACCTCTCGAGACCGGACGTCAACTTTCTGGAAGATCAAGCCATCAATTTCTATCACGTTCATTCGAAGGTCTGTGATTGATTGGATGGAGAGACTTGTCTACACAATGCGTCATATGTAAATGCCATATAGTCTCATGATCTTAGATAATAAGTTATAATAACCTTCAATGTATCTATCGTGTACCTCGTTGAGAAGATTTAAAACACCATCGAAGAAACTACGGGTGAAATTATAAGAGACATTCACGCCACTAAAACCTTCAGTGAAACTATCAAACTTGGTGATCCCAACCGACCTCTACAAGGGACACTTCTACAGGTTGAGGAGAAGGGACGATAACACTGTTCATAGGATTATCGCCCATCCCTTGTCCAACCATGGGATGATCTAAGACCACGGGATTCACTCCGTGGGCCTCAAGATGAGCCCTAGGACCCACACCACTCAGCATCAACAGCTGAGGGCTCCCCAAGGCCCCTGCTGACAAAATCACCTCGTTCATTGTGTTTTCCGCAAGCTCTACCTTGTGGAACACTCCATCTGCGTCTTGATATATCACTCCGTACGCCTTAGGTCTTTGGTCTCCTGTTCAAAACATGAGTTTTCATATCCAACGACCAAAGTATATATAATATAATTTATGAAAAACAAATGTGTAGATCAATCAAATACCTTCTGTGGTGAAGAGGTTTATCTTGTGAACAGTAGCGTGCAAGTAGACAACAATCGTGTCCGGATTAGCATACTCTGACAAATCCGCGGCCGAATGTCTATGGCCAGCAGGGTCGAAGATCGTACCACCGATCTTCGTCCCGTTGATATGATCGAACTTGAAACCGTTGTACGGAATCACACCAGCCTCCAAAAGCCCATCTCTCAACGCTGATTGCCATCCCATTACTTTTGGCTCGAACACAAGTTTCCTCTCGACCCACTCGTAAGCAGCTTCCACTTCCTCGATCTCCCACTCAGCCTCCTCCACGTATTCCTTTTCCGCACGTGAGTAAAATCCAGCGTTCAGCACCGAGTCGCCCCCGAGGACGCGCGCACGTATGTTGTAAACGCCGTCCTCGGAGATGAAAGGCTGCGACCACGAGTTTGGTGTTATGTTTAAGAGTGTGTTGGCGAAGTTTTCGATATCAGTGGCCGTTGGATTTTCATAGGGAGAGCCGCCGCGTTCGAGAACCAAAACTCTGGCGTTTTGAGAGAGCGTTGCGGCTAGTGCACAACCGGAGGTTCCTCCTCCGATGACTATGTAGTCGAATCGATCATAAGTTGGTGCTAATGTTGCATCTTTCATAAATCCGTAAAACCCTGTTTTTACGAAAACAATTTTCATAATATTTACAAGTCGTACTAACAATAACCTAACAGTTCAAATGTTATTGAACATGTCATCACACATTGAATGGATGGTCCATGAAGTTAAGATTGTGTACCTTTATGGGAATAACAGGAGCCATGTAATATGAAAATTGTGACGAGAACAAAAGGAAAAAAATGAAAACCCATTACAGTGTAAAATTATGTTTGCTTTGTTCTTTGTGGAGATAAAAACACTACACGTTTCATGCGCTTTTTATACACTAAGATGAAGTATGAGCCTCTTGTTCAAATTTGATTAGTTCCCCAGTTTATGGGTTTTTACTTATAACCAAACGATTTTGTACTGAATTATGCACTAAACTCCGGAAACTACAGCCAAGTGGTAAAACAATCCAAGAAAGCTAATTACTTGCTTGATTAGTTTTGTTGTATATTCCAATCTTATTACACATAGCTTGATTCCTCTAATTTGTACTTCACATGATCGCGACATGTGTCACGCAAGTTGATCAGATTTCGACACATGTAAAAAATGTTTCCAATTAAATTTTGACACGTGTTAAAATAGTTTATTTATTTAAAAAAATCTAATATACCAATTAGATTTTGACAAATATTAAAAGAGCCTGTCTAATTTAAAAACCTAATATATATATTTTTAAATCAAATTACAAAAACGAATCCGCGTATATGCGGATCCTAAATCTAATTCTAATATACAAGAAAGCTAATTACTAAACTGATCAAAGTCCTTAATGGTTTCTTAAACAAAAAAAAAAGCCATAAACTTTTACCAACAATTATAACTTCACATCATATATATAAGAGAGATAATTAATAATTTTAGTTGTTCACAAACTGTATTGGTCGTTCACAAAAGATGGCAACTACTCCGTTCGATCTGGATATCATTTTGCTACAAGTATAAATGGTATTCCGACTCCTCTGCCTCATGGTGATCCAGAACTCAAACAGCGGATATGGAAACTTCCTATTCTACCTAAACTCAAACATTTTTTATGGCGAGTCGTATCTAGAGCTATTGGTACAACAACAAGATTAGGAACTCGTGGGATACATATGGATAAGACTTGTCAACGGTGTTGTCTTGCTGAAGAATCTATCAACCACTTACTCTTCCAATCCCCAATTTCGATTTTTACATGGCGTTTCACTAAACTGCATTTGTTTGGCTCTTCTCCTCCTTCATTGGATCTGGATAGAGCTGTCAAATGGTCCGTCCGCGCCCAAATGGGCTTATCCACATGGGCCATTTATTTTTATGGGCTGTGATTGGTCGGTCCGTTACGGATAATGGTCCAAAACACGACCAATCACAATAAGGATCATGTCCAGATGGGTCTGCCCATGGACAGCCCAATTTTTGTTCCTTTTATAAAAGATTCAATCAGTGTTTTTGTTCCTTTTAAAAGTAAAAACATTGCTTTTTTAATCACTCATCTCTTAGTAAACCAAAATATTACAATCTCTGTCAAAACTAACATTAAAAATTACCATAGCTTCTATGCTTAGTATTATTCGTTATCAAACACAATCTCTTTAAAAAATATGGATGAAACTCTTAATCACTCATCTCTATTCTCAATTCCTTACAACCATTATTTTTTCTCTTCTTCCTCAATAAACTCCAACTCATCACCTACAATATGTAAAACAATGTAGTTAGAACTTAGAACTCATCACCTATAATATGCAAATAAAATGTAGAATTCTTACCAATTTCTTGAAATCCCCGAAACCAATTCCTTGCACATATCAAAGCTTGAACATTTGAAGGTAAAAGGCAACTCCTATATTTGTTGAGAACACGACTACCTATGCTAAAGGATGATTCCGACGCCACAGTTGTGATAGGGATGCTAAGAACATCACAAGCCATTGACGCCAACTCTTTAAAACGGCTTGAATTATCTTTCCAATATGCCACCACATTCAAACTTCTAAATGTAACCATATCTAATACGGGTTCATCCAAATATGTGGGATAAGAAGAACCAGAAATCAGCTCTATAATTTCAGCAAACGGTTTCAATAGCTCACATATCAATTATGCTCTTGTCCACTCTAAATCAGATGGGAAGCTCTTATAAGTCTTATCTACCTCTGCAAGATTCCGTAAGACATCCTTAAACACGATTGCTCTAGAGAGCATCATATAAGTGGAATTCCAGCGAGTTGAGACATCTAAAATCAGACCTGCATCAACTTGAATTCCAACTGTTTCCATACAATTTTGGAACATGTTTTCTCTAGATTGAGATCCCTTCACAAACTTAATTCTATCCCTGATTTTCTCCAAAGATCCCTTCACAAACTTAACACTATCAAAAACTTAACACTAATCCATCTTGCACAATCAGATTTAAGATGTGCGCTGAACATCTCACATGAAAAAATTCTCCATTGCACACCAAATCTTTCTGTAGCTTTCTCTTTAAAATACCTTGCATGCTATCATTAGCAGAAGCGTTGTCCACTGTTAGAGAAAAAATTTTCTTCTCTAATCCCCAATCCTTCAACAACTCAACAAGCTTCATTACTCTAGCAATACCAGTATGTGGAGGTGGAAAAGCGCAGAAAGATAGTATCTTTGTTTTCAAAATCCAATCAACATCAATATAATGAGCTGTCAAACAAATATAACCTTCGATAGTTATAGCTCGCCAAAGATCTGTAGTCAAACAAATCCTACCGGGACTTTAGCCAAGATTCCCGTAAGCTTCTTTTTCTCCTTCTAAAAAATCTTGAAGACATCTGATGCTGCTGTATTTCTACTCCAAAACTCAATAGAAGGATTAGCATAAGAAAAAGCCTTTCTAATCCTTTCATATTCAACAAACGAATATGGGAGATTATGCTGAATTAAAGCCACTACAATCATTTCACGAAAAACCATCATATCCAGCTTTCTAACACTACTTCTAGGTGTACTTCCAGGAGTCTTTGAACAAGATTTCATATGACGATTCAAGGTATTAGTTCCATTTTGACACAGATTCAAGCAATATGTCTTATCACAATGCTTGCATGTAACATAAGTTCTACCATCATAATATTTCTCTCCTAGTGTGAAGTTTTTCCAGCACTTAGCACGACGTCTACTTGTACCTTTTTTTTTCTCAGCTGTCCCTGAAGAAGCAGTTTCTGGAGGTACCACTTCAATCTCATCATGATCATTCTCATGGTCCATATCTTCAAGACTAAAGTTGTCTTCTTCATCAATCAAGTTTGGAGTATCAAAATTCATCTGGAACAATTGGACAAAAACTTAAGTTAAGGTTGGTACTATGCATATACAAATACTGCAACATTCAAAAAAATCAACAATTGCTGGAGAAAAGAGATATTTGAAAAGTCAATTCCTTTAGCAGAGATCCTAAAGTGACTGATATGTGAAGAAAACAGAGAGCATTGTCTTCATTTCAGATGATACAACTTTAAATAATTTTTCAGAAGAACCTCAGAGGCTCAGACAAATAAAAAAGAGGAAGAATAAACCCTTCCTAAAGAGATCGACTTTGAATGAGCCAAACACACCGTAGACAACAAGTTTATCTTACGTAATCAAGGGTTTGTTGTTTACTGATGAGAGAATACCTGAGTGGCTGAGTCAAAGCGTCGACAACAAACCCTTGTTTTCATCTCCTTCCGGCGACAAGGCTCTTCTTCGTGGGCACTGCTCGTAGATATACAAACCTACATATCTAGAGGAGAAGAAACCCATTTAGATGAGAAATCCTTTTTTGAAATCTGATCCAACAGGAAGTGATTATCAAACAAAGAGTGATTATCAACAGGAAGTGATTATCAATCGTACCTAACCGATGAGGATTGCTTGAATCTCGAAGTCGGAATATCAAACAAAGAGTGATTATCGGAATATCAAACAAAGAGTGATTATCGAAAAATCTGGGTTTGTCTTTTGGGCTATCAAATTATCGAAGAAAAAATTTCCCCAAATTGATTAAACCTAGATTTTTAAGTAGTTTGGGCCGACCAATGTCCACATGGGTTTAGACCATTTAGACCGCAGACAAATTTGGGCTTAGACCATTTAGACCCCTTCATATATGGGCCTGCCCATAACCGCCCAATAATATTATGGACCGGGCTAGCCCATGGGCATCCCGTCCAATTGACAGCTCTATCTGGAAATTAATATTACAGCTGTCCTGAACCACTACTCAACTCCTGGATTAACGGAATACAAAAAACTCCTCCCCTTTTGGATTCTATGGCGTATTTGGCAGTCACGCAACAATCTACTCTTTAATAAGCAGATTCTGAAACCTTTAAATGATGCAGACTTTGCAGGGGCTAAAGTGAAAGAGTGGATAAATGCAACACATACAGCTTCGACTACAGATCATGATTATTATACGGCTTCTTCTCATCCACAATACACTACTCGATCTTGGATACGTCCCCCTTTTGGTGTTTTTAAATGCAACGTGGACACAACTTTTTGTCCTACATCTAAACAGGTTAAAAACGGCTGGTTAATTCGAGATAGCAATGGTCTTCTTCAATAATGGGGTTCCGCTTGTTTGGGTTTGGCGTCGTCTCCTCTTGAAGCAGAAGCTAAGGCTCTTCTAATGGTAATCCAGAGTGTTACATTCATGGGTTTTCAATCAGTGATTTTCGAAAGTGATTGTCTTCATCTAATTCAAACACTCACCGGTCAAGCAACGAACTACAACATTCACAACCTTTGTTTGGATATTAAGAGCTGGAGTTCATCACTACGTTTCCATGAGTTTGCTTTAATCAACCGTTGCTCCAATAAATCTGCTCATTGTCTTGCAAGAATGGGTCCTTTGAACATTGTCTTTTACTCAAACAGATTTCATCCTCCTTTATAGCTTACAAACGCTGTGTACTCTCCTTTTCATCATAATAACATTTAATTTCGTCGAAAAAAAAAAATTAATAATTTTAGTTGAAATGATAAATACTCTCGTTCCCGAACAAAACAACTTCACATTCTTAACATTAAAACCCAAAAAAAAAATTCACATCTTGAACAAGACAAAACTGATGCGGGTGAAGTGCTCTTCTTTCTTGCGTGACTTGTATTATGTTTCGTGTTTCTATTAGGATTTTTTTTCATTACGGTTTTGTTTTCTTTTCATTTGGGATTGTGCAACAAAGAAAAAATACTCTCTTATTTGTATGATAATTTTGAAAACCTATTAAAACATTTTGAGGTACAAAAATCCCAAGTATATTTATGCTTAAGATTGAGGTTAACTTTCTTCAGTTGATGTTGCTATTCATTAAATTTGTAATGCCTAGAACTAGAACCAATATTCAAAAATTCGCTAGGCGCTAATCGGACGGTGGAAGTGGGCCTAGCACCGAATCAATTATTCAGATATTACTCGGAGATTAATCGGGAATTTGTTTTAGGGGTTTTTGTGGACATTTGCCTTTATATATAATAATGTTGTAACATACTAGTAATGTGAGGGCTGATCCGGTGGTTTGTAGCTGTATAATAGCTCTTTGAGCTCATGTTCGACTCTCAAAGTTGGAAAATTTTGGTTTTTTTCGCCCTTTCATTAATGAAGGGCATAATGGTCAATTTGACTTCATCTTCTCCATATCACAAACGTGTTCTGCAACCCTAAATATGGCGGTTGTAACTTTTCTGTACTTCTTCCGTTTTCAATCTTCATTTTTTGGATATTTTGTATTTAGTTTTTAGTAGATCTAACATAAATACTTCGATTTTTACCCTTAAAATGAAAAAAAAAAAAATTTCCAAGACAAATGAGTTATTGTGATGAAAAAATTCGCCACAATAACAAAAAAATCGTAGCAATATAGCCATTGTGATGGATTTGTGACATTTTCTAAACAGTCACAATACAGTCGTCACAAATTTTCTTTTGTAACAAAAACATCACAACGTTGTTACGAAGTGATATAGTAGCTATTTTATGACGAACAGTTACGAAACAAAAAAATAGCAAATCTATCACAAATGGTGACTAAAAATAATGTCACAAAATCGTAATATTATGGGACTGTCATATCGTCTCAATTTCGTCACTCATTACGACGGTATTATAGTCTCAAAACGTCACAATTACGTACTAAAAAACGTCGTTAATCCACTTTAATTTACGATTTTTTAACTGTCTCAAATTTGCCACTTCTTATCACTGAAATTTTGTCACAAATTTGTCTTAATTTGTTACTGATTTTTCATTTGAATTAGTCATGATTCTCCACTAAACTATTGTCACGATTATCCACTAATTTTTGTCACCACCATCGTTTACTGTATGACATATTACATTGTAGCTATTCATTATTATTTTATTATTTTAATTAACGCATAAATTCATAAAAATTATATCATAAAATAAACTAATAATTTGAGAATAATTAATAAAAACTGCACTTCTCTTAATTAATAAAATAGTTCTCATAAATAAATAGGATCTAAAATTAAACGATAGAAAAAAATAAAATAAAAACCAATTAAGTAGTAACAATAGAAAACAGAAAACCAATGACAATTGAAAACAAATTAAAAATATCTAAATAGCACATGCAAATAGATAATCAATTGGAGTTTGCATTGAAACAGAAGTCTTCCAAAGCTTCGAGTCGTTTCTTGAAAAGTGCATTTTCTTCACGACTGTTTTGAGAAACGTGGATCCATCGATGACCCTCAAAGCATCAATGCCTAAGACTTTGTAATTCTTGTCGACCACTTTTCCAACTTGGCAACCTCCATGGTAATGCCAAATAGTCATCACAGTGTCAATGCAAAACTGCTTCAAGTTAAAAGTTGAGGTCACATGCCTTGGCTTCAAATTGGTGGGAAATCCCAGCATGAGAATCAACAGCTCACGTGCGCGCGGTAGCATTTGGGTACTTGTACTTGGAGAAGGCCTTGGAGTTTATCACTTCAATAATTGGGTTTAGTCCTTCAACACACTTGTTCAAATCCTCTGGTTCTTGATAGTAGTTGAATGTCACAGAAGGATTATCTTTTGGGTTCGTGTTCCGGAGCTCCATGTGACCTCTCGATACTGGTCCAGCTACTTTCTGGACGATCCCACCCGCATTTATCATCACGTCCAATCCAAGATCCATGGATTTTAAAAAATTTGAGAGGGATTGGATCGAAAATGTTGTAGATATAGTACCGCTTGCCTGCATAACGTGTAATGAGAAAATGACATATAGTAGGTTCATAATATAAAGGAACAATTTTTTAAAATGTCATGATTTTTACTTTTCTTTCTTAGTTTGGCAAAGTGAAGAAGAGCTTTTATGTTTTGGTAAATTTAAGGAAAAGAAAAAAATACTTTTAATGAAAAACAATGACTTTGATGTACATACATGATATATATATATATATATTATTTTTTGATAAACATACATGATATATTAATATAGACGTATATACTATATAACCCCTAATCCATAAACACTAACCCTTAATACATGCGATATACGTATTATGACATATGGTATACATATATACTAGGTTTTTATAATAGAGGTTTTATGAATAATTTTTTTTTTTATATATATATGTCTAGCTTTTATATTAAATTAAGGGTTAATTAGTAGAATATCACTTTTGAGAGAGAAAATTGAGTAAGTAACATGTTAAAAAATATAATTAGGTAAGTAACAGAGAGAATTAAATATATGACGAAATTGCACCTACAATGTAATTAAGGTAAGTATGAACAAAAAATCCCTTAAAATATTCTATTCTTCTATCTTTGTAAAAATTGCCCATACAGCTGTGTCATTTCTGAAAAAAGTAGATTTGCGTTTTGCAAAGTTGCTCTGCAAACAAAATAAAATTGGGTCAGAAAATAAATATGTTGTAATAGTTAACTATTTAATAACATAGTTGACTATTTTCGAAACTACATATTCTATTGATAGTCAGAAGATAGTTAACTATCTCACACTATTTTGTAACTATCTAAAACATAAAACATAGTTAACTATTTTTCAGAAAATAGTTACCAATTTAAAAATATAGTTAACTATTTTCAGAGCATAGTTGTCTACTCTACCGATTTCACAACATAGTTGACTACATGAAAATGTTGTCGTAATAATTACTTATTTAAGTAAACATAGTTAACTATGTTCAGGACGTAGTTCCCTATCATAGTTTGCAAAAGGAAAAAGAATAACATACATAGTTAACTATTAACAGAAACATTGTTACCTATTAATTTCTGAACATAGTTAACTATATCGATCTCCACGATTGGAGATTTTCAATCCATGGCAACGAGATAAGACAAAGTGATTGATAATTGGTTTTGTGGATCACCAGGGAGAGAGATGAGATCGATTATAGTGCTTGTGTCAGACAAAGACGGTGGAAGAAGAATAAAAAGACGGTGGAAGAAGAATAAAAAGAGGTTAGGATTTTCCCATTTATGAGTCTTTGTTGTTTTTCATTAAGGGTAAAAATGGAAAATTAAACCTCATATTATTAGTCATTACATTTTTTTATTGTATGTTAGATAATGAATTAGATGTTCATTAAGTAATATAGGATGCAATTTGCCTTAAATTAAAGGGAACTAAAATAGTGGATACTAAATCCTAACATGTTTAGCAAATTATATTGTATATAAATCTCATTAATTTATTAAGATAATTAAATGGTAACAAATCATAATATGGTAACCTAAATTCTCACAAATGCATGTACAATAATTATAACAAATTATATTTCTGACAAATTAAGAGGTAATAAGCCCTAATATGGAAGCCTAAACCCTCACAAATGCACGTAAAATATTGAATAATTTAAAACGATCGGTGTCGACAAAAAAAAAAAATTAAAACGATCGGTTTGACTCATTTTTTTGTTTATTTGTATTTCCTACGTATTGAAAATATTATATGAATATACCATTAATTTATTTAACAAATTAAAAGGTACTAAACCCTAATATGGAAGCCTAAACCCTCACAAATGCACGTAAAATAATTCGAACAATTTTTATATCTAGAAAATTAAGCGATACTAAAACCTAACATGGGGAGCCGAAACCCTCACAAATACACATAAAATATTGAATGATTTAAAACGATCATTTGACTCAATTTTTCGATTTTTTGTATTTTGTACGTTTTGAAAATATTCAGTTGAAACTATCTGAAACAAACCGAATAAAACTACGATTCAGTTCAGTTAGAATGTGGGTAGCTAGGTTAATTTTGACCAGTTGGTTTGAAGGGAATATAAATATGATTTACAAATCAATGCAACGTGTCTTCGTCTCTTTGAATGCATTATGATCTTATACTAATCTGTTTATGTGGCATTATGAGAATATTACAACCTGTAGACATGAATGTTATCCGTTTACGATTGTTTGTTGCTTTGTTAGAAAATAAAAGAACTGATATTAAAAATGAAAATCCTATAACAACCCGAATGTTATCCGTTTACGATGAATATGAACCAAATGACGATGAATACATGATGGTCGCTTAAATGTGATGGAGAAAAGAACAAAATCGGTCCATTTTCTCAGTTTTGTAAATCCTTATTTAGAGAGACTCGCATAGTTTTATAAATAAAAATTAAAAATTAATAAATAAACAGAATAATAAGAATAAAATATGTCTATGTATAAAAAATAAAATAAAAACGTCATAGCAATAAAAAGAAAAAATATAATTAGAGAACCCTAAATAGCTTTTGATAGATCAAACATTTTGGAAAACTTCATCCTAGACAACATTCAAAGTTTTGCTTTGAGGCTTCCCATTTTTATCCGTGATCAATATTTTCAAACCAGATCTGGAAGTTACCCTTGACACAGCAACATATAATTGACCATGTGTGAAAATGGTTTTGGTAAGTACAAACCAACCTTCTCCAATGTTTGTCCCTGACTCTAATTTATAGTCATTGCAAAAGCAACAACAAGTGGAAATTGCTTGCGTCTCATAAGAAAAGGAAATTTTGTTTCTGGCGGCAAAACAAACATCCTAGGGATTAATACATTTTCTCCAACATTATCACCAGTTATAACCCTAGCACCAATGACATGATCCGCCATTTGAGTAATTAGAAGCCCCGTACCATTGCGTAAACCTCCTTTAGGATCAATATTTCTCAATAACATGACATGAGTACCAATTTTTAAGCGGAGACTATGGTTAGGCAAATCAGATAACTTGATGGTATTCAAAAACTCCTCGGTGTAGACCATATCAACATGCTTATATTAGACACATAACCATGGATTTATAATAATTTTTTAAAAATCGAATATGGATTTTATATAAATGAATTATACTTTTTCTTAATTATAAATATACTATTTATATTTTTAGCAGATTAAGGGGTACTAAACCCTAATAGGTGAGCCTAAACCCTCACATATGCATGTAAAATATTGAGAACAATTGGCAAATTAAAGGGTACTAAACCCTAATAGGAGAGCCTAAACCCTCACAAATTGAATAAAACTATGGCTCGATTCGGATATGGAAAAATTCGGGTCGTATTTAATGTTGCAGAAAAAATAATGTTTTAGTTTGATTTTTTTTAGTGAAAAATTTCGGTTAATTGTGTGGTGTTCGGTTAGTTTTGGTGCGTGTTTTTATGCTCACATCGCGCTTCTCCTTATCATGAAATTATGTGCCAGCATCTATCTCCTGTGCTCGTCTAACCATTGCTTTGATTTCAACGATCTTATAATCAAATTCCATGTATTCACCACTCTTAACCCGAGACGAATTCAAAGTTCCAATTACTTCTCTGAATCCTTTATTCTAAATACACTACTCATAAATTTTATATGATGATGTATATATAAATATGCGTTTGAAAAATAAAAATTAAAATTAAACATGTGTGTACCAATGATGTGTCCCTTGGGGTACACATAATTGAAATCCAAATCATCTATTATATAAAAATAAACATTAAAATTTGATAAAAGAAGGGTGTCCATAACAACAATGATAAGCATAATTGAAGACCAAAGTATTAACGAAAAAATGTAAAAGGCGATCTATGCTTCTGATCAATCAAACATTTTGGCAGACTTCGTTGTAGACAATATTCATAGTTGTGCTTTGAGGCTTCCCATCTTTATCCGTAATCAATATGTTCAAACCAGATCTCGAGGTTACCCTAGGCACAACAACATACAATTAACCATGTGTGAAAACTGATTTTGATAAGACAAACCAACTTTCTCCAATGTTTATCCCTGACTCTTATTTATGATCATTACAAAATCAACAGCAAGTGAAAATTGCGTTCATCTCATACGAAAATGATACTTTGCTTCTGGTGGTGAAACAAACATCCTAAGGATTAAGACCTTTTCTCCAACAATATCACCATTTATAACCCTAACCCCAATGACATGATCTACCATTTGAGTTATTAGAAGCCTTGTACCATTGCATAACCCACCTTTAGGATGAACATTTATCAGTAACATGACATGAGTGCCAATTTTTAACCGAAGACTATGGTTAGGCAATCCAGACAATGTGATACTATTCAAAAACTCTTCAGTGTAAACCATATCATCGTGCTTGCTCGAATCAGATGTATCAATGCTATCAAAACTGAGATATGTTCTTTCCTCACCTATTAGAAAAAAGTATTGTCTTTAACTGTCCAACAATCATTAAAATAAGAAATCAAATTAACAAAGACAACCACTAAGCAATTCCACCATATACGATAAAACAGCCACTAAGAAATTAAAAACGATTTAAACACATAGAATGAACAAAAGTAGTGACATATAAGAAACAAAATACGTACCTGATATATGAGAAGCATATAGTCATTAAGAACGCTAACATCTTGATTTGTTGGACTCAATATGGCTCTTCCCTGAAAAATATAGGCCTCGTCTCCGTAGCAAACGATTCTCCATAGATCTCTCTCACAATTGCTTGTACAGGATCAATGCAACATGTAATCAACAAATCTTCGGGAATGTCAATTTCGGATTCTCTGGTATGATTTTTTATTGATTTTACCATCACCAATATCTAAAACCCATTTGGAGAACGCTGCAAGGTCAAGCGAATTGTGATCACCATCTTCTTGAAGGAGCCACATATTTTGCGTAAGCCTTAGAACCTTACAGCTAGACCAGAAAAACGAAGAATTCTAAGTGGCGAATAATGTTTCAACTCTACCACCATCCGTAATAACCGACATTAAAAATCATGAATTAAAAACATCAATTATTATCTATTTCAACACAATTTAACCAATAGAAAATCAATCTATAGAATCCAGAGAGTCAAAAACAATAAAAAAAAATCAATTAATTTTGCATTCAAAAGTGAGAACATCACTTAATTTAGAACAAAAAATTCCTTCTAAAACATCACTTAATAACAAACAGAGGGAGTATATGTTTTATGACCAAATTTTTGTTTCATATAAATAACTTCTGTTTTGTTATATATAAAAATACGTTTTACATCTTTATCAAACTAAGAGATACTAATCCGTAATATGTGAGCCTAAACCCTCACAAATGAACGTAAAATACTGCAAACAAATTATATTTTTAGCAAAATAAGAGGTACTAAACCCTAATATGTGAGCCTAAACCCTCACAAGTGCACGTAAAATATTGAATTATTTAGATATATTTTGCTAGCTATGGTCGGTTTGATTTGATTTGTGATGTAATAATGTCATATCGTGTGTAATGATTTTGATTATTGAAAAGTTCGGGTCGTATGTAATGATATCGAATAAAACTAAAAAGAGAACAAAAAAAAGTAGGCGTTATATAAAGGTCAATGCAAAGAGAATAAATAGAAATAAGATGAATAATTAACTAAATTCCTTGCATATGAAGTACGTTCTATACATAAAATTCAATGAAATGGAATACCTAAAAAATTGAACACTAAAATTTGATGAAGAAGTCCATGACCAAATGCATTATTTAATGCCCAGCGCGAGCATCAAGATTTCAATAATTAAATTTATACACGTAAACATGGATTTATAATAGATATTTTATGACCAAATTTTGATTATTTATAAATAACTTACGTTTTTGTTCTATATAAATATACCTTTTGTATTTTTAGCAAATTAAGGGGTACTAAACCCTAATATGTGAGTCTAAACTCTCACAAATGCACGTAAAAAAATTTTAAAAAGATATTTTTAGCAAATCAAAGGGTACTAAACCTTAATAGGTGAGCCTAAACCCTCACAAATGGACATAACATATTGAATGATTTAGATATATTGTATTAGTTATGGTCGGTTTGATTCGGTTTGTCTATTCTTTGTTTTTCTTCACTAAAACAAACCGAATAAAACTATGATTCGGTTTAGTTCAATTATGAAAAAATTCGGTTCATATGTAATGTTGCCGAATAAACTAAAGTATTAATTCGATTTGGTTTTTAGTAAAATATTTTGGTTAATTGTGGGTAATTCGTTTAATTTTGGTCAGTCCGGTAAATTTCAGTTAGTTCATATCGGTTAACTAATGAAAATGAGATGCATAATTAACTAAACACAAAATTAACCTTTTTATCTTTTACAAATGAAAAAAAAAAAATCGAACACTAAAATTTGACTAAAGAAATATGTTTGTAAACAGCATAATAAACATCGAGTCACCGATGGATCCAATTCAAAACCATAATAGTAACGACGGAAATGTACAAGTGCGTTTATGTTTTTGGTCTATCAACTTGATGGTATTCAAAAATTCCTCGGTGTATACTATATCATCATGCTTGCTCGAATCGGACATCTCAATACTATCAAAACTGAGATAGATTCTCTCATCATCTATTAGACACAAGAAAGTAGGGGTGGGCAAAAAATCCGGAACCGAACCCGACTCGAATTACCCGAACCGAACCCGAACCGATTCTCTAAAATTACCTGAACGGATCCTCAACACACAGTACCGAAAAACCCGAACCGAACCCGGAACCGAACCGAGAACCGAACGGGTACCCGAAACATAAATTAACCTAAAGATATTTAGATTTAAAGTCGGATATGTTCATATAGTTTAGGTAATTTTTATAGTTTTTTCATTGTTTTTCGATCAATTCGGGTATTGTGGATATATTTGGGTAAAAATAACCAATTTAGGTATATTATTTGAATTTTTATAATTTGTTTTTGTTATTTTCCGGGTATTTTCGAATAATTCGAGTAAAAAATAGTTAAATCGAATCAAATCCGTAAAAAAATTCGGGTGGTTATGAGTATTTCGGATAATTTTTGAGTATTTTGGATAAAAAATCCGAAAATACCCGAACCCGAACCCGAACATATTTCGGATATTAGCGGGTTTCAAACTTATACCCGAACCTGAACCCGACAAAACCCGAATCGAACCCGATCCGAATTTTTTTAATACCCGAATGGATCTTATATCCCTAAACCCGAAAATTTAAATTATCCGATCCGAACCCGAATGCCCACCCCTACAAAAAAGTATTGTATTAGTGGACAAAGAATCACTTAAAATAATAATTCAAACTAATGAAGACACATCACACGATGAAAAACGTGTTGTAGAACAACATTTCGGTATGATAAACAATATTGATATATAGCGAACAAAAACGTACCCGCGTCTAGCGCTGATATTAAGCTTTCGAGAATTATTTATACATGTAAACATAGATTTGTAATAATTTTTTTATTATCGAATATTGGTTAAATATAAATGAATTCTATTTTTTAATTATAAATATACTATTTATATTTTTCGTAAATTAAGAAGTACTAAACCCTAATATGTGAGCCTAAACCCTCACAAATGCACGTAAAGTATTGAAAAAAAAACTTTCAGCAAATTAAGGGTATCAAACCCTAATAGGTGAGCCTAAACTATCAGAAACTGAATAAATCTATGGTTCGATTCAGTTCGACTATGGAAAAATTTGGTTCGTATATAACGTTGCAAAAATAAATAAAGTTTTAATTTGATTTGGTTTAGTGAAAATTTTTGGTTAATTGTGGGGTATTCGGTTAGTTTTGGTGCATATTTTTGTGCTCACATCTCGCTTCTCCTTCTCATGAAGTTCTATGCCAACATTTATCTCTCGTGCTCGTCTAACCATTGCTTTGATTTCATGGATTTACCACTCTCAACCCGAGACAAATTCAAGAGTTATAATTACTTCTCTGAACCTTTTACTCTAAATACACTACTCATAATGTATTCATACCCCTTAACTTGCGAGCGCGGACATTAAGATTTAATTATACACATAAACATGGATTTATAATAGATTTTTTATGACCGAATCTTGGTTTTATATAAAATAACTTATGTTTTGGTTGTATATAAATTTATCTTTTATATTTTTAGCAAATTAAGGGGTACTAAACACTAATATGTGAGTTTAAACCCTTACAAATGCACGTAAAATATTAAAAATAATACATAAATCCTAAACTCTAGATTCTAGCATCAGAACCTAAATCCAAATACAAAAATTTAGCCGAAGTTTAGATATAATGTGTTAGCTCTGGTCGGCTCGGTTCGGTTCGTTGGTTCTTTGATTTTTTTAGATTACAAATATTCTACCGAAACTAACCGAAAAAACTATGGTTCGATTCGGTTAGGATGTAATTTTGTCGAAATAAATCAAAGTGTTAATTCGGTTTTTTTTAGTAAAAAGTTTGGCTAATTTCGGGTAGTTTAGTTAATTTTAGTTAGTTAGGATGATATCGGTTAGTTCGAGTCGATTAACCAATGAAAATGAGATGCATCATTAGATTTTGGGATTTTAAAAAAGAAATTTGGGTAACTGTTTGGTTTGGCCTAACCAAACCGAGAAATGAAGATATTTAAAAAATTTGCGAATCGGTTTTTTCACAATAACCGAATCAGAAACAAAATTACCAAACCTCAATTTGGTTCGGTTTGGAAACTTCGGTTCAGTTTAACTTTTAATGACAAAACCAAATCATTTCTAATTTTGCTCGGGATTAATATCATTAGAAATTATTAAAACCTTATTTTATTATTGAAAATCTGATTTAAGAGTGTTCTTTCAATTTGAATTCATAACAGTCTTGCAGAAAATTCTCTCATAATCATTTTCCGCTTCTCTTATTTTTTTATTTAATAAAAAAGGAACCCCGTCAATGTGTTACTCATCTTCTTCGATCGAACTGTCATGTTTTTCTTCCATCTTCTTTTGAATTCCTACTTTTTGATTAAATAATACCAAACAGAGAAACTTAAATTAAACATACTAATTCCATGAAAGAGTAGGATAAAACAGAGCAATAGAACAAAGAAATCTAAATGAGAAACGAAGAACCATTTGCTTAATCTTTTGCGAACATCAAAACAATAAAAACCACACTTAACATTGTAGTCAACACTTAAGTAACAACATCACTACTTGCTGAATTTTTGGGGCTTGGCGCTGGCGTCGTGACGTTATTGGAGGCCGGAGTTAGTTCAAAAGGAGAAGGCGGCGAAGGTGGAGTGATCAGGCCACAGAGAAATCGGAGACTGATCAGGTAAAGACGAAGATGACGATGGAGAAGAATCAGGACATTGACGGAGGTTTCGTCGGTACAAGTTGGTACGATGTTGCAAGAATGATTATGGGTACATATATCATATTTTCATTTTTCTTTCTTTGTTGTCAATGACGATACTGATACAAACATCAATGGTAGTACTTAACTCTTGAAAAATAATGAATATTAATCAATACCTGTTATGGTGAAGAGGATCTTGTGGACCGAAGCATGCAAGTACACAACAATATTGTTCGGATTAGCATACTCTAACAGATTCGCCGCCGTGTGTCTATGACCGGCACGGTCAAATATCGTACCTCCGATCTTAGTCCCATATATATGATCGTACGTAAGACCGTTGTATGGATTCACACCAGCCTCCAAAAGCCCATCTTTAAACGCCGTTTGCCATCCCTTTACTTGTGGCTCGAACACGAGTTTCTTCTCGACCCACTCGTAAGCAGCTTCCACTTCCTCGACCTCTCACTCAGCTTCCTCCACGTAATCATCTCCCGCACGTGTAGAATCCCGCGTTTAGCACCGTGCCTCCACCGAGGACACGTGGCCGTGTGTTGTAAACGCCGTCCTCGGAGATGAAAAGCTGCGACCATGAGTTCGGTGTGATGTTTAAGAGTGTGTTGGCGAAGTTTTCGATCTTCGTGGCCGTTGGATTTTCATAGGGAGAGCCTCCGCGTTCGAGAACCAAAACGCTGGCGTTTTGAGAGAGCGTCGCGGCTAATGCACAACCTGAGGTTCCTCCTCCGATGATTATGTAGTCAAAGCTAGCATAAGTTGGTGCTAATGTTGCATCTTTCATAAATCCGTAAAACCCTGTTTTTACGAAAAAGACAAATTTTATGAATATTGAAAAAAATACTAAGAGTGATAGAAAATTAACCATATCACCACATATTGAATGGTACATATATAGGTAACTGATAATGTACCTTTATCGGAATAACACGAGCCATGGAAGATGAAAATTGTGACGAGAATAATACGGAATATATGAAAACCCATTAAGTATATCAGAGGAAACACCTCAGAGAACAAGTGTGTTGTCCAAAACGATACAACATCACTTATGGATCAAAAAAGAAAAGCAAAGGAAGACCCAACGGATCAAACCAAAATCAAGCCTAACAAGAACCCACTTGTGTTCAAACTGATGCTCAACGGATACACGAAGATAAGGACTGCAAAAGCAAAGTACGGATGAGAGATAACTTGGAGACGAAGCAGACTAAGACTCGTACGAACAATGGCTGTGTCATTGAGCTGTCAAATCCATTTGAGGCTCTTGGATCTTTAATCAAAACAGGATGATGACACATGGCAAGTACACTTAGGGTTTTACACTTTGTGTATAAAAGAACACCAAAGTCGATTGTAATTGATAAGTTGAAAGGAATAAAATTAAAAGGGTTTATCTTTCTCTTCAAATCTCTCTAAATTATAAACTTCTTTATGGTATCAGAGCTATGGATGAACAAACCATGGATCTCTACTCTCCTCCTTCTCTTACTATCACAAACTCTGTCACTGTGAAACTCACAGAGAGAAACTACATCCTCTAGAAGTTTCAGTTCGAAACCTTTTTCAATGGACAAGGTCTTCTCGGGTTTGTTACTGGGGATACTCCGTAGCCATCTCAGACAATCACGGTTTCCGGCATCAATGGCACCTCCTCACTGGCCACAAACCCAGAATACCAGCCATGGTTTCAAACTGACCAGGTTGTTAAGTCTTGGCTTGTTGACTCGTTTTCAGAAGACATTCTGAGTATTGTTGTCGGTTGCACTACAACTCAAGAAGTCTGGAGCACACTTGCCAACCACTACAATCGTCAGTCCTCTTCTCGATTTTTTTAGCTTCAACGCAAGATCCAAACGATTACCAAAATGGAAAAACCAATGATTGACTACCTCAAAGAGATAAAAGCTCTCTGTGACCAGCTCACGTCTATTGGTAATCCAGTTACAGAGCGTATGAAGATCTTCACATCTCTTCATGGTCTGGGAAAATACTATGAGCCTATTAAGACTAGTATTGAAGGCCCAATCGATAGTTCATCAAATCTCACCTTTGACGATATTGTACCTCGTCTCACTGCCTTTGTTGATAGACTACGAAGCTATGTCACCGAATCAACTGTGTCCCCTCATCTTGCCTTCGACCTTGTCAGGACTTATTCATCATCAGGTTTCTACAACAGAGGAAAAGTTCAATCCTTTCGAGGCAGAGGCAATCGTGGGCGTGGCTCTTTCTCAACACGTGGTCGTGGTTTTCACCAACAAGTTGTCACCTCTCCAGGTTCATCAGTTGTCTCAGATAATGAAGGCCGTCCCATTTGTCAAATTTGTGGAAAATTGGGACACGCAGCCATTCGTTGCTGGCACAGGTTTGACAACAGCTACCAGCTGGAGGAAATGCATCATGCTCTTGCTGCAATGCGTATTACTGATGTTATAGATAGTGCAGGACATGAGTGGTTCCCTGACACAGGTGCCTCAGCTCACATAACAAACTCTCCTATGCATCTTCATTAAGCTCAATCCTACAATGGTTCTGACACAATCATGGTTGCAAGTGGAGAATTCATGCATATCACTCACACATGATCTACTTCTCTTCCTTCTTCATCAGGTAATCTACCACTAAATGATGTTTTGGTTTGTCCCCAAATTGCAAAATCATTACTCTCAGTTTCAAAGATTACTAAGGATTATCCTTGCTCCTTCAACTTTGACTATGATAACGTTCGTGTGTATGATAAGGGAACCAAGAAGCTTCTTCTTCTAGGAAGAAACAATGATGGATTATATGTGCTAAAGGGCCCAAATCCGAGTGTTTTACTCATCAAGACAGCAATCTGCGAGTGATGAAGTTTGGCATCAAAGATTGGGACATCCAAAACCACATATTCTCCAAGAATTATCTGCAAACAAGTCTATCTCCATCAATAAAAGCACCAAGTTTCAGTGTGAAGCGTGTTAACTTGGAAAGAGTTCTAGGCTGTCTTTTTCTGCATCTTCTTTTGTTTCTTCCATACCTTTAAAGATGATTCATTGTGTGTCCAAGGTTTTCGATACTATGTAGTGTTCATTGATAACTACTCAAGATACTGTTGGTTTTATCCACTTAAGTCGAAATCCGATTTCTATTCCATATTTCTTAAGTTTCAGTCTCTGGTACAAAACCACAAGCTAAGATTGGCACGTTTCAATGTGATGGAGGAGGTAAATTTACAAGCAACAAATTCCTCCAACACTTACAGCAAACTGGAATCCAACAGTACATATCTTGTCCGTATACGCCGCAGCAAAATGGATTGGCTGAATGTAAGCATAGACACATTGTCGAACTTGGACTATCCATGATGTTCCAGAGCAAGATTCCACAAAGGTATTGGGTCGAAGCCTTCTTCACATCAAATTTTCGGAGTAACCTTCTACTGCATACTGCTCTAGATAAGTCTCAAAGTCCTTATGAGATGCTACACGGAAAAAATCCTACTTACACCTCTCTTAGAGTGTTTGGATGTGCCTGTTATCCCACTCTACATGACTACGCAACAAACAAGTTTGATCCAAGATCATTGAAGTGTGTTTTTCTCGGATATAACGAAAAATACAAGGGTTATAGATGTTTACTCCCTACAACAGGTCGAGTTTACATAAGTCGCCATGTCATTTTCGATGAAACATCCTTTCCTTTCTCTGATGTCTATTCCCATATGCATCATAAATCTCAAACTACACTCGTGTCTGCTTGGACCAAGAGTTTCAACCCTGTCACAATAGAGTATTCTGCTGCCGTCCAAGATGATATGGCTCCATCTGCAACAGATAGTTCCACACCGATTCAGCTCAGAAACACTACTTTAGCTCCTCTATTATGCAGTTTCGATTTACCATCACTACAACAATCTCATATCTCTTCTTCTTTACAGTCTAATGAGGATCCAAGTGATTTGTCCCCTGCTTCTGAAAGGGAAAGTCCTTGATGTACGGCAGGAAGTACTCATGTTCCTATTGGCATTGGCTCTCCCATTCAGCAAAGCATGACTGATTGTTATTCCTCTCTTAATATGTCTGAAACAGAGAATCCACCACCTATCGACCATGAAGAAATGATTGGTCATCCCATGGTAACACGCTCAAATTTAGGTGTTACTAAACCCAACCCAAGATATGTGTTGCTCAGTCACAAAGTCACTTTTCCTCAACCAAAAACAGTGACAGATGCTTTAAAGCATCCCGGATGGAACAATGCAATGCATGAGGAAATTGAAAATTGTACAGAGGTTCAAACATGGACTCTTGTTCTTCTTACGCCTGATATGCATGTTCTTGACAATAAATGGGTGTTTCGTACAAAATTGAAAGCTGATGGTACTCTAGATAAGTTGAGAGCTAGACTTGTTGCTCAGGAATTTGCCCAGGAAGAAGGCATTGACTACCTGGAAACCTATAGTCCTATTGTAAGGTCAGCTACAGTGCGATCAGTTCTACATATCGTGACAATAATGCAATGGGACATCAAGCAAATGGACGTCAAGAGTGCCTTTCTTCATGGCGACTTGACTGAAACTGTCTACATGGAACAACCGGCTGGTTTTGTTGATTCCACTAAGCCTGACTTTGTATGCCATCTTTACAAAGCTCGATATGGACTCAAGCAATCCCCACGAGCCTGGTTCGACAAATTCAGTAACTTTCTATTGGAATTTGGTTTCCTTTGCAGCATCAAAGATCCATCTCTCTTTGTATATTCAAAAGAAAAAGATGTCATCATGTTGCTGCTTTATGTTGACGATATGATCCTCACAGGAACAGCTCCACAGCCTAGGACAAGTTGTTGCAGGAGCTCAATAAGTAGTTCAAGATGAAAGACCTTGGAAGAATGCACTACTTTCTGGGAATTCAGGCCAAGTTTCTTGATACGGGTCTGTTTCTCTCACAACAAACGTATGCAGAGGACCTGTTAGCAATTGCAGGCATGAGTGATTGCTCACCGATAACCACACCTCTTCCAATTCAGCTGAATCGGATCCCAAATCAAGACGAACCCTTTTCCAATCTAACTTACTTTCGCAGCTTGGCAGGAAAACTTCAGTACTTGACGCTAACTAGACCGGACCTTCAGTTTGCCATAAATTACGTATGTCAGAAGATGCACGCCCCTACCATTTCAGACTACAATTTGCTTAAACGAACACTCCAGTATGTGAAAGGAATATTATCCATGGGACTCACCTTTCACAAAGATACCGACTTTACACTACGTGCTTATAGCGACAGTGATTGGGCTGGATGTCCACACACTAGGCGATATACAGGGGAATTTTGCACATTCTTTGGCGCAAATCTGATATCTTAGTCTTCAAAGAAACAGTAAACCGTATCTCGAAAATCAACGGAAGCGGAGTATAAATCACTTTCTGAAACAACAATGGAGTTAACTTAGATTTGCCATCTGTTGCGTGAGCTCGGCGTTCCACTTCAGGTCACTCCCGAACTATACTGTGACAATCTATCTTCAGTGCACCTTACTGCCAATCCGACGTATCACAAGCGGTCAACGCACTTTGAAATGGACTACCATTATGTTCGTGAAAGAGTGGTTCTTAGATCATTGGTTGTGAAACATGTCCCTGCCCATCAACAAATTGCTGATGTCTTCACCAAGTCTCTGCCGTATGAAGCTTTCAGCTCTCTCAGGTTCAAACTTGGTGTTGACTTCCCTCCTACACCAAGTTTGAGATGGGGGGGGGGCTATCAGAGGAAACACCTCACACGTGAAAGAAACAGAGAACAAGTGTGTTGTCCACAGCAACACAGCATCACTTATGGATCAAAAAGAAAAAGCAAAGGCAGCCCCAATGGATCAAACCAAAATTAAGCCTAACAAGAACCCACTTGTGTTCAAAACTGATGGTCAATGGATACATGAAGATAAGGACTGCAAAAGCCGAGTACAGACGAGAGATAGCTTGAAGACAAAGCAGACTAAGACTCGTACGAACAATGGCTGTGTCATTGAGCTGTCGAACCCATTTGAGGCTTTTGGATCTTTAATCACAACAGGATGATGACACATGGCAAATACACTTAGGGTTTTATACTTTGTGTATAAAAGAACACCAAAGTCGATTGTAATTGATAAATTGAAAAGAATGAAATTAAAAGGATTTATCCTTCTCTTGAAATCTCTCTGAGTTATAAACTTTTTTAAAGTATACTTAAAGATTGTGTTTGGTTTGTTATTTACGTTTTGAGCGAAAAGAAGACTTATTGGTTTCATGTGCTTTATACAATAAGACGAAGTATGATTCTCGTGTTTAAAGTTTTTTAGCGTTTTGTTGTATATTGTAGTTTTATTGGTGCTCTTGCAATCGTTCGTAAACTTCATGATGTTTGCCGGCGATTGCATTTGGATGCGTTTGACACATAAATTTTTATTTATCCAATAGTTTATTATTTATTTTTTTGGTAAAACAAACATTTTTTCTAGATATAAAATCTAATATCTTATTTGAAACTGAATTAATAATTTCGTTTATTTCCACTTCAACATCAATTGTTATTATTTAAAAATAAACATGTTTGTTTGAAATTTTCATATATATCTATATTTGAATACCAGATAAATCATGTTATCCAAATAACCGATTCGTATTTCCAAAATAAAAGTTTATGACTAATTTGTTCTCTCTAAAATATGATTACTACAGTTTTAATTTTTTTCTTTTGTATTGTATTTGATTTTTTAATTAATTTATTATTTATTTAATTTTAACAAAGCGACTATAACATTGCATTATTAACTAATTCTGGTTTTATTTTTTTATTTATTCGATATTCTTGTTTTATTTGAAATAAAACAAGTGTGTTGTCCAAAACAACACATCATCACATATGGATCAAAAAGAAAAAGCAAAGGCAGCCCCAATGGATCAAACCAAAATTAAGCCTAACAAGAACCCACTTGTGTTCAAAACTGATGGTCAATGGATACATGAAGATAAGGACTGCAAAAGCCGAGTACAGACGAGAGATAGCTTGAAGACAAAGCAGACTAAGACTCGTACGAACAATGGATGTGTCATTGAGCTGTCGAACCCATTTGAGGCTTTTGGATCTTTAATCACAACAGGATGATGACACATAGCAAATACACTTAGGGTTTTATACTTTGTGTATAAAAGAACACCAAAGTCGATTGTAATTGATAAATTGAAAAGAATGAAATTAAAAGGATTTATCCTTCTCTTGAAATCTCTCTGAGTTATAAACTTTTTTAAAGTATACTTAAAGATTGTGTTTGGTTTGTTATTTACGTTTTGAGCGAAAAGAAGACTTATTGGTTTCATGTGCTTTATACAATAAGACGAAGTATGATTCTCGTGTTTAAAGTTTTTTAGCGTTTTGTTGTATATTGTAGTTTTATTGGTGCTCTTGCAATCGTTCGTAAACTTCATGATGTTTGCCGGCGATTGCATTTGGATGCGTTTGACACATAAATTTTTATTTATCCAATAGTTTATTATTTATTTTTTTGGTAAAACAAACATTTTTTCTAGATATAAAATCTAATATCTTATTTGAAACTGAATTAATAATTTCATTTATTTCCACTTCAACATCAATTGTTATTATTTAAAAATAAACATGTTTGTTTGAAATTTTCATATATATCTATATTTGAATACCAGATAAATCATGTTATCCAAATAACCGATTCGTATTTCCAAAATAAAAGTTTATGACTAATTTGTTCTCTCTAAAATATGATTACTACAGTTTTAATTTTTTTCTTTTGTATTGTATTTGATTTTTTAATTAATTTATTATTTATTTAATTTTAACAAAGCGACTATAACATTGCATTATTAACTAATTCTGGTTTTATTTTTTTATTTATTCGATATTCTTGTTTTATTTGAAATAAAACAAGTGTGTTGTCCAAAACAACACATCATCACTTATGGATCAAAAAGAAAAAGCAAAGGCAGCCCCAATGGATCAAACCAAAATTAAGCCTAACAAGAACCCACTTGTGTTCAAAACTGATTTTCAATGGATACATGAAGATAAGGACTGCAAAAGCCGAGTACAGACGAGAGATAGCTTGAAGACAAAGCAGACTAAGACTCGTACGAACAATGGCTGTGTCATTGAGCTGTCGAACCCATTTGAGGCTTTTGGATCTTTAATCACAACAGGATGATGACACATGGCAAATACACTTAGGGTTTTATACTTTGTGTATAAAAGAACACCAAAGTCGATTGTAATTGATAAATTGAAAAGAATGAAATTAAAAGGATTTATCCTTCTCTTGAAATCTCTCTGAGTTATAAACTTTTTTAAAGTATACTTAAAGATTGTGTTTGGTTTGTTATTTACGTTTTGAGCGAAAAGAAGACTTATTGGTTTCATGTGCTTTATACAATAAGACGAAGTATGATTCTCGTGTTTAAAGGTTTTTAGCGTTTTGTTGTATATTGTAGTTTTATTGGTGCTCTTGCAATCGTTCGTAAACTTCATGATGTTTGCCGGCGATTGCATTTGGATGCGTTTGACACATAAATTTTTATTTATCCAATAGTTTATTATTTATTTTTTTGGTAAAACAAACATTTTTTCTAGATATAAAATCTAATATCTTATTTGAAACTGAATTAATAATTTCGTTTATTTCCACTTCAACATCAATTGTTATTATTTAAAAATAAACATGTTTGTTTGAAATTTTCATATATATCTATATTTGAATACCAGATAAATCATGTTATCCAAATAACCGATTCGTATTTCCAAAATAAAAGTTTATGACTAATTTGTTCTCTCTAAAATATGATTACTACAGTTTTAATTTTTTTTTTTTGTATTGTATTTGATTTTTTAATTAATTTATTATTTATTTAATTTTAACAAAGCGACTATAACATTGCATTATTAACTAATTCTGGTTTTATTTTTTTATTTATTCGATATTCTTGTTTTATTTGAAATAAAACAAGTGTGTTGTCCAAAACAACACATCATCACTTATGGATCAAAAAGAAAAAGCAAAGGCAGCCCCAATGGATCAAACCAAAATTAAGCCTAACAAGAACCCACTTGTGTTCAAAACTGATTTTCAATGGATATATGAAGATAAGGACTGCAAAAACCGAGTACAGACGAGAGATAGCTTGAAGACAAAGCAGACTAAGACTCGTACGAACAATGGCTGTGTCATTGAGCTGTCGAACCCATTTGAGGCTTTTGGATCTTTAATCACAACATGATGATGACACATGGCAAATACACTTAGGGTTTTATACTTTGTGTATAAAAGAACACCAAAGTCGATTGTAATTGATAAATTGAAAAGAATGAAATTAAAAGGATTTATCCTTCTCTTGAAATCTCTCTGAGTTATAAACTTTTTTAAAGTATACTTAAAGATTGTGTTTGGTTTGTTATTTACGTTTTGAGCGAAAAGAAGACTTATTGGTTTCATGTGCTTTATACAATAAGACGAAGTATGATTCTCGTGTTTAAAGGTTTTTAGCGTTTTGTTGTATATTGTAGTTTTATTGGTGCTCTTGCAATCGTTCGTAAACTTCATGATGTTTGCCGGCGATTGCATTTGGATGCGTTTGACACATAAATTTTTATTTATCCAATAGTTTATTATTTATTTTTTTGGTAAAACAAACATTTTTTCTAGATATAAAATCTAATATCTTATTTGAAACTGAATTAATAATTTCGTTTATTTCCACTTCAACATCAATTGTTATTATTTAAAAATAAACATGTTTGTTTGAAATTTTCATATATATCTATATTTGAATACCAGATAAATCATGTTATCCAAATAACCGATTCGTATTTCCAAAATAAAAGTTTATGACTAATTTGTTCTCTCTAAAATATGATTACTACAGTTTTAATTTTTTTTTTTTTGTATTGTATTTGATTTTTTAATTAATTTATTATTTATTTAATTTTAACAAAGCGACTATAACATTGCATTATTAACTAATTCTGGTTTTATTTTTTTATTTATTCGATATTCTTGTTTTATTTGAAATAAAACAAGTGTGTTGTCCAAAACAACACATCATCACTTATGGATCAAAAAGAAAAAGCAAAGGCAGCCCCAATGGATCAAACCAAAATTAAGCCTAACAAGAACCCACTTGTGTTCAAAACTGATTTTCAATGGATACATGAAGATAAGGACTGCAAAAGCCGAGTACAGACGAGAGATAGCTTGAAGACAAAGCAGACTAAGACTCGTACGAACAATGGCTGTGTCATTGAGCTGTCGAACCCATTTGAGGCTTTTGGATCTTTAATCACAACAGGATGATGACACATGGCAAATACACTTAGGGTTTTTTATACTTTGTGTATAAAAGAACACCAAAGTCGATTGTAATTGATAAATTGAAAAGAATGAAATTAAAAAGATTTATCCTTCTCTTGAAATCTCTCTGAGTTATAAACTTTTTTAAAGTATACTTAAAGATTGTGTTTGGTTTGTTATTTACGTTTTGAGCGAAAAGAAGACTTATTGGTTTCATGTGCTTTATACAATAAGACGAAGTATGATTCTCGTGTTTAAAGGTTTTTAGCGTTTTGTTGTATATTGTAGTTTTATTGGTGCTCTTGCAATCGTTCGTAAACTTCATGATGTTTGCCGGCGATTGCATTTGGATGCGTTTGACACATAAATTTTTATTTATCCAATAGTTTATTATTTATTTCTTTGGTAAAACAAACATTTTTTCTAGATATAAAATCTAATATCTTATTTGAAACTGAATTAATAATTTCGTTTATTTCCACTTCAACATCAATTGTTATTATTTAAAAATAAACATGTTTGTTTGAAATTTTCATATATATCTATATTTGAATACCAGATAAATCATGTTATCCAAATAACCGATTCGTATTTCCAAAATAAAAGTTTATGACTAATTTGTTCTCTCTAAAATATGATTACTACAGTTTTAATTTTTTTCTTTTGTATTGTATTTGATTTTTTAATTAATTTATTATTTATTTAATTTTAACAAAGCGACTATAACATTGCATTATTAACTAATTCTGGTTTTATTTTTTTATTTATTCGATATTCTTGTTTTATTTGAAATAAATTACTCTGACTATATTTATGACATGTTATATTTTAAAAAAAAATACATATATTGTTTACAATTAGTTTTGATCAAATAATATTCATTCACCTAACATCTAATCATACAAGTTTTAATTTTATGATATAAAATATGAGAGATGACTTTTCTTATTCCTTTCATAATTTAATACATTAATACTAAAGGTATAGTTAATATGTAGATGAAAGTTTTAATTAAATAAATTATTAAAAATTAAATATATAAATGATGTGGCATACATTAAATTAATATTTTTATGAAATTTAGCTTTTATGATTTAAAATTTGAGATATGATTTCTCAAATGCCTTTTAAAATACTAAAATACCAACTAATAAATATAGTTAATACGTAAATTTAAATTTTAATTAAATTTTTTTATAAAATTAATTGTAAAAGAAGATGTGACAAATAACAATAATTTGTAAAATATAAATGTATATCATCTATGTACGATTAATTTTATTCTTATTTATATAAATATTATATTATTATTTAATCACTTATGATTTCGTCATGCAAATAAAACCAATTATATAGTAATATGTGTTTGATGATATGGCGGAAGAAAAAGTGAGAATACAATTTAATCACTTATGATTTAGTCATGCAAATAAAACCAATTAGATAATGACATGTGGATGATGATCTGGCGGAATGAGAAGTGAGAAAAGTTAAATTTAGATGTATATACTAGGTTACCACCCGTGCAATGCATGAGATTAAAATATTCTCTTTTAATTGAGTTTACATATATATATATATATATAATGTTTTAGTATATTAAAATATTTTTGTAATGTTTTTGTCAATATTGGTTTGGTATATTTGTAAAATATTTTTTTTTACTAATCATATTATTTTTAAGTTATTAATAATTTCATTATATCATGTTAATATATAATGTATATTTATCAAATAAATGAAGCACCATTAATGTTAAATAAAAAAATAAAAAAATATTGAATGTAATGGTAAATTTCGGGTTCATAATCTATCAATGTCGGAATAAAAATTATTTGGATAATAGTCGTATGTTTATATTAGAAATTGGTATATATATCGGTATAGATATAAACCGATGGTAAATAATTAGTAAATTAGTAAATATATTATTTGTTTAGGAATGTAGATAAGTTTATTACGGGATTTGTGATGTTTGGAAAAGTAATTGTTTGGCAATTAGGATAGTGGTAAGAGTTCAATTAATTAAATAAAAAATAAAAAACTGAGAAAAATTGTGGTGTTGACACATAAGCAATTTTGATCTCCAATATTTTTCTTATAATATATAGAGGATATATCTATTGATCAGTGACTAACAAACAAAAATTTAATTAAGAACATAAATGTTTTTACTAATCACAAGTGTTGAGGCTAAAGTTTTTTGAAAGTTGTACAAGATTTGAAATATCACCCTATGGTAAACAGTTTTCTCTTAAATATGTAGCCTAGTGAATTTTGTTCTACAAACACTCTTATTGCAATTATTAAAGTAACACAAAGTTCTTCTGTTTTTCAAATCTTCCCCATATTTACTAATGTATTAAATATTTCTATTGAGGGAGATATAGACCAAAATATAATTAGTAGATAGCTATAAATTTGTTGGTAATTTACATTCATGTAATTAAGTTTAACCGATTGTGTATATAAGACTATATCTTAACATCTTAATGAATAAGAAAATCTTTATACCAAATAGGCTTTCTTGACATGGTATCAGAGCATTAGCTAATTTTTTAGGTCTTCAATCATCTGCCTCTTTTTCTCTATCGATCTCTATTTTTTCTTTGATTCTTTCGTTTTTGACCTTAGTATTACGATTTCTCTTTATCGTAATATTCTTTCTAAACTATGACCGATGAAGAATCAAGCAAAACAAAAGATATTTCGCTGTTTACTCCGACACGGTGGCTCCGGATTTGAGCAGTTCTTTATCCCACCATAAGATAGCCCATGACCTATAGACACATATTCAGAAGCGTTTCTCGGTTAAAAATGGTCAACGGGTACAACGCCTTAAGACCGAACTTGCCAACTGTCATCAGAAGGGATTGGCCGTGGAAGCCTACTATGGAAAACTTACTAAACCCTGGACAAGTCTTTCTGCTTTTCAACGTGCCAAAACGTTGGAAGAAATAATTAAAGAACGCGAAGAAGATAAGTTACATCAATTCTTAATGGGACTTGATGAATCTCTGTTTGGTGCGGTGAAGTCTTCACTCCTTTCACGGGATCCGCTTTCTTCCTTAGATGAAGCATATCAAGTAGTGACTTAGGATGAAGAATCCAAATGTGCTACTCGTTTTTTTTGAAGAACGTTCTGATGGAGTGAGTTTCGCAGTCCAAGCGGCTTAACGACCTCGACAACAGCCTGAACTTCGTGATCAATTGTCTGTGTGTACAAGATGTGGCAGGAAGGGTCATCTCACGGAGAAATGCTTTAGGAAGATTGGATATCCATGGTGGTGGGGTGACCGTCCTCGTTCTAAATTTCCATCGACGATTCAGGGAAGTTCGGGTGCTGCCAGTAGCTCTAATGGTGATCATCGTGTTGCACCGGTTTCTTCAACGACGATGCCACGTTCTAAACAGGCTCGAGTGAACCAAATCTCAGCCTCTACACCAACTGTCGCGGCCAACTCTGTCATTACGAATGCTGATCGTGTTGGTTTTAGCGGGTTAAACAATGATCAATGGAAGATACTCGTTCACATGCTCAATGAAAAAAGTCCGCATAATGGTGATAAGTTTTCAGGTACATACTTTCTTGAATCCTGGATTATTGACACATGAGCTTCTAATCATATGACTGGAAGTATTGAGTTTTTGATGGATGTTTTTGAGATGGCTCTAATGTTTATAAAACTACCAGATGGTCGTTTAACAGTATCTACTAAACAAGGGACAGTTTTGCTTGGATCAAATCTTCGATTGGTTAATGTGTTCTTTGTTGATGGATGCAATGTCATCTGATATCGGTTTCTCAGTTAACTAGAGATAGTGGTTGTATCTTTCAGTTGTCTAACAAGCTTTGTGTTATTCAGGACCGCATCAGACAGATGCTGATTGGAGAGGGTAAAGAACAGAATGGATTTTATTTCTTTAGAGGTGTGACGACTACATCGATGATACAAATCTTGGAGAAACAACCAGCTGAGGTGTGGCATTGTCGTTTGGGTCATCCATCTTCTAAGGCAATGGAGATGCTAAAATTATCAGATTCTAGTAGTTGTAGTGGTTTTGATTCTAAGATTTGCGATGTTTGTATTCGTGCGAAGCAATCGCGAGACTCGTTCCCTTTGAATAATAATAAAACAACATCAATTTTTGAACTAGTACATTGTGACTTATGGGACCGTATCGAACCACATCCATTTGTGGATCACGCTATTTTCTTACAATAGTTGACTATTCTTGCGTATTGTGGATTTATTTACTACCCAAAAAAACCGAGACTGCTTCTACTCTACGAAATTTTATAGCTCTTGTTGAAAGACAATTTAATTTCCCAGTCAAGAAAATTCGTAGTGATAATGGATCTGAATTTATGACTCTTACTGATTTCTTTCGAGCAAAAGGTATCATACATGAGACGTCATGTGTTGGTACTCCGCAACAGAACGGTCGCATTGAGCGGAAATATCGACATATACTTAATGTCGCTCGAGCGTTGCGATTCTAATCTCATCTACCGGTGGAGTTTTGGAGTTACTGTATCCTTACGGCAAGATATTTGATCAATCGTACACCGAGTACGATTCTCAAGGGTAAGACACCTTTTGAAATGCTTTATGATCGTCTTCCTCCGATGAATCACCTATGAGTTTTTGGTTGTTTATGTTATGTTCATATTCAACGTCATGGTGGAGATAAATTTGCTTCTCGAAGTAAGAAATCGGTTTTTCTTGGACATCCTTTTGGGAAGAAGGGCTGGAAGGTGTATGATCTTGATAGTGGTGTGATTTTGACATCACGTGATGTGGTTTTTGTTGAGAGAGATTTTCCTTTTGTTCACCTCAATGATCTTATAGTTACATCAACTAACTCTCTTCTGCCTTCTTCGTCACGTAACCAAGATATGGAGGACGATTTCCTTGAGTCGCAACCTGCTTCTCGTAGCTCAGTTACGACTCCGGTTACGGTGTTATCGGATCATCTGGTTTCCGTTGATACGTCACCTGCAAATGACGTGTTGGAACTGACTTCATCTCCGGCTAATCCGATATTACCTGTCGCTGATTTATCTGCCGCTGATCTTGTTTCCCCTTTGACACCGAATACACCTTCTTCACTCTCGGCTACTATCGACACATCTTCTACTTCGGGTTCTTCTCTACCTAACACTCAAGTAGTAACTGCTGATGAACATGATGAACCTCTTGGGAAAGGATGTCGAATAAAAAATCAAATCCACAAAACTCCATGATTATGTCACTAATACGACTCACATTGGCACCAGTGATTTTATGGATTCTACATGGTACCCTCTTGATGCATATGTTGATTGTTCAAATTTTTCCGATCATCATAAAGCTTTTCTTGCATCAATAACGGCGGGAGTTATCCCTAAAACATATGCTGAAGCAGAGGCTGATGAAAATTGGTGATGTGTGATTGGTGGAGAAATAGATGCTTTGGAAGAGAGTGGTACTTGGACCGTGGAGACTTTAACTCCGGGAAAGAAAATATTGGGTTGTAAGTGGGTGTTTACTTTGAAATATCGATCGGATGGTTCTTTGGAGCGTTATAAGGCTCGACTTGTGGTTCTTGGTAATAACCAAACAGGGGTTTTGGACTATAACGAGACGTTTGCACCAGTTTGTAAAATGACTACGGTAAGATCATTCTTAGAGGTTGCGGTTTCTCGGGATTGGAAAGTCCATCAAATGGACGTTCATAACGCATTTTTACATGGTGATTTGGAAGAGGAGGTTTATATTTGGCTTCCTCCAGGTTTCCGGTCTGATGATAAATCCAAAGTTTGTCGTTTACATAAATCGCTTTATGGTTTTCGATAGGCTCCACGATGTTGATTTGCTAAGCTATCTAATGCTCTTAAGGATTACGAGTTTCAACAATGTCTCAAGGATTACTCTCTGTTTACATTTACGGAAGGAGATACACGGCTCCATATTCTGGTCTACGTTGACGACCTCATTATCACATGAAGTTCTTTGGCCGTTATCAATGCATTCAAACTCTACCTTAGTACGTGTTTTCGTATGAAGGATCTTGGTGTTCTGAAATATTTCCTAGGTATTGAGGTTGCTCGGAGTTCCTCGGGAATGTATTTATGTCAACGAAAATATGCATTAGACATTATCACGGAATGAGGTCTTCTTGGTGCTAAACCGGTCTCTCATCCGATTGAACAAAATCATAAGTTGACCTTGGCTAGTGGCGACTCTCTCTCTGATCCTTCTCGTTACCATAGGCTGGTTGGAAGACTAATCTACCTGGGTGTAACCAAACCAGAACTATCATATGCGATCCATACTCTGTCACAATTCATGCATGATCCTAAACCTGATCATTGGGAGGCTGCTCTCCGGGTTGTTCGATACTTGAAAGGTAACCCGAGGCAAGGTATTCTCTTGCAAGCTAACACGGATTTACGCCTTACAGTTTGGTGCGACTCCGATTGGGCTGGATGCCCGTTAACACATCGTTCCTTGACAGCATGGTTCATACAGTTAGGTGGCTCACATATTTCCTGGAAGACTCGGAAGCAAGATGTTGTTTCTCGTTCTTTGGCCGAGGCAGAGTATCGGTCAATGTCAGATACTGTTAGTGAGGTCCTTTGGCTACGGGAAGTGCTTGAAATGCTTGGAGTTGATTGTTCGTATGCCATATCTTTATACTGTGATAGTCTCTCGGCTATACACATTAGTGCTAATCCGGTTTTTTACGAACGAACGAAACATATTGAGTTAAATTGTCACTTCATACGTGATGAGATTGTTCGTGGAGTTATCACCCCTATCCATGTTTCAACATCTACTCAACTCGCTGATATTTTGACCAAGGCGCTTGGTGGTCGAGAATTTGATGTTTTTAGGCGCAAGTTGGGTATTTGTGATCTCCATACTCCAACTTGAGGGGGTATTGAGGGAGATATGGACCGAAATATAATTAGTAGATAGTTATGAATTTGTTGGTAATTTACATTCATGTAATTAGGTTTAATCGATTGTGTATATAAGGCTATGCATTAACATTTTAATGAATAAGAAAATTTTTATACCAAATAGGCTTTCTTGACAATTTTGTATGATTGATAATTTAGTTAGTTTTAAAAAAAATATAACTTACAATTATTCATCTTTCTTTACCTCCCTTAAATGGATATCATTTGAAGATTACAAGATGCAATTAGAGTTATAATTTATATATGATACACATAGTTTTAATACTAAAATATAATTGCAAGTACACAAATACACAATAAATCGTTATAGTATTTAGGGATCAAATTCACGGAGACCAAGTACCACACAACAAAATTGTTAAATGTATTCTTTAATTTAGACACTCTTCTTTTTGTTATTGTCCAAATAATCATGCTACTACTAATTTTTTTTATTTTTTTGTCTTTTCTGTTTTGTTTTAAGTTTTTGAGGATATAATAGTAACTTTTCTATCTCTTTTTTTTCTTTTTTGACTTGTATTACTTTCTTAATTGACCATTTATAGTTGTTATTTTTCTAATTAGATACACCAAGATACTAGTACACTAATTCACTCCTTTTATGGAGTATTTTCGATAAAAATAATAATAATATTTTTTTTTGGTAAAATGAAAGAAATCGAAAATGATCTATGTTTAAAAATAAATAAAGATTAGTGTTATTTTCTTTTTCTGGTTACCTTGTGTAGCTTTTTTTTGTTTCTGTAATTTTATAGCTGATTTTGATATAGGAAACTATAGTTTATTATTGTACTCATCCAAAGATATATTTATATTTATATTCTGCCTTTTTCATTAACAAGGTATATGATGCAAATTACAAAATAGAAAATATAACTATGGAATCAGAACATATTGGCTGTTTATGTTTACTCAATTGGGCTGGCGGTATATCTTAGCATGTAAGCATTGTAAATAGCTAAGGAAACAAAAGTGAAAAAGAAAACACTTTCTTGACCACTAAAATCTACGCGTTCTCAAAAGAAAAGTCGAGGAAACAATACAAAGTGCACACTTTTCAGCCTTTTCTTGACATTAATCATTATTCCCCGCTAATTTGCTTCAGCTTTTCTTTTTCTCTTACAGTTTATGTAAATAAATTGAAAAAAAACATCCATCATACAATTTTTTTTTGTAGCACTGCAATTATCTCATATAATGTATCACCACCGCAATTAAAATTTATCCGTTGTTCAACAATTGATGTAGCTAATCAATCTGTTTTTCTTGTTTGACGTTATATTCATGATTGACGTTAATCATCTCATATATTCATGACGTTATTAAAATCTGTTTTTGTTTTGATTTGTTTCCCTTTTATACATAACATTTTTTTAAACAATAAATTTGAAATTTCAATAAAAAAAATTCTAGTTAATGTGAAAGGGTGATTGAGTTTTATGACGTTTTCTAATATAAAAACATGAGTATAATAAAAATAGTGGTTCAATAATATTCCTGAAACATTCTCAGACGTTAACCATTTTTACCTATGCATAGAAACATTTGCATCTATGTTTATTTTCGAACATTCCTCGATTACATAGTGTTGTTATTCGGAGTCTCTATCATCATGAAAATACGTTTGGACTTAAACAACTCATAGATGAAGAACAACAAAATGTCAATAATATCCTGTAACACACCAAATTATCTGCAACAGTTAAATGCTCCATTGTTTTAGCCTTTTAGGTTTTTTTTTATCGACATAAACCTAAAATTTGATACATATCAATAATTAAAAGAATGCCAAAACAGTATGGCTCAAGAGTCAAAAAGAAAAAAAAAAAACAATATGGCTCAAAAGACTTTCTGAAAAAATTGCACATTCTAACCGTTTTACCACCACGTATGAGTGCACTGCGCCATATCTAGATTATTATAAATGTTTCAAGTCTAAGACTTGAAAAAATCAAATATAATTTTGGCATTTTCGAATGTATTTAACCTTTTCTAATTTATAATCGAAATAATATAAAAATATAGAAACATTTTGATAGGGTAGGTTAAAGATGAGAGACACAAGCTTTTTGTCTTAGGTGCACTACTTTAGAACTTTAGACTTTAGCGTATTTAACCCAAGTTAGGCTAATGACTTGACAATTACAAAACACAAATCTTTTGCAACCAAAAAAAAATATGCACCGACCATGTCCCGGAGATTCACCACCACCGAACTGCCTTCACGGCTGCTTCTCCTCGTCACCATTCCACGGCGCCGCCTCCGAGCATCCGCCAGATTCCACTCCGACCGTCACTTCGGCCACTCTCCGCGGTAATTTCGCTCAAACCACCGTCTCCACTATTTTCCCGGACACCCAATTCGGCGATCCAAATTCTCTCCCTTCCCTTCAAGAATCCTTCTCCGATTTCATCCAAGCTTACCCTAATTACTCTGACACTTGCAAGATCGACCGCATCAGATCCGACCACTACTTTCACTTGGGTTTATCACATTACACGTGTCTTGATTACATCGGGATTGGTTTATACTCTTACTCACAGTTGCTCCACTACGACCCTTCCACTTACCAGATCTCATCTTCCTTGTCCGAAAGTCCCTTCTTTAGTGTTTCTCCCAAGATCGGTAACCTTAAGGAGAAGCTTCTCAATGACGGAGGTCAAGAAACAGAGTTTGAGTACTCGATGAAGAGAAGAATCATGGGTTTTCTCAAAATCTCCGAGGAAGACTACTCGATGGTCTTCACCGCAAATAGAACCTCTGCTTTCAGGCTTGTCGCTGAGTCCTACCCGTTTAACTCAAAACGGAAACTTTTGACGGTTTACGACTACGAGAGCGAGGCGGTGGATGAAATCAACAGAGTCTCTGAGAAACGTGGAGCCAAAGTAGCTGCAGCGGAATTCTCATGGCCAAGGCTGAAAATCTGTTCGTCCAAGCTGAGAAAGATGGTCACTGCTGGGAAAAACGGAAGCAAGAAGAAGAAGAAGGGTATTTTCGTATTTCCGCTTCATTCTAGGGTTACCGGATCTCGGTATCCGTATCTATGGATGAGTGTGGCGCAAGAAAACGGGTGGCATGTGATGATCGATGCTTGTGGTTTGGGACCTAAAGATATGGACAGCTTCGGTCTTTCGATATATAACCCAGATTTTATGGTGTGTTCGTTCTACAAGGTGTTTGGCGAAAACCCTTCCGGATTCGGTTGCTTGTTTGTTAAGAAATCTACCATTCCGATTCTTCAATCTTCCACTGGTTCAGGTATGGTTAACCTCGTGCCTACTGACAATCCAATTTCATTACACGCATTGGAAATAAACCAGACACAAAAAGAATCGGAAGAAACAGATAGCTTTAGTTCTCAAATCGAATACCGAGGGTTAGACCATGTGGACTCACTTGGGCTGGTGGCAACAGGGAACAGATCTAGATGTTTGATCAATTGGCTGGTTAGTGCTCTCTACAAACTCAAACATTCCACAAGTAGCCGTCTCGTTAAAATCTATGGTCCAAAAGTTAATTTCAATCGAGGACCAGCGATTGCATTCAATCTATTCAACCAAAAGGGAGAGAGAATCGAACCATTTATCGTGCAAAAGCTAGCCGATTGCAGCAACATCTCACTCGGACAAGGGTTCTTGAAGAAAATCTTGTTCGAAGAGGAGTACGAAGGGGTGAAAGATAGAGTTCTTGAGAAGAGAAGGAACAGAGACGACGACGAACCGGGGATCTCTGTTCTCACTGCTGCGTTAGGGTTTCTTGCGAATTTCGAAGATGTTTATAAGCTTTGGATCTTCGTTGCCCGGTTTTTGGATTCAGAGTTTGTGGAAAAAGAGAGTGTGAGATGTGGAGTTCATGTTTTTGAACACAAGAGCCGTGAAGTACTCTAGTTTGTATTATGTATAGCCTAGTTTTGGTTCGGTTGGGTACCGGTTCACTTCTTAAATCGGACCCGATTCAGCTATTTTTGAAATTTCTAATAGATTTCTTTTGATTTTTAATATTTGATTCAGCAAAGACTCACAGTCACAGCCACAGCCACCAACAGCTAAGAACAGTGAGCCGTTTGGTTACGACTAAATCCACTCTTTCTCCTACACACCACTTTGGTTACGAGGAGAGAGAGAGAGAGAGAGAGCTGTGCTCGGGCCAAGGCCCAATAACTAAAATAGGCCCATATTGGTATAGCTGCCTCTATCCATGTGAATATCGTGAGATGTGATCTACACCGTTGATTTGATATCAGACTATAAAAATCAAACGAGGATCTTGAGGGTCCCTCCTTCCATCTTGTTAGGGTTTCCTCCGTTTTTTTTTTTTTTTTTTCCCCTTTTTCACTGTTCTTTAAATTTACAAAAAAATTCGAAGACTCTTTTTCTGGGATTGTTTCGTCTGTCAAGTTCCTGAAAAATAATCTGTTGAAATTAAGTTGACTACCCGACTGAGTTTCTCATCTTTACAGAAAAATTAAATCTTTTTTCTGCAGATTTCTCTTTTGAATTTATTTTTCTTGTTAGTGAAATCTGAGTTTCGTGACATTGAGATTTTCTAGGGTTTTGGTGTAATGGAATCAAATCAAGAAGGCAAAGCGATACGAGAGATTGACGAAAACGTTGTCCTCGCCAACAACGACAATAGCTCGCAAGTAAACATGGCCCATCTATCCGACCCGGATCCGGAAACCAACCCGGGTATGCTCATGAAGAAAGAAGAACCAATTACGCAACAAGAAGAAGTCGGCTTTTTGCAGCCGATGACGAACTCGCTCATCCTCCAGAGCAAACCGGCACCGAAGAGACCTTCTAAAGACCGTCACACGAAAGTAGAAGGTCGTGGTCGGAGGATCCGAATGCCCGCCACTTGCGCCGCCCGGATCTTTCAGTTGACCCGTGAGCTCGGCCATAAATCCGACGGAGAAACCATTCGGTGGCTACTGGAACGCTCCGAATCGGCGATAATCGAAGCAACCGGAACCGGAACCATACCGGCGATAGCTGTCTCCGTCAACGGAACACTTAAGATCCCGACGAACTCTCCGCCACAGCTTGAGAGTGACGGCGGCTCCGGTGATCTAATGAGGAAACGGAGGAAGAGAAAGTGCTCGAGTGAGTTTGTAGACGTTAACGAACAAGACAGCTCCGTTACTTCTGGTCTAGCTCCAATAACGGCGTCAAATTACGGCGTCAACATCATGAACGTCAATACGCAGAACCTAGTGCCGTTTTGGCCGTTCGTTATTAATGGGCCGAATCAAACGGGCCATATGTGGGCCGTACCCACCGTTGCTGCTACTGCACCGTTTCTGAACGTTGGTACTACTAGACCGGTCTCTAGTTATGTCTCAAACGCTTCGGCCGTTGCTGAAACGCAGATGGAAACAAGCGGCGGTGCGACGCAAACACTTAGGGATTTTTCGTTGGAGATTTATGACAAAAAAGAGCTTCAGTTTTTGGGTGGCTCAGGGAACACATCGCCGTCTTCGTGTCACAAGACTTAGGAAATTTTAATTGTTAGTCTTGTTTTTTTTTTTAGGTCAGTTTGATTCCGGATTGAGCAAAACATGTGTAAAAGAGTTGGGAGAACAAATTAGATTTTATGTTTTGTGGAAGATTATGGTTTCGATTGATAATCCGTGTAACCTTTTTAAGTAACTAAAAAAATAAGACGAGCATTTTAATTAGAGATTCATTTAGATTACTAAAAGATTCTTTTGAATGGATGCCAGAGTGACAGTCACGGGAGAGAGGCACGTGCTTCTAGGAATGTTCACGTGCTTGTTTCCCCTTACCCAAAATCCGAGATATGCTAAACCAATCGACCACCGATCCTTGTGTTGCTAGACACGAGCCATTAAGTCTGGTCTCGACCAAGCTCGCATGCAAGAACTATGAGAGGTGAGTACTAGATTCAGTAAGATGCTCTCTTCCGTCCACACGCAACATAGTTTAAATCATTTAATACTATACGGTTGCAACACATAGTCTCATGCCATTTCGTTAAAATCTAGTGTTATTAAGATATGAATTTTTTTCAGTTTTACTCATAAACACACAATTTTTATAATATCATGAATATCCCATAAAAGAATACACAAAATTCTATGTAAATTTAAGAAATTTCCCAACTTTTAAAATCAAACTCCCCACTAAACCCATTTTATGTAGCGACCAACAAACCCATCAGAATCGTGGGCTTAAACCAAAATCAAATTGGACCACATTTAACCGATTGAATTTGGGATTTTTAAACAAATTTCGACTCATGTCCGTACTACTCTGGTTTGTTTGATCAAAACCCCAATTAAAGAGCTAGTCACCGAAATAATCTGCAATTACAATCTTCAAACCGAAACGAAAGTTCTCTTGTTTTGATCGTTAGGTCATATTTTTCTCTACCGGAACTAAAAGCAAACTAAACCGTATCCAAGTTCTAAACCCTATTCTGTTGTACTCGTGTCTTTTTGTAATATATTATCTAAGACCAATTCCAATTTTAATGTATTTCTCTCATAGCTAACAAGAAAAAGGAATTTTAAATTTTATTAGAATATTTATGATAATTACCTTAACTGTGCAATATAAGCAGTGCAGTACACGTGAGAAGCAAAACAAAAAGGATGCAAGAAAAAAAGCAGTACAAACAAATCCTTCACCAACCGTACCGCTAAGCCAAGGCATTGAAACCAAACACTGATGGGCATAACTCAACAGTAGCTACCCTTTTTTGACCATCTTCTCTTTTAGTTCACTTCTTTATTCATTTTTTTCATCTTACTCTATCCACACACAGACACACATCATTATGCACCATTTTTATATCTGATTTTAGTCTACATCACCCATATTTAAACATAGTTTTCTTTTGTTTTAGTTAGTTAAACATAGTTCAACCCAACAACCATCTCATCCTGTTGTTTACTTTCACAATCATTCTAAATCGATGTCTTTCCTTAAAGAGTTTACAATGGAATTTTAGGTTCGAGTTAGAAAAAAAGTAAAAGAAAAAACTACATGTCACTATGAAGGTGACTGTTTTATGGAAATCAATTCCGAACAATTCGTTTAAACTTTTTTGACAAATGATTTGATGTTCTAGGAGACTCTTCATTGTCCAAATTAAACTTTCAACTCAATATGAAGGGGATATAAACTTCGCTGCTAGCATTTGGCACATGTTAAAAGATGTTTTTTTTTATCATGCTTACAAATCCACCTCAAACCTGAAAAGGACTTATGTACCTTTTCAAGAGTCTTCAGATAAACATCTAATTCTCATTTCATTAACAGACTGAGACAAAAAATTTACATGTGAATTCGGTTCTTTCTGGATTTCCTGCCAAGTACTAGATTCATTAACCCCACGGTTAATAATATATGGTGCTTCCCTATCTAACCTTTGAAAGACCTTATCATTCATAACTTTACAGATAAACCACATTAATCAAAAGAACATTTCAATACCATGTTCCAGCTCTGTTTGATCTGATTGTCTCTAGAAAATAAAATCTTGATTTGAATATAGTGACAATGATGGAAAATATCTGGTGTCGTTCGATAAAGCCCACAACTGGATAACGAGAAGACACTCAAATAAAATATGATGTATAGTTTCTCCATTTGCTCTACAATGAGAACATAAAGAGTCCCATCGTATCCTTCTATTGACTAATCTAGCATTAGCCGAAAGGCAACCCGAAATCACTTCCCATAAAGAAATGTTATAATTTTAAAGGCCCTTTAATCTTCTAAGTTTGTACTTTCAACAAATTTTTACTATGTCTCTATTGGAGTGTTCAGTGTTCTGATTGAATTAAAATCCTAAACAACTTATAATTTGATTGGACCGTGTATCTCCATGATTTAGTGAAATACCATATAAGACTGTCCATCTTATACGATTTAGAAATATCCGAGCCCCGGATAAGTGTGATGTCCTCATGGATCCATAAGTTCGGTTATGATATTATAATGCAATCCTTTAGTTATCGGGTTGATCATCTGATTCACCATCAAATTCAAATGAAATTTAATTCCTCTACCTCGAGTTGTCTTAGGGAATGAGTCTGATATCCACGAGTCTCTCCAGACAATAGAGTATTATAACAAGATCTAGCTTTAACTAACTCTTAACCCTTTAATTAAAAGATCTATCGCCGAGATAATACTCTTCCACCCAAAAGACGGTGAATATATATTTTCCTCATGAAATGTATGACCATCTTTATAATATCGCCTTTTAACACTTTTGCTACCAAAGATTTCAGATGATTAATCAATCTCCACAGTTGTTTAGCTAATATGGCTAAATTGAATTCTTGAAAAGTGTGAAATCATATCCCTCCATAAACCAAAATCACATAGTTTATCCCATGCAAGCCAATACATTTCGTTGTTTCTGCCATTTGTACTGCACCTGAATTTTGCAATTGCACCGGTTAATTTTGAGGTTAACGGTTGGGGGAGTCTAAAACATGACATGATGTATGTAGGTAAAGAAAGATAAACATATTTTATTAAAATCTTTTTATCTCCTCTTAAAAGAAACTTCGCCAATCAACCATTAATCAGAGCTTGAAGTCTTTCCCTAATATAATTAAATATCTTACTTTTGGCACCTCCTAAACTTTACGGTGTACTCAAATCACATTCTTTTGAAATACTTAGTTGTTTCAGATTCTTCTTTGTATGTTGTTGAATTTTATTACCAAACATCACCGATGATTTATCGAAATTGATTTTTTGTCTTGATACTTTTTCATATTCCCTAAGAATCTCAAGAATTCCCCTACATTGATCCTTTTGTGCCTTACAAAATGATAAATTATAATCTGCAAAAAGCAAATGAGAATTTGATGGACATGTGTGAGCTACCTTAATCCATGTAAGTTGGTTATTTCTATTTTTCTTACGTATATTGCAAATAAGAATCTCTGTACATAAAATGAACATATAAGGCGATAAAGAATCCCCTTATCGTTCCTCGTTGAGCGAAAATGCGACCCGGAGGGTATCCATTGATTAAAACTTGGTAAACAACCGAACTAATACACCACATCATGCAATCTGTCCACTTCGAGTTCAAACATAATTTCAATAGTAGGATCTTTAAAAAAGACAATTCTACACGATCATATGATTTACTATACATGTCTTGATAACCATAAACGTACATTTACAAGATTTATTTGTACGTAGTCCGTAAAATATCTCTTGAGCTATAAGGATATTATCTGAAATTAATCTCCCTGACGCAAACGCCAATTGTATATTAGAAATTAGACTCAAAAGCACTTTAATTAACTTTAAACAAAAAATCTTTGAGATAGTTTTAAACCCCACATTACAGAGATTAATGGGCCTCAACTCTGCCATCTTCCTCGGCCTGTCCGTTTTAGGAATGAGACAAATATTTTTGTAATTCAATCTCTTTTCGAATTCTCCGCGAGTCAAAAAATTATTTACAAATGAATTCAAATTTTTGTTTTTAATGGAACACCAAATCTTTGATAAAAAGTGCCATGTTTCCAAATATATATATGATTCACATATATGCATATTATCTTAGTTTTTGTTTAGGGATTTTTTCTACAGTGGATCCAGCCACTGGGGGTAAGTCTCATGTGCAATCCAACAAACATGTGAAGGTCGGAAAACACGATGGTGGGTGTTTTCCGACGGTTCTCTGATGCTCAAGTCAGTAGAGAGAGAGAGAGAGAGTGAGAGAGAGAGAGAGAGAGAGAGAGAGAGAGAGAGAGAGAGAGAGAAGGAAAGAAGTCGAAAAACGTGGAAGAAAGAAAGCGGTGACACCGGACCGAACAAAAAATGATCAACAGTGTATTAATACGTTTGGTGGAGAAATTTAGCGATGAAACAAAAAAACGGAGTATTTGGTGAGAGAAACAATCTAGTATGACCGGAGAGATGGCCATAAAGTGGCCGGTATCAGAAAGAGACTAGGTCTCAAAATATCGAAAGAAAAGGCTTGAATGTATGTAGAAGTAGTGTGAACTTAGAAACTTAAGCTGGAAGTAAGAGTTAGATTTCTTCAAGAAATGAGTAAGGTATTTATAGAATTTTACATGCCCGGGCTAGGATACCGGGCTCCGCTTCCTAAGTCAAGTCGAGTATGAGTCCACTGATTTACTCCAGTACGATGCACTTGAATGCTTTTTACCTACCACATTTGTCTCTACGCGTTAGCTATCTGATAATACGGCTCTGCGGTGTAGAGTTTGCCTTTATCGTACTGGACACATCGCTTGACATAGCGGATCGTATGCTGGGAGGCTCCTCGAAATCAGCTTTGTCAGCTTTAATCGTTCCGTGGAGCAGAGGCCTACTGCTTTTACCTATCACATGGATAGAGTAAATAATTTTAACTGTTTGACCGTGAACCAATTCAAACATATTCAAATATCATACTATCCGCGGCATAAAAGAAATCCATACCTAGCCCGAGTTCCTGATACAGGAGCTCGAGCTTCGTGCTCTGCTTCCCTTTTGTCTTCATACATGTATGTCTGACCACTCAGTGCCCAACCCGATCCATACTTTGTGGTGTGGCCACACCACTCGAGATGGGGGTGGAGACAGGAGGCATAATCCATCGAGTTATTTGGACCATGCCCAAATACCCCTAGAACCGGTTTAATAAACCAACTACACAATGGCGCTAAGCGATTTGCCTAAACTAGTTACACATCACGCTAAGAGATTCGCCTAAACTAAAAGAGTAAATTTATCTCAAACAGTTTTAATATAGCAAAACAAAAAAAAATTATAATTATAACATTAAATGTTGTTTCCAATTTTTAAGTTTATAAACAAGTCTAACTTCGACAATCCTTAATATATGTAATCCTTAATATATGTAGCTAAATTTTTTTAATAACCTTGAAAATTAGAAATCCTTAATTATAGAAATATTTTGTACATTAATATTAAGTCATTAATATTCTGAAAATTAGAAATCTTTAATTTTCTTAATATGATTTTTTCGAAAAGCCATTTTTACTGCCATAATGACAAATACACCTTAAATTTACTGGATACATCAATTTAAAAATTAAAATATCTAATACAATATAGGGTAATATATTTCATGAGTTTAAATGTCAAATACAAAGAGCATCCATATGTTTTTTACTTTTTGATATAGCAAAATCCTAAAACTTTATAATAGACTAGAGTTAGGACCCGCGTATACGCGGGTTTGTAATAAATATTTATTACCCGTGAAATAAATCAAAAGCGAAAAGTGAAAAAAAAATTAATCACCTACGAAAGAAAATAAAATAAGATTAAGAATGTAGACGCAAAACCACCAAAATAGATTTCTAACAGTTATTATTTATTTTGAATCTCTTATTTTCTGTTATTTGGTTTACAATTAAATTTTGTTATATGTGTCTATATATTTAGTGGTTCATATTCTTTTTTGAATTGAGTGTATTTTTATCATTTAAGTACTCATATTTCTATTGTCATAGAAACTTGTTGTAGTATTTCTATTTGAATTAGTTTTACCTTTGTCACCATATTTTCTAATTTAATACACGGATTTATAATTTAATATTTTATAATCCGTAAAAAAAACCAAAAACGAAAAAGTGAAAAACAAAATTAAATCACTTGTGAAAGTAAATAAAAAATATTTAGAACGCCGACGCCAAACCACTGATAAACAAGTCTAATAGTTATTTATTTATTTTGATTATCTTGTTTTTTCTATTATTTGATTTTCAGTTAAATTTTGTCACATATTTCCAAATAATTATTTTTTCATATTCTTATTTAAATTATGTTTACTTTTTATTATTTAGCTACTCATATATCTATTTTTTTTAATCTTGATGAATTAATTTTCATATTTTTATTTGAATTAGAATTACCTTTTTAATCATATTTGACTTGATTTTTTTTTTTTTTAGAATCGTCATATTATATTTTTTCAGATGAGAAACGGATTATAAGTATTTCATCAATTCATTTTTTATTTCTATAATTTTTACAACATGAGAAACTTTCAATATATATTTCTTCTCAAACTTCAATTTTGTAAATTTTACCGCATATAATGGTAAACCTAAAAAAACTCACAATAGAATGCACATTGCACATAAAAAATAATGGTATTAGAGTTTTTAATTCGTTTTTGTAATCTGATTCAAAAATACAATGTTATATTATGTTTTTAAATTAAATAGACTCTTTTAACATGTATCAAAATTTAATTGGTATATTATTTTTTTTAAATAAACAAAATCTTTTAACACGTGTTAAAATCAAATTGAAATTTTTTTTTTATACGTGTCAAAATATAATCAATTAACTTGACACGTATCACAATCGTGTTAATTACAAAGTTTGACGCATCAAATTTGATATAATAACATTATATTCACGGTCAAATATACTTTTTTATGGTTATCAAAAAACATTAAAGATTCTGTCCAGCTCAGCTGCACATATTCTAAACCAAAGTACATGCTTAGACTCAAAGTACGATTTTTTTGGAGAGAAAAATATGAACACCGGAATATATGCATGTTTGTTCGAAACAATATGAGTAACTTTAAAGCATATGTTATACACATACACATTTTCTAGAATATTAGCCTCCCAATAATCCACAATGTCTCTCCTTATATAAACCAAATAGTCCTGCTTCTTCTTCTTCATCAAATCCTCAAAACAAGTTCAAGAACAAAGAGTGCTTTTTGAGGCCTAAACACACAAAACCATAAAATGGCATTCTCGAAGAGACTCATTTTCTCGATAATCTTTACGGTTTTTGCGATGGTTAAGCCCTCAGAAGCTGCTCTTGATGTTCATTACTATGATGGATCGTGCCCCGCCGCAGAAAAAATCATACTTGAAACTGTTAGAAATGCTACTTTGTATGATCCCAAAGTGCCTGCTCGTCTCCTCAGAATGTTCTTCCACGATTGTTTCATCAGGGTATGCATCTTCTTTATTTTAAAGTTGATCATTGATCCAATTAGATATATGAAGTTGATGAAGATCGTTTTGAGTATTGAGTAAATTGTTTGGTTTGGTTGGGTTGTTGTAGGGATGTGATGCGTCCATTTTACTAGATTCGACTCGGTCAAACCAAGCTGAGAAGGATGGTCCTCCAAACATTTCAGTACGGTCATTTTACGTGATCGAAGATGCAAAGGCAAAGCTCGAGAGGGTGTGTCCTCGTACTGTGTCTTGTGCCGACGTAATCGCCATTGCAGCTAGAGATGTGGTCACCCTGGTGAGTCCTCTTCGTTATAGAGTTTGATTAGTTAAACTAATGTCGGCTTAAGCTCGGTTTCAATTTTTATTTTATTTTTGTTAATAATAACCCTAAAATCAATCAAGATATAAACACATTTCCTTTCGATTAAGGCATTTTTGTTTAAATTCGGTTCGATTTGATTTACTTGTCCACGCCTCCCTTGTAGCTTTAACTCTGACTCTCGCAATATTTCTCATTTCTTAGTCTGGCGGTCCTTATTGGAGCGTGCTAAAAGGGCGAAAAGACGGGAGAATTTCGCGAGCAAATGAGACAATCAATCTCCCAGCACCAACGTTCAATGTGTCTCAACTGATCCAAAGCTTTGCAGCAAGAGGCTTGTCGGTGAAAGACATGGTTACACTCTCTGGTGGCCACACGCTAGGGTTCTCTCACTGTTCTTCTTTCGAGTCCCGTCTTCAAAACTTCAGCAAATTCCACGACATTGATCCTTCGATGAACTTTGCATTCGCGCAAACCCTGAAAAAGAAATGCCCGAGATCTAACCGAGGCAATAACGCAGGGACGGTCTTGGACTCTACGACCTCGGTATTCGATAATGATTACTACAAGCAGATTTTGTCAGGGAAAGGAGTTTTTGGGTCTGATCAGGCACTTCTAGGTGATTACCGGACAAAGTGGATCGTTGAGACGTTTGCTCAAGACCAAAAGGCATTCTTCAGAGAGTTTGCAGCTTCCATGGTGAAACTTGGAAACTTTGGAGTCAAGGAGACCGGGGAAGTGAGAGTTACCTCCCGCTTCGTCAATTAAAACAAAACGCTACAGAACAAGGAAGCAAATGAGAGTTTTCTTTTCTTCAAATTTGATTTCATTTATGTTTGATATTATAATAACGTAAACCCGGCAAATGTATCGACCGGTTTAAACCATTTAGTTCTCTATGAGTTGCAGAGTTTGCTTTACAAGTAAAATTGTTCTGCTTCAGTGAACTTACCTTTATATTCACCTCCATTTTCACTCACTTGACACCAAATGCGAGTAATGGCTTGTTATAAACGCTGAACCAGAGGAAACATGAACATGATTCGGGTAAATGGTGATCTACACAAGCTTAATTGATGGTTCATAATGTTGTATGAAAGTAATAATGTGAGAAACACAAAATACAGACAATTTGAATCAGTGTTCATGCAAAAACAACATCAGAACGGAACACATACTTGACGCCTTTGGTGACATTTCTTCCTTCGTGCAACATGCACTTGTCTCCATGGATGTGAAAGAGAGCCATACCTTCCATTGGAGCTACCTACGATAATAAGCAAGTTTAATTTACCTGTATATCGAATAATAAAATGAAATTAAGACGGAAAACTATTTGGGAGTAACCTCAGCTACGATACTGTTTCTTGAACCATAAAAGACGGTTTCTCCACCTGCTAAAGGCTCAGCTGAAGAAGAATCATTTTTCTTGCTTGAGTTGCTCTTGGAGTTTGATTTGGTGTTGCTCCCACTTAGATATATCAACAATGTGTAATGGGTCCGCTTTCCATCTTCAAGATCAACACTTTCATCGATGTGACGACCAAAATGCTGACCAGCACTATACCTGAAATTAACAAAGGATCCTGTATCTTCACATTGTGCCAATGGAGAAACATGACAAGAAGAGGAACATATTCTTTGCACATCTTTCCATAATTTGACCATTACCAGGAACTAAAGAAGGAAACTTCAAAAGTGGGAAACGTTTTTTGAGATTGCAAACCTGTAAAATCTAATGTTTGGATTCAACCCAACAGCAACCTTCCTCCTAATCTTGATATCAGTAAATAAATCGGAAAGCCCGGATTGCCATATTGAATCAGCAAGGACAGGATCGTTCACTGAGATCCGATGGTTATCCCTATAAGCTTCACCATAGGCTGGGCCAAGACTTCCTTGGTGAGTGAAACCGAGAGACTCTGCGATTTTGATAAAGCCCTTTGATTCATCAGAAGAGAGACAGTTTTCCACCTGAAATCGTAATCCCAAAAAGTTAAAACCTATCAAGCAGCCAATCTATCGTTCAAATGTGTTTATATTACTTCATTTTGCACAAACCAACTTATGAAACAAAAACTTTATTCTTATATAAGTAACTCCATGTTCTGCTTCTTAAACAAGGAAGAACATAAGACAAACCAAAATTTTCGGAAAAAAGCTTTAATTCTACATGAACTAAAGATGTTTGTTGGTTGATCCTCACATAAACAGCTCCAAATTTCGGCTTACAAGTAACTAAAAAAAAGAAGAAACTGAATCAATTTCAACTGAAAAGTAAACCCAATTACAGATTCAGTTTTTCCAGAGAATTCGAATCAGAAATGACAATACCTCATGGCTTAAACCTAGATCGATTCGAACAAAGTTAAAGCTAATTGATGTACATATGATACGGAACAGAAACCCATCAAATTCGATTTCAAAAATGACTGCTGTTACAAGAATCCGCTCACAGAAATCGAATAAAATTAATAGATTTTACAACTTTGGTGTTAAGGATTTTCCAGGAACATATAAACCCCAAGCCTACGGTGATGAGGAACTTACGGTGAAGAGATCAAGATTCTTTAGATAAGAGACACTGAGATTCGGTTTGAGTTTGATCTTCGGCCATTTTATTGTCGAAGCCAATTCTCCTTTGTCTCCCATCTTCGCGTTTATGCCTTTCTGGGGAGGATGTAAGAAGGTCAAGGAATTTATATGTGTTATTATTGTTTTCATTTACAATTTGTTATGTTAAATCAAATGTGAATCAATCGACAAACATATACATGTTTGACCAAACAGGACTCGCCTTTAAGCGGCTTCTTTTTCTCTCACAAACTTTAACCTAGCACCGCCGACACTGGTTTTCTGTTCTCCCTTTCCGACGTGCGGTGTTCCTCACCACCATCGGAGAAGGAACCCGCTTTCCTTTGGTTTTCATCTCTAGTTTCTATCCGATGATTTTTACCTACAGTTGGTTCCGGATAGGTGGTTTTCTCTTCTTTGGAGATTCGTTTGTCAGTGTCAGATCTAGGCTTGGCGTCGGAGGCTCTTGCTAGTGATGGTGGTCTTTGGTCCTTTCTCTTTTCCATTTTTCTTTTGCTTAAAAACGGTTGAAGGTTTCGGGGTTAGAGTCTTCCGATGGTTTCGCCTTTCTCTTGCAAGGACTTCGGCTCTAGAAAGAATCGTATGAAATCTTTTGATAACACGGATTCCTATTTCTCAATCGTATCTTTGTTTTTCAATCCGATTTGGCTTCTCCAATCCGACGAGCTCTGTAACTGTTTGCTCATCTTCGAGTCGCAGCTTTGGGTTGGTTGACTCTTCGTGGTTGATTTTGAGGACGAGTTAACTCGGGGTTCCGTTTGGCTGCTGGTGATGGTGGTCTTTGGTCCTTTCTCTTTTCCATTTCTCTTTTGCTTAAAACGGTTGAAAGTTTCGGGGTTAGAGTCTTCCGGTGGTTTCGCCTTTCTCTTGCAAGGACTTCGGCTCTAGAAAGAATCGCATGAAATCTTTTGATAACACGGATTCCTATTTTTCAATCGTATCTTTGTTTTTCAATCCGATTTGGCTTCTCCAATCCGACGAGCTTTGTAGCTATTTGCTCATCTTCGAGTCGCAGCTTTGGGTTGGTTGACTCTTCGTGGTTGATTTTGAGGACGAGTTAACTCGGGGTTCCGTTAGGCCTCTTCCTGCGGCATGCTTTTGATCCGAGCTTCCCGCAGCGGCTTGTAATCGCCTTCTGCCGGTGCTTCTGGGTTGGTTTTGTAGGAGGCTTGTTTTTGGCTCCGATCTGGCGAAGATCCCCTGTACTTGGTTCTGATTTAGGTTTTCACCGGCGAGTTTTTCATCTTTTCGGCGCCTTTCTCTCTGCCGGTATGCTTGATTTTTGGCGTTGTATTCGCCCCGTTCTCACTCCGATATCGAGTTCTCTGGTACTCTCTCTTTCTCATCTCTGCTTGTTTGAGGACGGCTGCAGTTGAGGAGTTTGGGAGTTCCGGTTTCTCTGTTCTTTGGTGGGGCTTCGGTGGTGGTTTCGGCTACCTCTCTTTGGAGTTTCGTTGAGCTATGTAGCTATATTTTGACTTGGAGCTGGGTCCTCGGTTACTGCCTTTTCTCCGTTGTGGTGTCATAGAAGATCTTTTGTCGAATTTTTGTGGTGGCCTCTCCTCCTCCATGTTCTCTTCTTGTAGCGGCGGCTCTTCTCTGCTTCCCTCCTCTACCGGTTTGTTTGGAGTCGGCCATGGCTTATGTTTGCTTCCTTTTGGGTCTCGGACTGTTTCCCTTCTGGTTTCTGCTTGTGTTGGGACATAATTTGGTTTGGCTTGGTTATGGCTGCAGTTTATCTTATTTTGCAGGGATCTCTCTCGCTAATGGCTATTGGGGATCTATCCGGGTCCGATTCTGGTATTGCTTTGGTCTTTGGAAGCGGTTTCAGCCGGTTTAGAAGGTGTCTCGCTCCTTGTCTTTACAATGCGAATCTTTTGGGATCTACTCTTTCGTTTTGGTTTTTATCGAGGCGTGGTAACCATTTGGATGGATTCTTTCACCGCCGTCTTTGAAAGTTCGTGATGTTTTGTGGCATCTATCTTGGCAAAGTGTAAAGCATTGGTCTTTGATTAGTGAGGTATATCTTATTTGTTATAAGAGGCTTCGTTGTCCCTGCGATTGGTGTTGATTGTGTGTTCTGTTGATATGGATAAGTAGCTTTGATTGAGGTATTCTCTGTTGATGTAAGTCCTTATCCCTTGTATTTCTTGTATGATTTTCTTTTATCTTAATAATAATCGAGATGACAAAAAATATACATTTTGACCTTATTTTCTTACTTTAAAAGAAAACGAAAAAAGCATTTTCTGGAGACCCACCAATTTTTTAAAGTCCAAGCCTATATATTAAGGCCCAATAAAAGTATATATGACGAAACACTACAAGATTTGTTTCTTTACGGATCATGTTTGACTTCTTCTTCACATGGTTTTTTCTTCTTTTTTTTCATCTAGAAAGATTATATTAAAATTTTTATCAGCGCCATACAAGAGCCGGCGGGTCCAAGAGCCCCCGGAGACTAAGCCGACGGGTTTAAAACCTCCAGAGACTGTGCCCCAAACAAAGGGGAAGCTTTTGAAACAAAAGACAACGATTAAAACCTAAATCTGGAAAAAATAAGAAACCCAATAGAACACAATCGCCGGAAAACCATCGACCACGGATCTTCGAAGGCAAAGATGTCTTCACTTGAAATTGGTTGACTTCAGAAATTAAAATATGCTTCCAAGAAGTGGTGAAGCGGAAGAGACCGACTTACAAAACCACTGCCGGAGAATCGAAGTTGCGCCGATCTAAACCCGGAACGGAGGAAGCACAAACCAAACAAGATCTCGACTGGATCCTGTTGAGGAATCGAGTGGAGGAGACTTCAAAGAGCCGCTCATCGGAAACACCATTCACAACCAAGTGCTAGGTGGATCGAACCGATAAAAGCCATCGAAAATCAACACATAAGGATAAGGAGAATCATTAACCAGACTTAACAAGGAAAAACCACAACAACCGAAGCAAGAACCGAGACGAGCAAAGAGAAAACGAAGGTCACCAACGAAAAACAGAAAGGGCAACATCCTCTCCTAGAGACGAAGATGATGACGACCAGAGAGCTCGCCAGAAGAACCCAAGCAAAGAGGAGGCGATGGACCCGAACCAGGACTAGATCTGAGGATCAAAATCTTAGGTGTTCGTGGCCGACCACACCGTTGTCTAACATATCTGGCACCAAAGACTTCCAAGGGACCGAAATCCACCCTCATATCTGAGATCTAAGCCAAACCCACGCCCACATCTTCAACCTTCAACTTGACTCAACTCAGAACGAAAACGAATAAACTAAAACGAAAGAGAAAAACAAAAAACCTTCTAAATTGTGCTTCTTTTTGTAATCTTTTTCTTCTTCTCACCAATCAAAAAAGAATGAGAAGAAATAATAAAACCGATGAGGAAAAAAATTGACGAAAGACAATGTGGGCATACATATTTAGATTGTTTCATAGATGAAGATAATAGAAAGACTCTTTGCTTGCGGTTCATCTGGCTCTTATTTTCTGAAAAATGTTTTCTGTGGGAAAACTGGCATATGCATCATTATCTCAGAAATAAAAGCTTCTGGGAAGCCGAAGAAAGCACTAATGACTCTTGGGTATGGAAAGCTTTCTTACAACTCAGGCCAGTGCTGAAACTTTCCTTAAAAGCATTGTGGGTAAGGGAACCAAAACCAGCTTTTGGTTTGATTCTTGGACTCCTCTGGGTCCACTATCAAACTGATTGGTGCTGATGGACCAATGAGCTTCAGACTTCCCATAAATGCCAAGGTGGTTGATGCTTGCACAAGTGTGGGATGGAGACTCCCTTCTCCAAGATCTTATCAGCAGCTGTTGCTTCACACTTATCTTCCCACCAGAGAGTTACCAACGATGTCTAGTAATGAGGACTATTACATATGGGTGGTAAATGATGTTGTCTGTTCTGAGTTCTCATCCACTTTGACATGGGAAGTGACCAGACCTAGAGAAGAAGAAAAGGATTGGGCTAGTTTGATTTGGTTCAAGGGATGTGTTCCTAAACATGCTTTTAACATGTGGATCACGAACCTCAATAGACTTCCAACGAGAGTGAGATTGGCTTCTTGGAGTCTGAATATTAATACAGCTTATTGCCTTTGTACTATGTGGGAAGAATCTAGGGACCACCTTATGCTATCTTGTGACTACAGTTCTGCAATTTGGCTTCTGGTTTTCGCAAGGTTCTCCCCCTCTCAACATTCGCTTCGATCTTGGGTTGAATTGCTATCATGGATCAGATCATCCACCTCTGTTGCACCATCACCTTTACGCTCCGTCACTGCTCAAGTCACAGTCTTCAACATTTGGAAACAGAGGAACAATATCTTGCATAATCTCCAATCAATCCCGGTTCAAACAATCTTCAAGTGCATTGATCGAGAGATCCGGAACTTCATCAATGCAAGGAGACGTCGACGTCAATTTGGTAATTTGATGCCGCTTTGGCTTCGATAATCTGTAACTGCCCATAGATATTCTTCCAACTAAGTTATGTTCTCTTTGTTTTTTATTTCTTTTTGCCAAGGGAATATTGTAATATGTTGTTATCTTTGTATCACCTAACTCTTCATTTTATATGATATTAACATTCTTAGCAAAAAAAGATAATATGAAGAAGTGGGTATTTTATTTTCAAATTTAAAATAAAACCTCAAAACTAATTTTGTGATTGCGCATACTAATTTGATTAGTTGAATGAGATTTTTTTCGGGAGACTCCAGTTTAATGATCTATATATATATATATATATATATTCACGTTTCAACATCTACCAGCTTTCTATTTTTTTATTAAAAAGATGCTTTCGCGCTTCCAAACATCTCGATTCCATGCAACTTAAATTTTAAATAAGATTGTAAAATACTGAGGTCATGCTCATTCTTCTTTTTAGCGATCAACGGCAAAAATATGTTCATCTTATAGTTTTTGGTTAATCAATAAGTTTCGACGATGGTAACAAGTTTTAGTGATCAAATCATGTTTGTTTTATAGTCGGTGGTTGAACGAAAAGTTCCAGTGATCGATATACTTAATCTGAAATTTTAACATTTAAAAAAAAAATTAGTCACTAGTCACTGAAACTTGTCATCGTAATATGTTGATGATTGTTGTTGAACAAGCGATTACAAAACAAACATGAATTGATCGCTAGCTACTGACGACAACAAAATCAACAATAAAGTATATTTCTGGTCGTTGTAGTTAGCGAATACAAAAGGAAGAAGATCTAACAATCGATCTTGAATTTATGTAAGTTCTGATTTTCTGAAAATTATGTAAATTTGATTATGCAATTGTAGAGGTAAGATTGTGAATAAAATATACATTTTTAGCTAAGAACTTAGCATAATGGGAGGGTGATATGTAAGTTAAGCCTAAAGAGTTTGAATGGCCAGCTACACATCAATTTATTTGTGAATTAAACTGTGTTTTTTTGTTATCATATTGCCTTGTAGTGATATATCTAATATATAATAAGAGGCCAGCACTCTCCAGAGATGGATACGTGGTTTCCTCTATGATCGACACGTGGCAATTTTTTAAAAAAAGTAAAAATGAAAAATGGAAAATTTAATATCTATATAATATAGTAAGGTGCCCACTAAAACAAGCTCTGAGAAACTGCCTTGTGTCTTTCTTAATTCTGACATATCTACCTTTTAATTTGTAACATTTAATTGTTTTAAAGCAAAATAAACGATCCCAATTTTTTCCCAAATAGGTTCTTCGTCCTCTCCTCCAATTTGTTTTTTCCGTAACCCTACCATCCTATCCAAACAGTGTCGCAGCCGCAAGCCAGGTATCATGTCGTCATTCTAACTTTTGAGAATGGAATCTTTTGAATAATCATGTTTTCAATTTTACGTGAGAGTTTTTTCCTTTGTTCATTTTTTCTACCGTGATTTCAATGGGAAACCTTATGTCCACCAACCCACTTATAGGGACTGGATATGTGTCTCCTAGATCAAAAAAAGTTTTCTTCCCGATCATATACATGCACAAAACTTGTCTTTGCTTCCCACTAAACCAAAGGTAATATGACTCCCCATTTTATGATCATTTTGTTGATTTGCTAAAAAAAAAATCATTGGCACAGGTTGATTGATTAGAGATGATGTACCCTCAAATCCATTGTAGCTAATAATTTTGTCTACTCGCTTCTTTATCTGATTGATTTGTTTTCTTATGAACATATATAGGTATTGAAATTAGAGATACTGGTCGTTGGAAGCGTTGCAATGCAGAAGTCATATCCATTGTCATTTTTAGGTCTATCTTCGATGATCTCTTCCCTATTTATTTATTTGTATGTGTTTGTATATGTGTGCCTGAATATGATTATGACTGTGCCTGAATATAACAAGAGGCCAACACTCTCCAGCAGCTTGTCACGTCAGCGCTGGAAAGGTTGACACGTGGCACTTAAAACAAAATCCTAAATTCCCGTCATCTCCTCTTTCTCTTCTCTCTGTTACGTTTCGAATTCTCTAACTTCCTTAATTTTCACCGCTTTTAGTGTTCCTTCTTCGCTCTTTACAACAACTATTTCTGGAAAAGCATAGAAATCTCAACTCTTAACAAACACGAGATTCTCTTGCCCAAGAAATTCCCTACTTCCTCTAATCAAAGTAGTCAACCAAGGGTAGTCATAAATTTTCAAATAACAACATTTAGAGGTTAGACAGATTTACTCTCTGTACTCTTCATATATTGTGTGTTTGGGAAATTTATATGTGTGTGTTGATTGTGTAGAATTGGATTCGTCATGTTCTCTATAGGAGAGCTTCACATCTTCATCCTCCAACGAAAGTTTTTCACAAGCCTATAAAGTTATGGATTTTCTTCGTTAGCCTCAGATCCAATGCCATTCTTGGCCGACGAAGCTTTTCACTACGGCCATGGGAGCTCTCATCTGAGCTCCTCCGATGGATAGTTTGGTCGTTAAGCTTGACTGGCTTCAACAAGAATCTATGATACTTTACATGCCATGACAGACTATGAGCTTTGGTGGGGAAAGTGACTTTTCGATCTCAATTTCTCATGTGACTAATGAAGTTTAGATGTATCTTTATTTCCGTTTATTTATTTGTATTCAACATTGGGTTTTAACTTTCATACATGAGTTCACATATCAAAACAGATGGCCTTCTTGGTTAACAAAGAAAGAGCAATCGATTACGAAACTCTTTTGAAAAGGTACGATTTAAAAGTGGAATGAATGGTTTAGACAGAATATCTGAATGGTTGGTTGTTTTCCATTTCGCTTTAAGTATTTGTCGACCATAGTTTGTAAACTAAAATCCAGAGTGGAGAACGTAGCTAAAGTTAGAGTTGTCTAAACTAGAGCTTGCCATTCATGTGTATGGACAACATGTAAGTAAACCATTGTTTAGAGCTCATTCATTGTTTAAAAGCTTTCTCAGCTAAGTTGTCTTTTCCGTTCTGGCACAATATCAACCTATTCTTATCCTCTGAGTTTGAATTTTGGTTCAGGAGCAAAAAAGAAGAAGCTATGATGATATATTGTACTAGCACAAAAATGGATAACTAATGGGTGATAATTGTATCCGACATATTCTGGCAGAGCTTTGAGAGCTTTGGTAAGAGAGAGATTTGGAGATGGAGGAGAGGAAGAGCAACAAGACAAATAAGAGGGAGTACTATGAAGTTAACTTGGATTAAGTACTTGACAACTACTATCATCAATCTAATGTGGATTACCATCTCCGCTTTAGTTCTTTTACATGAAATTTGGTATATTTGTGTTGGAAAAATATTGAAACATTCTTTTAGTATTTCTTTAATTAGTCTTAATTGTTGTCTCTGAATTAGCTTCTTTTGTTTCACAGGATTTGTGGTCAACGTTGTTCAAGATTTGAATGTGAATCAGAAAGGTGGAAACATAGTCTAATAGAGGCTCACTATGGTGAATGATTTTTAGCAACTGGTTAGAATGCATCTCAAAACTGGGGATACTCAACAAAAATACTTGCTTCAGCTTTGTTAATAGACATTGTCCGACATTCTATTTATTGCGATACTAAGTTTCTCGGTGTGTGAAAGGTTTGTACATTTTGTCGAACCTGAAATCAAAATCAAAATATTCTTTGTACTAGAAGAGATATGTTTTTATTTGATTACATATTTGATGGATTTTTAATTTTTGTCATAAGAAATATAATCATTTGAACTTAGTGTAGAAGTTAACATGTTTGTCAATACCAATTTCTTTACAAGTTTATTATCGATGTAAGACCCAATTCTTTTTCTGTAATAATAGTTGTTCTCATCATAAACCTGAGTTCTAAAAACACAAAGAAAAAATGTGTTTCGGTTGATAGAAAAAGTGATGAAATGCAGTCATTTACGGTGCATTTACAGTCTTAACATTTATCCCATCGGTGGTAGCGACACAGATGACATCGCGCCCGATATCTAGAAGAAAGCAAATATGTGCTACAATAGAGCCAAGGGTTAAATCAGTATGCCAATGCGGAGTCAGAGTGATCGAACCACTTCGGCTTTATTGTTGTTGTAAATGCTAAAGAACATCATTTTTCAAGTTGAACTCAAGATTTAAAGAAAGTAAGTCAGCTCTAACTGTTCCGCTCAGAAGAAATCGAATTGGTCAATGGAGGCCTAAAGAGACGTTGTTCTAATTTTGGTGCTGATGAAAATGACTTCGGTTCATTGGTAATGATTGATACTGGTTGTGTAATGGCTTCTATTTTCTCTACTAATAATTATCATGTACGTGTGGCAAGTCACGTAAGCTCAATAAATTATAATTATTCTATATAAATAAAAAATCCGCGCTTATGAATGCCACATCAGCAAAGGAGAATGCGCCACATGTCCATAAAATTTAACAAAACACGCTGAATCTGAATCGGATCTTCGCAAAAAGAAAATGCCTTCACCTCCATTATAGATTACGGGTTTACGGGAAGCCTGCATCATTTCCAATCATCATCTTCTTCTTCTTCTTCTCCTTCTCCATTTATCTGGTTTTCATAATCTCCAGATCTTGCGATTTCTCAACTCACATGATGAAATCTACTGAAAATCCAATCCTCGCAATATCTAAGGCATTCTTTGTCTCCAGGTAATGATAAAACCCCATGGGTTGATAATCTAAATCACCTTCATGAGCTAGGGCTTCTTCGTTTCATCATTTTCTTTCATAATCCACGCTTCCTAGCTTTAGATTTCTTGACTTGGATTTTTTTTGATATCTTCAAATCACAGGATCTTACTTCGTCGAATCTCGTAGGGATTACAACGAAACCGCACCAAACTGGTGTAGAATCTGATATTTCTAAGTCTGAGATGAATTTTATGCAGTCATCAAAACATCGAGGGAATCAACAACATTCCAAGATCGATAATGATTGGAATCGGTTGCAAGAAGAAAAGGGTAAGTGTAGCCTGCAACTCTCATATGATTTCCTTTGTTTGTTTTAAACGATTTAGCTCATAAGGTTGTGCTCTGAATGCATAGAACACCTGAAATTTATCTCTTTCTTGGAATCGTATGACATTAAAACCTATCATCTACCACTCTTTCCATGAAAGATAGAGGCTCTCTTGACAAAGAAATCCAAACATTGAGGGTTTTTGTTTCGATTATGTAATAATGTGTATAATGCATGTTTGGTTCAAGGTTGCTTTAAGCATGAATCTCACATGGATCTTACATAAACTTAAGGTATGCATTTTCATGGCAGGTCTAATTATCTGTCCCTTGGAGGTGGACTCAGAAATATTTACATGGTCAAATCATAGTCGCAGGTTACACTCTCTAAACAAAATAATGTACTTATAAGCAAAATCCTACATTTCAAACCTAACAATTTTTCATACATTTTGGTCACCAAAATTCAAAAGAAGACCTGACTGTTTCCATCTTCTGCGCAATCTGCAACCTCGTAAGCAATTCTTTGTCAGAGTCCTTGGGTTGATGACCAGACAGCTTTTCCACATCCTTGTGGCATTGGATGGTCATGAGAATATGGTTATTCTCATGCAATTGGCAAGTAAATGATTATTCTGAGATTGCAAATGAAACGAAGCCTGCTTTTGTTATTATTACCAATTTCGCCATCAGAAGTATCAGTGAGCCGCTTTATCTATGGTCCATCAAACCCTAGAGCTTCAATCGTGCTCTTCCGGACGATCCCAGATTAACCTTCTCTCCAATATCATTGTCCTCTCCAACACAAGGTCATGTTCTTCAATGATTCAAACCTCTCTCTCTTTGATTTATGTGTTTAATTTTTCTTAGTTTAAGGTCTCAACTGCAGTGGTGATGTTCTGGGTTCTTTATCAATGCAATTTGCGTCCAAAGCTTCTCTGGCAGATTTTGTGTCGTTTTTTTCCTTCAATTTCTTTCTCCTCTCGTCTATGGGTATTGCGAACCGTTCTGCATTCATTGCCAAAACCCTATTTCCATGATTACTTCAATTAGCCATTCTATAATATTTGTTCTCTCATCAATGAGTAATTGACATCAAATCTTAGGTATTGTAGTGATCAAATCGTTAGAAGTAGTCATCTGATCAAGCTTCGTCTGACTCTTAGTTTCTCTGTGTTTTACTATGAGATTTTCAACTTCTCAGACAAAACTTGTACCATGGCCAAATATGTACTCTTTCTTCTCGAACCTGTTAAACTGATGCTATGTTTTGAAGTAGAAACCTTCGCAATTTCTCTGTCTAATACAAACAAAAATCATTTACTATATTTCTTGTTTGATGTTTTCAGTGACTAATTGATTACCACACCACCAAGTCATCCAATGCACTGATCTTATCCTATATGTTTATGGTTTTTACCAATCTTTGGCTTTCTAGGTTTCTTTGTGGTATGTCTTTTCCTTGCGATCCGCCAGACATCCTTAGTTAATAAGAGGTTGATTGGTACTTATTATGTGTTTCTTTTATTCTCTTTCTGATTACTGTTACATATCTATATATTCTTGAAAGTAATTCTTAAAATGGACTGTTAGTTTTTGTGTTACCCACTTCTCTACAGTGTCGTAACTTAAAAAATAATGTTCTGGGTTTTTTAGTTCGATTTTACTGCCAAAAAAAATATCAGACACCCATCTTGCAGAAGTACGGAGCCTTGGTAAGTGCTTAGTGTTTGGTTAGTTTCACCAATTGTTTCTTCATTATTTTTCACGTTATGTCTTGTAAAGCATTTGCATTTGGGCACTATTAAGTATTAGTGTTTAAGTTTTTGTTTTTTGGGTTGTCTTAAGACTAAAAAAGAATCTTTGTTGGAGATTGTTGGGAAAGACAGTGAGGAGAATGTTCATAACGTGACGTGATTGAGGTTGAGGAGAGGCCTCCGATTCTTTCCGTTGAAATGCTTCTTGGTAACGAGGAATTCCAGAAGGAAACTGGAGGATATGAAAGTGAGTCTGGGGAAGATGAGCTTGAAGAGAAAGCAGAAGAGTTTGTGCCGGAGAAGAAGACTTCAAAGTAACGTAAAGCTTCAACCAAAAGCCCAAGCTCCAAATAGGAATGTAGGATCATAACAAGAACGATTCTTAGTCATTTAATTGTGTATTTGTTGTTTATTCACGTTTTATGATGATGTCGGAGGAAGAAGTGTAAGCTAGCTACTAATGAAGAAAGTCCCCTGGAAGGAGAAAACACAGGTGTTGTAAGCAAACCCTTTGATGTACAAACAACCGAAAATAATGGACAGGATGATGATAATGTCAAAATAGTTATGGTACTAGTTTTTTACAAAAGACTTGCAAATTAAGAAATAGAAAAATCATAAAAAAACCATAACCTCCGCGTAACGCGGACTCTCATCTAGTAAATGATAAAAAAATGTTTGAAGCAAAATATTCCCAAATAGAATGGTTTTAATCTACAAAATTACATCTATTGAAATCTGTTATTTCTAGTGACTTAAAATACGAAGTGTACTGCAAAATAGTCTTTCTTCAATGAGTAGGAAGAATGTCATTGACGGTATATCTTAGAATTAGATATATTTCATATTTTTTTATTCCTAATTGTATTGGGTTTTGGAAATTATATATATGAGTCATAATAATTTGTAATTAATCATTGACACAATTAATAATAAACCCTAGATAAAAAAGTTATTCGTCTCAAATACGCTTTCTCTCTAAATGTTTTATTCTTCACTAGGTGAATACCTGCGCATACGCACGGGTTTTTTGTTAATATGTTTGTTTTAAACTTAAGTGTTTGGGAGTTTATTTTGTATTTGGTTTCATAGTAAATACTTAATTTGTTTATTTTTTCATATCTTGTAAATCTTGTAGTATAATAACTGTTTTTAGTTTTCATAATATTCAGATTTTATGATTTTAGAAATTATGAGATCACTTTTTTATCATACCCATCTAAATGTTTGTTTTTTGAAATGTGCTTCAAAACGTTTTTAGCCTCATAGTCGCAAATGATTCACATATGTTTTACTTTAAATTTAGTGGACACTGACCGAATACCTAAAATTTTAAAGAATTTTAGATCCAGATTCGTCCCAAGAAACATTTATTCAAATCCATATTAGCTAATTACATGCATCCGATCCGGCCTAGTTCAATAAAAAAAAATCATAGTTCCTGAATGAGTTGAAGTATCGGTAACTCGGATCCGATCCGGATAACACCTCAATTAACACCAAATTAAAGTTTATTTAAGCAAATTAGAGTATTTTTTAGAGTGACAATAATAAATGTGCATAAATGTTATGGAAATCAATTTGAAATGTTTTGTATGCTCATTTCTATTTTTTGTTATTTAATATTTTATTTATCTTTATATTTTGTAATTTAATATTATATTTTTAGTCATTTTTACCTATTTTATCGGATCTAGACTGGTTCCAATTATCAAAAAGATAAGACTTGTAAACCAAATTATTTGGATCCGGAATCGAAAACTGGATTACCGTTTTTTGGACCAACTCGAGCAAATCACAGATCCGATGTCAGATACCAAATACTTTACCCACCCGTAGAGTCTGATATTTAATAAAAATACATTTTTGTGTTAAACCATTACTGTTAATTTTATATTTGTGTTGTATTTGATAGTGTAACAAAATTAGTTAATGGAAATATCTTAATTTATATTAATTAAAATATAAATTTTGAGTAGAACTTTAACATGTGTGTACTCTCTTTTAAACATAAGTTTCGCCATTTATTTCTCGTATAAACACGTAAGTTTGAGTTTCTATTGATCAATTTTATCCAAGAGTCGAATCCACCTAAAGAGTAAGAACTACGAAGTATAACCTAAATAAATAAGCAGTATGTTTATGGGTTTAACAGCTAAACACATACAAAGTTACTCAAGTGAGGTATGAAGGATTTAAAATATCAGCTTCATCCAAAAAGATAAACTATGGAAATCACGATTACCACTAAAATCTTTGTCATATACTATGAGATATTAAAAATATCCAAATTTAGTTTTTGCTAAAACTACAAAACACATAACTGTGTGGCTCATCACTTAATTTGTAGTTGATAGCAGTCCATCCATAGCCAAATATATGTTTCGAAAAGTACAATATAAAACACGTTCTAGCTTAAACCCAGTGCTGAAGAAGCATCATGACAACTTGCATTCATGGAAAAGATCTTTCATCTCTGAAAGTAGTGTGGTAGGCCGTGTAAAATATTTTCAACATAGTAAAAAAAAACTTTTATTTATTTATTAAAAAATTGGGCTACATCCACCCGAAAGTGGAAAGCCTTAACCGAATGTGTACAAAGATCCGAAGGTCGATCCCATCTATGGCAGAGTAAAAGAAACTTTGAAAAGGGTGCTTACAACTTGCCATTTAACAAATCTCTCCTTTAATAACTTAATTATGACAAAAACGCAACCATTGCTCTTCTTCCATATGTTGGGATATTACATTAGGTAGGGTTATACCTGATATATAAGGTTTTGTTCTATCCTTGAAGTACTGTAAGACATTAATTTTTTTAAAAATGCAACACACAAATCCACGAACGAAAAAGCTAATTCCTATCACTTTTTTTGAAGGTAGAGAACATAAATTTCCAAATATTTCCAATGCAGTGGAAGTTAGTAAGTTTCAATCAAAATCAGAACGCTTGATCACCTCATATGAAACTCCATGGTAGGAAGAGTGCATAATACAGATATAAGAACACAAACTATAGAGTATCATGAGCCTGTAAACACCCCAAAATATTGAATCCAATTTGAAACTAAGAAAAAGTAATATGTACGCAATCCAAAATATCATAATTGTAAGCGAGAGAGAATATGAGGTTAAGTATCTGGTTTTGTATCTCCATATTATAACCTTTAAAAAGTTTGTCTTGAAAGGTGCTTGTAAACCATCAAACCTATTAGCCAGTTTACCAAAACCCGATGATGGGTAATGTCGGAAGAGGTATTGAGGTTTCATAAATTTGGACCAGATAAGAATGCATCTATTAGAGAAAAAATGAGTAAGATATATAAAAAAGGGTGAGTAAAACAAATATCATCTCTTGCGTACAGCTCAAATACATAAACAAAAATCATTCCATCTCATGTTAGAGTTCAAACAAACTATATAGCCATGGAGATAGAGCATATTGGTTTTGACCGACAAAAGAATGAATACAAAGAACATGAGGGTTACGAAGAAAACTACTAATTAGTCAAACCATGTGTACTTTTCTGCATATTGAGAATTCCCCAAACATATAAAAACACTTAAATTAGATGTTGGTGATTAACTCACACATATAATAAGCTTCCTATTTCCCATAACATGTATTATTTTGCCGTGAGCTTGAACGTTAAAACTCACATATTTAGGACCTAGAGGCCTCACATATTGTCAAGGAAAATTTAAAGGATTGAGATTAGATCATTTATCAGACTGATGGCGTACAAAAATTAAAAACAAAATCCAAGCATAGGAATCGTATTCAAGCAAACGGACTTGTCCTACCTCATATTGGCATGTTGTGGCGAGGATGTTGGTAAGTGATATGATGTTATTGTTGGTTACTGGTATGAGGTAGTATTTGTAATCATGATCCAAACCTTGCTTCCTCACCTAGGAAGATTAAAATTAGGCTTCTCAGGAATTGGATTAGTATCAATATATAAACACAACTCAGGTTCTATAAAGAACGTCTAACGATAAGCAAGCAACCACTCATTTGATCTCATGAAAAAGTATGACTACCAATTGCGTTTGAGAAAAAAGGAAATATCGGAAAATAATAAAGGCCCTTTTAAGAAAAAAACTGCAACGACATGATTGGTGTAAGAAAATTCAGAGCGGAAGTGAAGTAAAAGAACCTTAGAAATAGAATGGGAATAGTATAAGCAATGACAATTTCCAGGGCAATCTCAGATTTTAAGCTTTTGTAGCGAAAAACGAATGCATACACTACATCATCAATGTCTTTGGATAGGTAAAAATATGGAAACAATCTTCAATATTATGTGACTAAAATTTTAAAATAAGCACCAAACCATTATTTGACGCCATTGAATCCTATGTGGCACTGTAGGTTTAAACAAAAGAAGAAATTGTGGGATACCATGTTTGACAACTATGATGCTAAGAAAGCATAGTTCTAATTTCCAAGTTTCATGATCTCTTATCAAACAAAACTTGATCAATTCCATGATTCCATTTATTTCACATGCATATACTAAAACAAATAAATCTAGAATCTGACAAGGCCTGGAATATAAGTAAGGAAGAACAAAACAATTAAGTTATTAGCCGCAACTACAGTTTCCATATTCGGTTGTTTCTCGATATAGTTCATGAGTTTAATACTCAATCTTGCCGTAGATGCATAAATTCAAACTTAAAAACAAATTAACACCAGTAAAAGAAAAAATTCTTATGGTTTACCATAGCGAGAATTACCTAGCAAACCTAAATATCTAGCATTTCCTTGCATATAAACTTAAAAACAAATTAACACCAGTAAAAGAGAAAATTCTTATGGTTTACCATAGCAAGAATTACCTAGCAAACCTAAATATCCAGCATTTCCTTGCATATAGCTGTCAAGCTCTTGATATCCTTTGGTGCCTTTCTCCCAAACCGCTTATGTTGAGATGATTGTATATGCTCGTGATATCCAAGTATTGTTTCACCTATTCACATTAACAATCACATCCGAGAGTTTTAAGAAGCAAAAACTAAAAGGCAAACAAGCATACACAAGTCAACAATCCAATTTCAAAAAGAAATTTAAATGGCAATTGTGAAAACACAGATTAAAGACTTTACTCCGCAAGTGCTTATCTTACTTACCTATCTATAAGCACTACACGTGATCCAAAACACAAGACATTAAACTCCTAGATGAAATAACAGAGCTAAAGGTAAGACTTTGGATAGCATTTCGATTACACCTACCAAGAACAGTTTCAACAAATAACTGCCAACTACAAAACCAATCATTTGTACACACATTAACTAAAACTTTGCAACAAATTAAACTAAAACTAAGATAGAGAGTTCAATAATTTCAATGCTTTGATGCATTTCTAGTTATTTAAAAACATAAAAACCGAGAAAAGAAAAAGCACAAGCAATCGAGGACAGGTAAACCAAATCCTGCTTGAACCGAAACCCTAACTTCATCACATCCGACGAAACAAATATGTCATTCAACAGCTCCAACACCGAAGGAAGATGAATCGAAGTCAAGTCAATAAGGAAAACATCGGAGACATCATCCGAGTCATGACCGACGAATCCGCGTAGAACTACAAGCTGTCTCTGAATGCTGAGCTTCCTCATCGATTGTTCCAAACTAAATAATGAAATGATTCACAAGGATCCGATCAGAGCCCGGTGGTGCTTTAATTTTTTTTTGAGAGAGAGAGAGAGATGGAGAGAGAGGCGTACCACGAGTTCAGCGATGCCGAAGCAAGGATTGCCGGATTTGTGGCTGTGAACATCGTGATGGCCGGCGTGACGAAGGCGGCATCGGTCTTCAGGAGGTGGTTCTGAACGCCGACGCCGCCGTGCATTGCTGTGCGGACCTTGTGAGAGACTGATGCTAACAGCGACCTGGATTCGGTTGGCGATGAAACCCTAGAAGAGGAAGAGTCAATTGTGACTCGAGTAGGTTTTTTGTTTAGGAAAGATACAACGTGTTTTTTTTAAGAATCGGTCGATGTTATCGCGTGGTCGCCGGGAACCAAGAAGAAGGAAAATCAAAGGTCCTGGTTGTCGATAAGTTTAGGTTTTTGGAAGTGAGGAAGAAGAAGGAGAGAGGCGATCGAGTTTGGATGGAGAGAAGCTTAAGATAAGTTTAGGATTTTGGGAGTGAGGGAGAGGAAGGAGAGAGGCGATCGAGTTTGGATCGAGAGAAGCGAAAGACCAAACGTATTTTTTACTTTTTTTTTTTTTTTGCAGGGACAGGTGTCGATCACAGAAGATGATAGGTGTCCACTCCTGGAGAGTACTGACCTCTTGTTATATATTAGATTTATTTATCTTGGCCTAATTCACAATAACAAATTCATAATTAAGAAATGATTAATATGGTTCTCCTAGAGCAATCAAAATGTGTCTACATTCATGAATTAAATGCATACATGAATGAGAAGCAATGTTGACAGACTCCCGTGGAAAAAAAAGGAAGAATATATAAATCATATTCCCTTATCACGGATTTCGGGATTTTTGACACAATAGTAAGTTACTTTATTCAACTTTTTATTATGTTTCGACACATACTCTATAGTTTTTCTTCCAACAAAAAAGAAGAATATTTACCAAACTCGACAAATAACCGAGTAAAAGAGGAAAAAAAGAATCTGTAGAAGACGAGGTCGCATTACACAGAAGCTGACTACGATTTGGGGGAAGGGAAAAACATACGTGTCGTAATATGATTGGTTAACAGTGCACGTCAGAGTACGATGATGTCACACGCTGATCGAAGAACACTATTCTTTTTCAATGTATTATTATTATTCCACCCACTCTTATGTACGTCCAAAACATAATTATCCCAATGTTTTTAGAACTTAGTCCCTTACATTTTCATAAATTTATATCTAGAAACGTTTCTTTCTAGTTAATGAAATGTTTCCTTCTGCTGTCTATTCTTAATTTTACCAAAAACAGATAAAGTCATGGACATTTCTTTAACAGAAACTGGGACTCACTTGTGTTCTAAAAAAAAAAAAAAAAACTATTTTCTATGTTCTATTGTTGATCAATTATTAATCCAATCCAACTAGCATCACCAAAAGAAGAAAATAAAAATCTCTTTTCTTCTTCCTTTTTCCTTTTCTCTGTCCAATTAATCAGAAAAAAAAAAAACCAAGCATAGACTTAGGGTTTGTGGCTCTTGTACGAAAATCACAGAGGTAAACAAAGAGCATCATAAGATCTAGCTATTGCCTCTTTCTGAAATTTTAGTTCTAGGGTTTATACTTTCCACCGATTATGTTTTTATGTTCTTTATTTTCTTTCTGCAAACTATTACTTATCTTAAAAATTATCTTTGTCGGCTGATTTTAGTCTGGAAAAGCTAAGTTATTTGGGGGTTTTGAAGCGAATCTAGACAAATCTGGTTTTGAATCTCCTTAGTTTCCTACATTTTCCTGGAAAGTTATCATCTTGACCTGTGGCTTTGAATCTCCTCGAGAAATTATTCCTTTGGTTTTTGTCTGAAAGAAATTTCCTTTCCCGGAAAAATCTTTGGACTTTAGTTAGGGTTTTAATCTGAATCTTGAAATTGATATCACAGGCAGATGGTGAGAGGGAAGATCGAGATCAAGAAGATCGAGAACGTGACGAGCAGACAAGTCACGTTCTCGAAGCGTAGGAGCGGTCTCTTTAAGAAGGCTCATGAGCTTTCCGTTCTATGCGATGCTCAAGTCGCAGCCATTATCTTCTCTCAGAGCGGAAGATTATACGAACTCTCTAGCTCCGAGTAAGATTCTTAATTTCATCTAATTATTTCAGAATTTACATATGCCTAATTCCACATCTTTCTCTACATATAGACTAATTGAGTGTCTAGAACTTCTGTAGTTAATAATTCTATTTCTTTCTGTCAAATCGCACTAAAGATTTTGCAATATATACACGTTAAAGATTTAGCTTTTTTTTTTTTTGCTAGCTAGTTTATGACTTTTCCCAAAAAATGCGTTTTTATCACATTTTAGTTTTATTCAGTCCTTTTTAGTACTTCTGAATTTTTATTTAATGAGCTAAAACTTAAGGATACCACTTAATTACAAACCAAAAAGTTTGACTAAAGGGTTGTTGTTCCTCAAGCACGAGCAAGTGGATCGGATTAGGGTTTTCAGAAAAGAGGTTTCTTGAACAGTGAACCTCGTATTCCTTGGAACTTCATCTGATACCCACTTGACATATAATTATATAAAAATAATTTAATATATGTAAAAAAATATATTTTTAATAAATTTAATGCGTCCTGATCCGGATCCGGATATCCGGACCTTGAAATTTTACTATCCGGATCCTCTTTTCATGGATCCGAGATTTTACTATCCGAATCCGGATCCGGACGCCCCGAATATCCTAATTTACGGAGTGGATAAGAAAGGATCTCGGATCCCGGATAATAATTCCACCTCTAACAGAAACACACACACATATATATATATATATATATATATATTCTGCCCGAGTAAAAGATTTGATAGTTTTCTCCCCAAGTTTTTTTCCTTTAGATTTTCTGTCATGAATATTTATTATAGTGCGAGCAAATGTTGATACATAGTTCATCTTATCATTCCTTTTGTTTCAGTAAGCAATTCATGCTTAACCAATAACAAACTTTGTGCAAAAAACCAATTCATTATTGGATTTGGTGATTGAAAAAACGAATTCAATTACATATAATTTTATCCAAATTTCGATTGACAATCATATATGGTACTCCGTATTACATGATAATATTTATATATTTTTGTAGAATACTCATCACACATAATATTTCAGTCTCGTGAATATCATCATCATCACTGATAAAGGAAGCATCTCTTTGTGAATTAACTTTTCAGGATGGAGAAGATTATAGAACGATATGGCAAGTTTAGCAATGACTACTTTGTGGCAGAAAGGCCCCAAGTAGAACAATACTTGCAGGTTCATTTTTTTATTTTAGTTTCTTCATTTATTTTTTAAAAATTGATATATAAATTATTTCAGACTCGGCGTTTAATATGGATGAAATTGACTATTTTTGGGGTGTGTGTGCAGGAGCTGAAGAAGGAAATGAAGATAATGGTGAAGAAGATTGATCTTCTTGAAGTTCATGGACGGTTCGCATTTCACTATTTTCTATGGTTTTTTTAATGCATTATAGATAACTAAACTTTGTTGCAATCCTAAGATATACTGAAATTTGTTGTTTCGTGAATGCCACTATATATGAAGGAAGCTGATGGGGCAAGGTTTGGATTCGTGTTCAGTGGCAGAACTTCAAGAGATAGACACTCAGATTGAGAAAAGCCTTCGTATTGTCAGATCAAGAAAGGTACAAAACACACACACATTTATGTTAATGATGTAATAATGTATTCATTAGTTGATTTTGGTACATAGGCTGAGTTATACGCAAATCAACTAGAGAAGCTAAAAGAAAAGGTAAAATTTTCACTTAGTTAGAAATTTTAATTTATGGGATCGTTTGTGTTTTCCATGCGAGTTTATCGATCTCTATTGATCGCATTTTAGGAGAGAGAGCTCTTGGCCGAGAGAAGAAGGCTGCACGAAGAGGTAAATACGTACACACACACATCAAAGGATACACATAAACACTCACGCCTTTCTAACTCCCTTTTTTTAATGAGAAGAATCATGGTTTACTTGAAGATTGATTGATTAGAGAACTATTGAAGCATTAATTTTTTTTGTTTAACAAAAGAACCATTTCTACGTTTATATTTTTGTGTTTTTTTTTCTTCTTTCAAAAAAAACTTATATCTTAAGCAATTCTTTTGTTACCTGTAAATAAACGTATTTAGAAAAACATTTGATGAAAAATTTGATTTTTCTTAAATTTTTTGAAAATGTGAACTTTTGTTAGGATTTGTTTTTATTTTTTGTTTTTGTTTTTACATTTTCATGTAAATGCAAACGTAGAAATGGCGTTTAAAACAATTGAAACCTGATTAAGTGTATTTCTTTGTGGTTATCACACACATATGTGATTTGGAGGGCTTAAGTTTCACTAATTCCTCCGTCTCTATAGATATCACGGGTCCTCTTAGTAATCGCATCAGTTTCTCGAAAGCTATGTCAGGGTATAATGATTCCTCTAGTAGTCACGCTTAATACCTAACTTTCCTCGAGTTACATTGTATTGAAAACGCTCATGCTTTTGGTTTGGTTGAATTAATAGAGTACACCGATAATCAAAAAGAAAAGCATAGGTATTAATAGATATATGTATATGTCTTTGCCTTTTTCATGATTTCCTTTCATACATATCATGAAAAAATAATTTGATATTTTACTTTCAGCAAATTAGAGAAAGGTTGATGCGACCGGTGCTGCCACTAACCTTAGAGATCTGTAATAAGGGTGAAGTTGAAGTTGATTGCAGAACCAAACATTCATCTGAAGTCGAAACCAATCTATTTATTGGATTGCCCGTGACTCGGCTATAAAATAATTCACATGTTCCTAATAGTTGTATTACTTCGATTCGATGTTTGTATACTAATGATTCCATAGCTAATGATTTTCTGAGTGCTTTGATCATCTCTTTATATATTGTGTAAAAACTGGCAATAATCTGACATGTATAATATAAGTTGTCGCTCTAGTATGATCTTTTGGAATAATGTGACAATTTGTTTCTATGGAGATCGAGAGCCTTTGAAATGGTAAGGCTAAAATGATAAAAGTGAGATACAAAACACAGTCATTGGCTATCGGAAATGCTTGTTAGCGTTTTCTTGTGGCCCATGCATACAGTACGACCAACAAAATTGTTGTCGTTTTCAATTTGATTCCTCTAGCAAATGTGCTCAATCTGGCGTCATTTTAAACTTTTTAGTCCTCAAGAGTATAAATAGTCAAACCAAACACGACGACAGTTAACAAATCTCTCAGTCTTGGATTTGATGAAAAGTGGAAAACATAGGTGTATAAATTTTATTGGTCATCGATTTACGTCACTGTACGATGATAACAACGCGCCAATAAAAAAAAAACTGTCTATTTTATCAAATATCATTTTTGAGCACTTCTTTTACAAAATATTATTTACCTAAATATTTTTTAACATTAATTAGTATTTTTTTTCTTCTTTGTTAATCATATAAATTAAATTAAACGGTTCGTCAATTCAAATCCGCGATAGATATCCTACAAACTTGAAATCATGAGAACATAATCAATCATTACAATCTAAACAATCAATTTGAATTTAGATTGCGTGAAATATATAAAAAAAAGTTTTCTGCAAATTTTTTTTCAAATGGTTAGGTTTGCGACTTTATCCTTGAGGTAAATTAAATGCAGGTCAACCCACGAAATAATAGTCAACACGCTATATGACTCTCGGGTATATCGATGACGTGGCAAAAATAAATAACGGTTAAAATCTCAGACGGAATATGAAACACATTGTTTTGTTAGTGTAAAAAACTGCAACTACTTTCCAACTCCATGTCGTCTTTCAGAATTAAAAACTTCACACATTTTTTTTTTTAATCTCTTATAGGTTTTTGGCATAAATCAATTTAGAATAAAAAAAAAATTAGGGCTTTTGTGTTTTAACAATTTCTGAGAATTTCTTTCAATCAATCTACTTTAAGGTTAGATTGGGTCATGAGGATTGATTGAATCAGATTAGGGTTTGAAAAGGAATTTTATCACGAACTTGCAGAGGAAGACTGTGAGCCGAATCGAGACAAAGGGGATCTCATATTCGATAAGGTGGTGGAGAACAAACTTTGAACAAGCTATGGCGAAAGTCTTGCAAAACCGTGTCTTAAGAGCGAATTGCCGCGGAGCAAATCAACTCGCCGTCGTCTTGAACCACCGTGACGTTTCTTTTCAAGATATGTCTCTCCACCTTGCGATGCATCTCGTCGAAAAAACTTTTTCCGTGGGCTAAATCTATTATGGAACTTCAATTAATTGAATATGAGTTAATTTCATAGAAGAAAGAGACACGAAACAGAGGGTGGAGGCTGGAGGGACAGAGGAGGAAAGGAAGAAGAAGAAGAATTTTGACTTTTTATTTTTAATTTTGATTTTTAATTATATTAATAAAAATAATTTTTTTTAAACGTTGTGTTTTGACTTCCGTAACCAATATAACGTCCGTTAACGTCGAGGGTTAACGTCGAGGGTTATATAGCGGGTTGACTATCATTTCGTGGGTTGACCATGCATTTAATTGATCTTAAGGGTAAAATCGCAAACTCTAACCATTTGAAGGGTTTGTTTTGCAGAAAACCCATATAAAATATATATATATTTTTTTCTACCCGAGCTCGTCCATGTGTGTCAAAAAGATAGGTTAATCAGGAGAAGACGTCACTTTTACTAACTCTGAAAAATTCGTGGAAAATGTCATTGTTGTTCTGGAGCTTTAGCATACATATCATGATGACATGACCCATATTAATGCTTTTAATTCTGATTTTAGGGGGAAAAAGATTCTGCGTAGATTTCTAGCCCCCTTTTAGGGGGAAAAAGATTCTGCGTAGATTTCTAGCCCCCAAAAGAGAGCCCCCAACTCCATCTTTAAAACAAAATATTCTATATCCGAGAAGATATATGCCTCTTTCCACAAGCCATCTAGGTAACACATGTGTCCAAGAAAACTTCAATGTAAAGCGTTAGTTTTCGTTTCCATTGGATATGTCTATATATTGTTCTTGTGTTTAAGCTGCCTCCCAGATTGTATCCTCACATTCTGCCAGCTTAAACTCTTATTGATCTCGGTCCACCCCCATTAGACACTTTATCATTCCAAGCTTTTCAGATAAACCAGAGAATCCAAGAAAAACTTTGATCCAAAGGAGAAACATGTTGTCTCCATAATAAGAAGTCGAAATTAATAAATACCGAAGATACCAGACACTACAAGAAACAGACAATATAGCCACAATTTTTGTGACAAAATCATTTTGTAGCAAACATTAGCTACAAATCGATACAATTTTGCTACTATTTTTGGAAGGAAGTCAATTGTAGCAAATTGGTAACTATTTGTGGATAATTTGCTACCAAATTATCACGAATGTATAATTGTGACAAATTTGCTTCAAATGGGTACGATATAATTGTAGGTAATATTGCTACAAACAAATTTATAGAAATACGTAACGAAAGCTACAGTTTGCTTCAAAATTAGTGTGGAAAAATAATAACAATAAAAATAATAAAATCAACTTGTGTATTAGTAACAAATAGTTACAATGGATTTTGTCGTAAAAGTTACAATTTATTATGAAATATGTTTGTAACTAATTTATTACAATTTGTTACGAAATTCTTGTAACTAATAAATTAGTCTGTGATGGAGATGCTACGAAAAGCTACAAAATATCTACCACCTATAAAATAACGTGGCTATAGGTGTCACCTAAGTTTGCCACAAATATTTTGTAACTTTTCGTAGCAATCTGGGGAACAAATATTTCAAAAATCGCTAATCATTTATCAAATGATGAGGCAATTCGAAATGATTAGCGAATTGCATGATCATTTGATAAATCATATACTCTTAAAAATTTCAAAAATCGAAGGTATAAAATCAAATAAAAGTTTACAAGACAAAACAATGATAATGTGGTATAAAATCAAACCCTAAACACCAAACTAAATTTATGTAGATTTTTGGGAAACAAATTATAAATATTCAAAACAATGATAATATGTCACAAAATTATACCCTAAACCCCAAATTAAATGACTAAGTAAGTTTTTGGAAATCAAAATGAAAAATTATAAAAAAAATAGTAATATGGTATAAATCAAACCCTAAACAGCAAACTAAGTTACTATGTATCAAATTATAAAATTTCAAAAACAATGACAAGATGGCACAAAATCATATTCTAAATCCCAAAACTAAATTACTAAGTAAGCTTTTGATAATCAAATTAGAAAATTTCAAAAACAATGACAATATGGTATAAATCAAACCCTAAACACCAAACTAAATTATTGTGTAGGTATACGGAAAACAAATTTTAAAATTTTAAATTTTTTTAAAAAATGACAATATGGCACACAATCATATTCTAAACCCTAAATTAAATTACTAAGTAAATTTTTGGAAATCAGATTAAAGAAATTTATAAAGTAATGACAATATAGTATAAATCAAACCCTAAATACCAAACTAAATTACTATGTATCAAATTAGAAAATTTCAAAACAATGACTAGATGACACAAAATCATATATTTTCAATGATCATAATAATAAATACCACACAAAAATTCTATACCCTAAACCCCAAAAAATCCACAGTTTGCCAAATAAGTTTTAGTGGGAAACCAAAAACAACATTGTTAGAACCAAAAAAATTTGGTTTCCCTCTCACCCAAATTCGGTAAAAAAATCAAAATTTTGGGTCAAACCCAAATGTAAAATTTTGGCTCATTTATTATACAAAACCCTAATCGCCTTCTCCTTTGTCTTCTCGATTTCTCCTCTTCGATCTTTCTATCACTTTGAATTGGTTGATTCCGCCTCCACACAGTCTTTCAGGTAGCGATTCTGAGATTCCTTTGTCACCGACTACTCCTCCAATCTTTGGTTCACATCTGAAATTCCCGTGTCTCTGCCTTTTCCAGCGAGATTCTCGTCGCCGTTCGTCATCTCTGGTGGCTGTCGAAGCTCTCAAGCTTCACCCTCTAAGCCGCCGAACTCGAACCCTCAAAGCTTCTTCTTCGATTTTGAACCAGTCATAGCTTCTGCAACTTCCGGTGAGATTATTTCCGCTGTTCGTCGTCTCCGGCATCATCCTCTGATGCCGTATCATGGAATTTGCTCAGGTAATAAGCCGAACCATTGCCTATCTCTGTTAGCGATAATCAAGCCTTGAGTTTCTGAAATTTCAAAAAATCGTGAACCCTAATGATTTAGACTTTCATTTGCAGCTTCTCCGGTGATCAATCAAGGCTTCTCTGCTGCTTTAGAAGAGGTAAGAGTTTTCTCATGTCTCAATGCTTTTTGATGAGTTTTTCTTGAAAGAAATTAGTCTTATAAGCTATGAATATGCTGTTCTCAGATGGTCAATAGATTAAAGCACTAAATGTTCTTGGATTTGTAGTTTTGTTCACCATGATGTTAATATATTTCAATGGATTTGGTTTAATCTTCTTTATCTCGAACCACCTGTTGTAAATAACTTTCTAGAATTGCATTTTCTGTTATTTCTTTTCCTTTCCCCCAATGTTATTCCTTGCTCTTAATTCTTAAACATCTTAAACACTAATTACAGACTTCACTTGTCCCAAGAAGATCACAAATGGTGAATTCCATTAGTCTTCGTTCTCTTCTCATCAAGGTACTCTTCAGACAATATTTGAGAAAGATAGCCATTTTAATTTTTTTATCTCCCTTTATCTTTCCTTGATTTGTACTTTCCCATTTGAACTCAAAGGTTATGAGGTTTTCTTTGTATTATGTTATTGCATTTTACTTAGATAGAAAGACTAAGTGTTTTCTTTGAAGCCGTTATGTTTCCGAGTTCGGATGCTTGTATTGTTTGTCTTTCTTTTCCTTGAGTATGGGTTTTGTTTTGCTTTCTATAGGTTTTATAAGAATCGTTAGTAAATGTTAGTAAGATTGAATGATTGTAAAACTCTAAAAGGGTTAGACGAACTCTTCAAAGTTGCACAGGTACATACTGAATTTTTTCTTTCCCTTTTCTGTATCTCTTATAATAGTTTGCAATCTCGCATTATCTTCTAAGGCATTGTTACTACTGATCATGCATGATTGAAACTATGACCATTCTTGCTATCGTTGACTGTGTTTGCTTAAACCTAATTTATGTGTTATGTGGTTGCAGTTGCTTGCAGATGGTGTAATCTCAAATGAGTATGGAATCAATCCGCAACAAAAACTTAAAATCGGTTCAAAGTGACATCACAAGGAGAAGACGAGAAGAAAGCAGCTATATCTCAAGTCGAAGAAGGGAATCAATTCTAGAGAAGGTGTTCATCGATTGTAGCAATGGAAAACCGTTCTTCAACGGTCACCATATCGGTTACCTCGACATTGCCCTCGTGAGCGGTTGAGAGTCACCGAGCCAACGATATAATTGTATTTTTGTTTTTATTATTGTTTATAGTTTTTAAAAATAGTTGTATTAATTTGATTGTATATTACATAATATTCATATTAATAATATAATTTTTTTAATTGTATTTTTTTAAAAAAATTAATTACATTGGTAGCATATTAGATTCGAAACTTTTGAAGCAATTTCTGGTATTTGGCAACGAAATGTTTGTCATAATTTCTGGATATCAGTTACAAATACATTGTAACTAAGTGTGGCTATTAGTTAGAAACACATTGTCACTAATTGTGGCCATTACCTTCGAAAAATTTGACACCATTTGTGGCAATTTTCACGATTTTTTTGTCGCATTTAGTGAGTATTTACTTCAACAATGTTGTAGATTTTTGTATCAATTCTCACAAACTATTTGTAATAAAATTGTAACAAATTTGCTACGAAATATGTTGTAGCAATTTTGATTCAAATAGATACAACGCAATATCGGTGACTATTTGTGGCAACTTGATACAATTTGCTACAAAACATAAATTTGTTTCAAACCTATAGTTTCGGTGAAATATTTGTAGCAAATTTGTAGCTAATTGAAATTTGCTACAAAAAAGATATCATAGCTACAAAAAAAATTGTAGCTATGTTGCCAAATTCTTGTAGTGAGAAAACTTCCTATAGTCGAGAGAATATTTTGAAAGAGCCAAACTCTGTAACGTTGGGGGACACTAAAAATGACGTGATTAATCGTTTCTTCTTCCGTCTTACAACGTGAGCATTGGGAATAAAAAAATACTACTCGAGTTCATAAGTTTGAATTATCCAATAATCAACGAGATAAAGTTTGCCATATATAAAGTGTTTCAACTTTCGGGGCACTTCAATTTCAAGGAGTGAGTTTGAAGGGGTCTGATATCCAGTCTGTACATTTGAATATTGTATACCTAGGAAATGACATGTTATGAGCTACCCAATATTTCCAAATTAACTATATATTTATCCGATTTGGTGTAATGACATTCTAATTTACCCGCCTTATATTATCTGCTTATTGTCTGTTTATTGATATTGCATATTATTGTGATATCAAATTGTTCCACAAATTCTTTAAGCATATTCATGTGCCAAGTTTTTGTCTTCGGATTTAATAACTGATGCACCATCAAATTATGATGAAAATTCAGCCTTTTACCTTATGCATGCCAAGAAAATGTATAGGCAACCAGAGATCATTCCATATTTATATAGAATATCATGAGCTAACCCTTTTATCATAACATGTTTATATGGTATAATACTCTTCTATAGGATGGAAAATAATTTCTATAGTATCAACCTTTGAACACTTTTGTGAAAAATGACTCTTGAAAATCCATTAAACGTTGTAGATGCTTTGCTGATAATACCACATTTTTGTGCATTTTATGACCATTCAACCCGTACCAGAACTTCGGTACCGCATCCATGCGTAAGCTTCATAACGATAGTTTTAGGAGTCTAAAACAAGACATCATGTAAGTTGGAAAATCTTTCGCTACTTATTTAATGAGAATTTATTTACTGTCTTTTGAAGAAATTTAGTCGACCAACCATTTATGCAATCTTGTAATCGTTTCCTCACAAAGGAAAAAAACCTTTACAGTTAGCTCCGTCGAGGCTTTTGAATAGTCCTAAATATGAACCCATGCCACATAATTTAGAAGTCCCCAAAAATTATTTCACCATATACACCACATAATTCATGTAATCTACTTGTTCGCAAAACAAATTTTTTTTTTAGGAGATTCTCTATAAAACACCAGTCCACCATGTAGTAAACTTTTCTCATGTATATTTTAACCACCATGAATTTTCCTTTGCAAGCATTCTTTGTCCGGAGGCCGTGAAACATCATGTGCTATCATTATATTTATCGAACATAGTTGGCCTGAAACAAAGGTAGATTGAGTTTCCGAAAATAGATTCGAGAGAATTCTCTTTAATATTTGGTAGAGTAATTTTGATATGATTTTATAACCACATTACAAAGACTTTGTCGATTGAATTCCGTCATGTGACTTAGTCTATCCGTCTTAGGTATAACCGTATAAGACAAATATGAATGTAGTTTTATAAAAATGAGAGATGAGAGAGAATTTGTGAAATTGGATTCAATATCCCTTTCAAGTAAACAATATGGTCGTATTTGATTAAGAATACCTTACCCAAACTAATATATCGGATTGAGAGCCAAGTCAGCCAAGTACAGGGCATTCGAGTACCACAACCTACTTTTATCGTTTGTACTAGCTAGTAGACAAATGAATTCTGAGGTGTGCGGGGCTAAAAATTGTTATTATCGAACTCCTATTCGCCTATTTAATTTTATGCATTTAATCCTTTTGAGAGCAGTGGATTAGATGCGTTGACCTTCTTCATTCCTGGCACGTGCGAAATAGATAAGATTAACATATATGAAGGTTTCAAATATAACAAGTTTAAAGTCGTGACATCTTTCAAGCATCCTAAGTTTTCCATCAGATTCATGATTTTCCACCGTTGGATCATGCTCAAATTTGGACACAAGATAGATGGGAGTGGTAACTTTATTTCTAAGTTTTTTAAAGCAAATACAATGGTTTGATCTCAAGATATGCCAATTTACTGAAGACTGGACGTTTTGGCTACGAGATGAAGCAAGCAGAGGAAATGAGCCTCAATCGATCGATCACCTCTAGGTGATAATTTATCACCAGTCCACAGAAGCCCATGTGCCGAAAATCATAGGCAATATATCGACCCCCCCCCCCCCTTCTTTTATGGTGATCGATCGATCGCTTGTCCAAAAAAATAAAATTTTGACTTTATCGAAATCTTCCTAAATCTTTTAGGAATATACCCAAAGCCGACTTCCACACCTATGAAAGCACAGAGGAGCCACAAAATTTATTATCACCATCATAGCCACCAAATTTCTTCATCACCAAAAAAATCTTTTAGTTTCTTTTAGATATTTTGTTATTTTTGCTTTTCGTTTAATAAAAGAGAAGTTCTCGCCTCTTTGTACTCCATATAGAAGTTTTCTAAACTCTTTGCTACTGTTCTTAATGATCATGACTATTTGTATTGCTTTTCCTTTGATTTGCTTAATCATGAGTGAGTAGATCTCTTGTTGGGATTAAGGATAATTCAAGGAGATTTTCATGGTTCGATAAATAGGATTTATGAATAGAGTGGCGCTCTTGATTCGTGAAGTAGATCGATCCTTACTGTATGTTTCTTTACTGATCATTTAGGAACTAAACTTAGAGCAATTTCGGCTTGCACACTACTTGAGTTATTATTTTGATCTGATTTGAGATAAGCCAGCGTTTTAACGTGCGAGAGTTGAGTTACTGAGTTAGGTGAACATATTGAACCTGTTATTTTAATGTTTGTCTAGCTATGTTATTGACTACGAGAGTTGATTAATATGATTGATAAGACAAAGTTGATTATCGCCACGAGAGTGGGTTAGTCATTAAACAGTTATTTGAGTTCTAGAACAAAAACAAATTGATTACCTCTAGGATTGATCCCTGATTAATTGGCCCATGATACTCTGAGGATGCCATGAATGCCCAACGTTTTAATTATATTTCTTCACTTCGCTTTTATTTACTACTTTTCTTACTTTGCTAATTACAAATCTCTTTTTATTTGCAACTTAGCTTATTTTTTAGTTCACAAATTCTATTTTGCACTTTTGTGTTTTTGGATTCGGTCCTTAAATAATACGATTGATCGTTGTGCACTTGCAACTAGATAATTATGTCTTAAAGATAAAACCTGACACACGTGAACCTCTAAGGTGATTGTGAATTATATGTCCCGAATGTTGATAAGGGACCATGTAGATGTTGACATGAATAAGGTTGACTTATGGAGGCTATCAGACCACTCATCGAAGAGTGTTTCCTATAGACTGTAGTGGGTAACGTTACCACTCTACCTAGCGTTCGAGGAGCTAGCGCAATAGAATGTGATTTTAACTATCAAATGATCTGGATTTTGTAGGATCGGACCCCAATATTTATAAAGTTGTCCCAAAAGATTAAAAAGTAAAAATGTATTTGGTACTGGTACATGATTCAAATTAAGTTACAAATAGTTTTTACTAGTTCGCTTAAGCCAAATTACATATCGTGTTAAGTGATTCGTCCAAACATTAATGTCAATTTTTAGCCCAAAGAATACGTATGGTTGAAACGATTGGTGTGTATGTTGTGTATGCGTAAATCTTTTAGTTTTTGAAAATTAATTTAAAATAAAACAAAAGAATCTATCAATTCATTGACCCACGTTAGAACCGGTTCATTTGGTCCGCTTTAAAGAAAAGTTGATTTTTTGACAGACAGATTCCTCATTGTTAACTTTTTCCCTTCTTACTGCCTACGTGGGCTAAGCGAAATATTGTCACCAAATTAAAGGAATGAAGAATCTTTCTATTCTTAAAACTTAAAAAGAAAAGATTAGACTTAGGGTTTGTGGCTCTTGCTCTAAGAGCCTAAGAGAGGTAAACACGAAGATTGCTTTTTCTTTTCCTTCTTGTGTAAATTATTCCTTATCTATCCAAATTTGTCTTCTTTGGTGGGTGTTTTTTAAGCGAATCTCGACAAAACTAGCTCTCAAACGGGACTTTGCGAGTTTCATTTAGTTTCCCAGATTTTTTCTTACATTTTCTTGGATCTCTGGGTTGGTTTTTCCATCAAGAAACCATTTCTGGGTTTAGACTTTTGGATTCCAGTGAGTTTGCTTCTGTGATTTGCAATTCATTTTTTTTAACTCCCACTAAATCTACTTAGGGCTTCCATAAATATCTCCTAACAAATCTCAACCGTGGGATTGATTTTGTAGGATCTAGTTAAATGGTTAGAAGAAAGATCGAGATCAAGAAGATCGAGAACGCAACAAGCAGACAAGTCACATTCTCGAAGCGTAGAGGTGGTCTCTTTAAGAAGGCTCATGAGCTTTTTGTTCTGTGTGATGCTCAAGTCGCATCTATGATCTTCTCTCCGAAAGGAAGATTATATGAATTCGCTAGCGCCAAGTAAGATTCTTAATATTAGTTTGACTATTAACTCCAAATCTATATACTATTTCAATATTTAGTTTGATGGTGTTAATTTGTTGTCTAATTAGTACTTATGTAGTTGAATATCTCCTCTCTGACCAAGTAGTACTACTGTACTAGAGATTTCTTAGTACTATACAGGTAAAAAGATTCTGCTTTTGTTTTTGCCTACAGCTAGTTGCAGTTGTTAGATTTCCCCGAAATATGCCTCTTTCACATTTCATTTTATTTTTATTTCTCTTATAGTTTGTTTTGGTAAACAACTATTTTCCTGTTTTAACTTCCTGTTCTTTTTCCATATATAGTTCAACTTGAGGGTTCAAAACAAGACGAAATCCGACGATTTTTCGACGGATTTGTGCCGTCGGAAAATTTCTGACGGGTTTTCGACAAATCAAAAAGGTCGGAAATCCATAGAATATCGGTCGGAATTTCCGACGGAATTCATGCGATCGGTAATCCGTCGGAAAATTCCTACGAATTTCCGACGGTTTCAGTTTTTTTGTTTAAACACTTTCTGTCGGTAATCTGTCGGAAAATTCCTACGGATTTCCGACGGTTTCAGGGTTTACAAAAAAGAAACCACTTTCTATCGGAAATCCGTCGGTACATTTTCCTACGATTTTTCGGCGGTTTTAGGGTTTAGAAAAAAAAAACAAATTCAGTTGGTAATCCGTCGGAAAATCCGACCGGTTTGGGGTTTAGGGTAACAAATTTGATGATTTACGTTATAGATCCGTATAGAAAGTGTGAACAAAGATAAAGTGATATCAAAAAATGTTTTAAAAGTCATTAACGCACTTTTTTCATGTTTACAAAATAGTTTGTACTCTAGACGTTTAATCGGATAGTTTTCTATAAGTTTCATATATGTTTACTACAATAACATGTTTAATTTGCGGAAGTTGTATGATTTTGTAAATTTGTGTATGAATTCAAAGTATGACATGCTGTATATAGTTGTCAGGATTTGAAACATATTTTTAGCCAATTAACAAAACCCGAAACCCTAAAATGAGAATATTCCGTCGGAAATCAATCGGAAAAATCGACAGATTTCCAACGGAATTGGATTTCCCCTTTTGCCGCCACTTTTTTGGATACGCGCCAAAAAATTTTGCCAAAAAAGTTCGAGTGAAATTTTTTTTAAAAACCGACGGAAATTGCCCAAACTCTTCTTCTTCTTCCTCTCCAATTCTCTCTGCGATTTCTTCTTCATTCTCTCCGATTCCGGTGGCGTTTCTCTCGTTCTTTCATCTCCAATCCATTCATCTCACCATTTCAGTTTTCATTCATCTTTCCTAATGATTCTCACATCTTTTATGTATGGATTTTGTTAGTTTTAGGGATTATTTATGGAATTAGGTGGTTAGTTTTATGGATTTGTGAATGAAATTTTCGGTTTAAAGATGTTAGAATCCATTGGATTAGCTTGTGAATTAGTTTTGTATGATTTTTATATTTTTAGGATTAAGTTTTGTAATTAGTTTTTTGATATAAAACTTTTGCTTATGTATATAAAACATTTTTTTAAATGTTTTATAAATTGAAAACGTTTTATTTAATTATTTTTTATATAAAGTTGTTATAATTTTGTTTTTAAACGGTTTGTACAAAACATAGGTTTTTAAATACAAAAAATAATTTTTTGTATTTATTTTAAATAGGGGAATTTGCTAAAAATGACTCAAATTTTTATTTTAAATAAAAATGTACACCCCTTATCTCATGTTTGGCAAAAATAACCCAAAGGGGTAGTGAAATTACAACTACACCCCTTATGACCAAACAAAAAAACTGAGCACACAATTACTGTTTTAACCCTCGAGAAGTCTGCAACGTAATAGAGAAGTCTGCTATTTTAACTTTAGTTAGAAGTCGAACTCGTAGACTTCCTATGAAGTCTAATCTGCACTTTGTAGACTTCAAAAGAAGTCTACTAAATTACATATAATATTTAAATTTATAAATTAACAAAAATTAATTTGATTAAAAAATTATATTCATAACCAAACTATAAACAATTGTGAAGTATAAAAATTAAAATTTCATAAAACTGAATCAAATCAAACCAACAAAGAAAAATTATATTATAAATGAAATACATACTAATAATGAAATAATACTAAAAGAAGACATGAAATACCAAATAAGCTTGTCCATAACCATATGTTTAAATATTGATGTGGTCACATGTTGGTAGTTATTGTTGTTTGATATTTATAAGTTTCATGAGTTTATGATAGTAATGGTTTAGATTTAGAGATTCATATTTATGGTTTAGGGTTTAGGGTAAACAACTTTGTAGAAATTATAGTGTAGGATTCGATTTTTAAAGTTGGGTTAACTATAAGGTGATGTTAAATTTTGGGTTATGTATGTGATTTTGCGTATGTCTCCGAATTACGAGTTTGAAATATGTGTAATGGTTTGATATTATAAGTTAGAGACATGATTTTACTTTTAGGGTTAGATTTAGGGTTTATAAATTTTAAATTTGCATATAATTGTTAAATTATGAATATATTAAACGTTTTGAATGTTTGATATAGTTTTTACTTAGATTTTTAAATAATATATTGAAAATATTTGATTTAGGATTTCGGATAGCAGACTTCGTTTGAAGTCTGTATCAATTTAGAGACTTCGGGTGAAGTCTACTTAGCATTTAGGGTTTTACGTAGAATTTAGGGTTTAGAAAACTTCAAAATAAGTCTGTTAAACCGAAAATTATTAACCTAACCGTATTTTTTAACCTTTTTATATAAAGAAAACTTACTGAAACCCTAATTTTGTAAAAAAAAAAAACCCTTCACACTTTCTCTCTCTAAAACGGCGCTCGACCCTTCCCCTCTCTCCCCGTTAACCTCTGCCGCCTCTCGATTGGTTCCTTCAGATCTACAGATTGCCACCTTCATCTTCAATCCTTCGTCTCTATTTAACAACAAAGTGAAATGGCGGCGGTATTGGCACCGTATCTTATCTCACTCTCTCTTCTTGGCGTAAAGCTTCATCGCCGCCTCCTACAATCTCGGTCCTCCGGTTGGATCAACCTCAACCTCAAGCACCGCTGGTACCTTCTGCCTCAGATCCTTCGACATCTTCATCATCTCCACTAATCCTTTAGATCTTAAACAGAACGCGTCGTTTTTCTCCGTCGATTTGATTTGTAATTGCTTCTTCAATTTTAGGAAATCTTCTGGATCCATCAGAATATGAAGATCTTCGATCTCTGCTAAAAGTTTCCAGATCCGCTCGAGCAAGTACACAAGATCTTCTTCCCAACCGCCTCCGATTTTCGCCATGTAGCTAGCTGCGGGAGCAAGCTAAGAGAACTCCGGCCATCGCCGACTGGAGCCGCCGATCCACCTTCTTCCTCATCCTCATCTTCATAGATCGCTGCAAGAAGCTGGATCTGGTTCGTGACGAGCGAATCTAACCGTCGATTCCATTCACGGTGGTTGATGTACGGTCTGATGTCAGAACCAATCGGAAACTGATCTCCAAGGCTTGAAGAGCCGGTTTGAGAATCGGCTCAGCCGTCCAAAGAGGAAAATCACGAGATGACCAGAGCTTTCTAAGCTCCGGGAGACGGAGGTAAAGCTCATAGGCGGAGCAAAGCGAAGGTGCGGAACAAGAGATCGGAGACAAGACAGGGACCTTGAACGGCGACGGAATAGTGACGTGAAGCTTTGAAGAAAGCTTAGGTGAGTTTGTAGGTAAATCTGATGACATCATCTTCCTCTTCCAATCCATATCAACCATTTTCTCTTTCTCTTTCTCTGTAAATCTCTCTGCGTTTTTTTTTTTTTACAAACTCTGTTTTTTATTTTCGAATTGGATTTAGATGATTATGAGGATACGAGGAGTATATTATATATATATATATATATATATATATATATATATATATATATAGATAAATATATATATAGAGGGGGAGGGGTTGGAGAGAGTACTAATGTGACAAAATAAAGTTGTATAATGAAAAGGAAAGAGTACTAATGTGACAAAATAAAGTTTCTCTCGTGATTTAGTTATCTGTATTTGCTTATCTAATGTGTGCTTCATGGCAGGTTGGTCAAGGAGTTTGACCGGGAACTCAAGGATAAGGAATCTAGAAATTCTCCTGAAGTCAATAAGCAATTGAACGATGAGAAACAATCTATGGTGAGTTTTTATTATCCACTAAAATCAGTGTGATTTGTTGATGAAATTCGTCAAGACTTTTCTTTAATTATACTACAATGTGACATTTCTGAAATAAATGTATGGATATTAACTCAACAATTTCTTAAAGTTCCACTTTGCAGCATCAATCGTATTCCAGTTTGGTCAATCTTTAGTTTTATTGTAACCAAATGGATATTTTAAGACAGATATTGAGTGTCGTTGTGTATCAATCGCTCTCCTTTGCACTTTGTTTCCGCTACCATTTTGTTTGTATGTATTTACTAAAGTCTGCTATTTGACATTCTTTTGCATTGTGTTTAATGTGAAAGATCAAGGAACTCAATTCTTAAGAGGCTTTCTGGGTTTTCTGGTTTCCCTTCTTAGATTGAGGGAAGAAGAAGAAGAAGATGATAAAGTGTGCATGATGCCTCGTCTTCAACTCGCAGAGCTCTTTGTGAGCTCTATGGTGGATTTGCTTTATGGGTTTTATATATTTAGCTCTGCTGTTGCCGGAGATATTTCTATTACCTTGAACGATTATTTGTTCAAGTCCAATGTCAGATATCGACGTCATTGGGGAAACCGGTGAAAATCAAAGCAATGTTGAGGGTTTGCAAAACTCAAAATTGGTTCCTTCTGTTTTATTAATTAGATTCTGGTTTTGATGTTATTGTTTGTTTTTATCAATTTTTTACAAATGTAATAGGGTTGGATCGTCGTTGGGCTTAATATTTGTAGGCAATATACACAAAATTCATTGTTTTTTTTGTTCTCTCTCAATTTTTCGTACTCTAAACATCTACCTTTCAATAAAATTTATAATACTTGTTATTTTGCCATATTATAATATCGTTTCCTTCTGCTTTTAGACGAACAAAAAGAACCCTTTTGCTTTTAGACGAACAAAAATAATCAAAAAACGACGAACCCAAAAGATAGTAAAATAGCTCGTTGGTTAACATTTTTTAATTAAAAAAATTATTGTAAGAAGTTTAGATGTAAAAAAAAGAAGAGAAAACACCATGAAATTCATAGGAATAGATATTCTAAAACTACTTCACCGCAAATTTCATCCGCTAAAATATTTCATATCTATGTCATATGACCATTAATATAGCAAACGTAAACAAACACTTTCTTTAGTTATATGACTCGGGATGAACCAAATCTAACTTGAAACTAAAATGACTCTAGATGAACCAAATCCAACTTGGAGCTGGAACCAAATCCAACTTGGAGCTTGAACCAAATCCCACCAAATTTCTATTTCTTGATCGATCATATATGAAACTTGGTGGATAATCTATAACAAAAAAAATATATAAAAACCTCATTAGCAAGAAGGAAATGTGAAGCAGACTTCATCAGAAATCTACACAAATGAGCTAAAAGCTAATCAAACAAGAAAATTGATTTCTCCCATAAATATTACACATAAACATGTCAAACTCATATAGAAGCAAAAAAAATAACTAACACAAATGTGAGAACAAGAAAATCTAAAAAAATCATTACAAATAAGATATAAATGCACTTTTAATAAAATTTAAAATACAGACTACAAACGAAGTCTCCTGAGCAGACTTCGGTTGAAGTCTATACATAGCAGACTTCGGGTGAAGTCTATAGAATTTGGGTTACTTTTGCAATTAAGGCATATCACGGAGAAGATTTCACCCGAAGTCTATAGAGTTTGCAGACTTCGGGTGAAGTCTCCTCAGTAAAAAGCAGGTTAGTTTTGCATTTGACCAGAAGTTTGACTTTATAAGAGCGGACTTCACCCGAAGTCTGCAAAATAAAAAGGTTAGTTTTACAATTGACCAGAGTTTGACTTTTTAGAGGAGACTTCACCTGAAATCTGCGCAAATACGCGGAAAACCGTAAAAATATCGTAGACTTCAACTGAAGTCTGCTCCCGAAAGGAGACTTCAGGTGAAGTTTGCGCCGAAAACTTGAGGTTAGATTTGCAACTGACCACATTTTGACTTTTTGGAGCAGACTTCAGGTGAAGTCTGCGCCGAAAAGAGGTTAGTTTTGTGTTTGACCAAAATCTCGAATTAAATAAATTATAGACTTCACCTGAAGTCTACTATTTAATTAAATAAGTCGCAGACTTCACCCGAAGTCTGCGAATTAATGTTTTTCCTGGTCAATTGTTCGAAATTTTTGTCAAATGCAAAACTAACCTCTCCGTACATAGTAGACTTCACACGAAGTCTGCTATAAAAATTCAATTTCAGTCAAATGCAAAATTGACCTCAATTTTTTACAGAGTAGACTTCACGAGAAGTCTGGTTTGAGCAGACTTCATGTGAAGTCTACTCTGTAAAGTCAAAGTTTTGGTCAAATGCAAAACTAACCTCACTTTTACGTAGACTTCACATGAAATCTGCACTAGTTTTTTTTGTTTCCAAAGGAAAAAGCGCAGACTTCAGGTGAAGTCTCCTTCAGATATTTTCAAAAATGGTCAATTGCAAATCTAACCTCTCCGTTGACTAGCAGACTTCAGGTGAAGTCTGCTATCGCGAAACATATCTGAAATTTACGAAAATCAAATGATGTTACCTTTTTCCGCCGTTCGAGCTCGTTTTTAGTTTCGTCGAGCACCTGAAACTTCGAATCTCACCGGTAACAAAGAAGCCTAGCCGTTTTAGATGCAATAACCACAAGAAAACATGAGGTTATGAGAGAAAAATTTTAGAACAAAAATTAGAGAGGTTTTTAGATGAAATTGGAGAGGAAATGGAAGATGAAGAGGTTATGAGCTCAAATATTGAGCATTTAGAGCTCCAAAATCAGTTGGAGGCATTTAGAGCTTGATTTTGGTTGTTCATGGTGGTTAGAAAAATTGATGAAGATGGCATTTTCGTAAATAAGTTGATCTCTTATGGTTTTTGTGTCTTTTTTTTAGTTTCCGAATTTAAAAAAATAATAATAATAATGTAACATAATGGCATTTTGGTGAATAAGTGTGGAGGTTAGAGATTTTTTTGTGAGAAAGTGGCAAAATATGAAGAGGAGGAAAAAGTGGGTTATGTTTGGGGTTGACCATAAATTGTGAGTTATTTGTGAAACAAGAAAAAATACAAAGATATTTTAAACATATGTTTTAAAAATATAGTTTTTCAAAACTTTTTATATAAATCGTTTTTTATGAAAATACAAACTTTATATAAAAGGCTTTTTTTTTTTTAAACCCTTTTATGTTATTTTTTTTAATAAAAATATTTTATATTAAAAGTTTATATAAAATGTTTTTTATAATAGCTTTTTAAAATTTTTTTTTACAAACGTTAGTAACCTTTTATATATATTTGATTTCATTTTTTTAATTAAATTATTTTTACTAATGTTTATATTTTTTGTAGGTTTCATTAAATGCTAATCGACGCCAGTTGTCGCTCGAGGAGCTTGTCCAACAACCCGGATGTCACCATTTCTAAGTTTTGCAAAACTAATAACTCTTTCTCTTCCAACAAAAAAGGATCGTAAGTTCGGGTTTGGTCGACTTCCGGATCGAGACGAAGCGACGTCCTCTTCTTCGTCTTACGGCTCTGCGCATCTTGTGGATGAAATCGAGAAGTTGAACGATTCAACGAGGAGCCGGCGGACCGAGAGAAGAAGGAAAAGAAAAATGAAGAAGCCCAAAAAAGTTTGGCGCGGATGAAGGCGTTTCTCGAGGCGGCCCACCCGGGAGTATAATTTTAGACATTTGATTATTTTAAATGCATTTTATGTTTTCATATTTTCAAAACTAAATTTTATTTATGTTTTAGAAAAATTGTAATTTTAATTTTATTATTATAATAAAATTTTATTATTTTAATTAAATTTTATTTTTAATATTTATTTTTAAAATATATTTAAATAATAGTTTTATTAATATTTATTTTTGCGAGGCCGTCGGAGATGTCCCGTCGGATGCCCGTTGGACTTTCTAACGAGAACCAAGCCTCGGTAATCGGTCGAAATTTCTGACGGAAAACTAGTGTTGGTAATCTGTCGGAATTTCCTACAGAAAACTAGCGTCGGTAATCCGTCGGAATTTCCGACGGAAAACCGACGGATTTTTTTTTTCCGACCACACGGATCCAATGTCTTTCACACGTTGATTTTCCATCGGAAATTGCTGTTTCCGACGGATTTGCTCGTCAGTTTTGCCTTGTTTTCTTGTAGTGTTAAACATCTTATGAATTAATTAGGATTTTTAATTAGAAATACGGTTTATTGAATATTGAGCCTTAATCTACGTTGGAACTCAAAGTTTCAAACCGAAACCCAAAAACCTTTTGACATATTATTCTATTCAAAATGATCTTTTAATACTAATTAAGAAAATAAATCAAATGAAAAATCATTTATATATGAGAAACAGATTCGAGTGTTTTTGTCCAAACTAATTTGTCTTATATGATTCTTCAAATATTGTTCATGTTCTGAGTCCACGTTCTATATTTAATGCTCCCATGGTCTAATTAATTCTTGAAGGTCGGAAAACTCTCAATGTATGCATATCGTCGGATGAGAATGATTTGCACAACATATCAACACATCATTCATGGATACTTTGATTCATATCTAGCTAGGTTTATATCTAGAAAATTCACATCCATACTTTTGATTCATATCATATCTATATGCATAGTAATGGATACTTTTATTCATATCCATACTTTGATATCTAGCTAGGTTTATCTCTACCAATATATATAGATAAGACCATGTCTAGTATAATATCCATATGTATTTATTCCAGCTATATATATATAGCTGGAATAACATGATTAACCATGCGAGAGAGTATTCACATATATATTCTTCAACTAAAACTCAGAAACTAATGAAGCGTTTCTTGAGAATTCTCTTAGTATGGAGAAGACGATCAAGCGATACGCCCAGTATAAGAGAGAGTACTTTGTTGCAGAAAGTCATCCCATAGAGCAATACGTACAGGTTCCATTTATATATATACCAATACTCTTTAAGTGTTATTCTAGTTTCAATGTCAATCACTTACAAAAGTTTTTGTATCATGTCAAACTTAGTAAAAAAATACATCTATTCACATTTTATTTTACTTTTGTGACATTTGGTACAACCATTTTGGGTATACAGGGACTAAAGAAAGAAATGGGAACAATGGTGAAAAAGATTGAAGTTCTTGAAGTTCATAACCGGTTTGTATCTGAGTGTCATATATGTTTTCCACACTATTTACTGATGATGATATAATTGATTTTCACGGGGTTCCTAAAGGAAGTGTGTTGATTTTGAAAATGTGGCTTTGTTAGGAAGCTGATGGGACAAAGTTTGGCTTTTTGTTCTCTGAAAGAACTTCAGGAGATAGCCACGCAGTTAGAGAAAAGCCTTCATATTGTTAGAACAAGAAAGGTAAGAAATATAAATTGAAATCTTTTGTAGTTGTATATGATCACTAGCTATAATTGTCTTTTGGATTCTATGTTGGTTGATATTGGTAGGCTAAGTTATATGAAGATGAGGTAGAGAAACTAAAAGCCAAGGTTAGAATGATATCAATTTGATTTTGTTTGGATGTTTTGTCCTTTGCCGTTTGATATTTATCGACCTCTCTTCTTTAAAAAATAGGAGAGGGAGCTCAAGGACGAGAGAGTAAGGCTGTGTGGAACGGTATGTACCATATGGTCCATATATCTATATACATTGTAATTAACTTGAACCCATTTCATTCACAAAAACAGTAATTTACTGTAGCGATTTAAACTTCAATACTCATCTTGATTGCACGATCTATCCTATATTATCTTTGATTGATTAAGTGTTTATGTTGTTCTGTTTCAGGATTTATGAAAATATGAAAGCAGAGAGAGACGACACAGAGAGTTACGAGTTCCCAAGACCAAATCCGGTCAAGATACGTCTCGGTGAGCTTATAGAACCGCTCACAACCAGTAACCCAGAGAATCAGCTTACAGTCACACACCCAAAAGCTCACGTCACTCACCTCAAGAAGAAATCCCAGAAAACAGAGTATCAGAAGCTAGAGGAAGAAAATGACTCTCACCCTCACTTTCTCTCACCTCTCTCTATTTTCTTATTCTTCTAGAATGATCGTACGCTCTCTCACTCCTTGCTGATTCTCTATACCTGTTACATATATACTCTACCTTACCGTTAACGTCAATTGACGTCTAACTTCCTGCACATGCCATTGTTGTTTCAGTCAAAACTCCAACATGACAGTCAAAACGCAGAGCAATATCCTTAGCCTCACAATTTGGGTTTCAACCTGATTTTTTTCTGATGGGCCTCTATCTGATATCACTTGGCTCATACCACACAAATCAGCCATGTGTTTATCCCAATACCATAATCGTTTACTCACAATCTCCACCTCGATTATGTATTCAGACAAAAAAACACCCGAGAAACTTGTTGTTTCTCCTTCCTTCTCCGACAACACCTGTCGGAAACCCTAGTTCTTCTCCGAACTAGATCCACCTCTGATCAACCCCAAATCACTTAACCCATCCTCAAATTTCTGCACCGGTACCGTCTTCGTGAGTATGTCCGCTGGATTAACCTTGGTGTTAATCTTGGTTATCATCACATCTCCATCAGCTACCACATCCCTGATGAAGTGATATCAAAGCTGTATATGCTCCGTTCTCTCGTGGAAGACACTGTTCTTTGCCAAACAAATTGTCGATTGCGAATCACAATGGATCTCCACCTTTTCCTGAGAAAACCCCAACTCCGAGGTAATTCTTTTTAACCATATCGCTTCTTTTGCTGCTTCCGTTAAGGCCATGTATTCGGCTTCCGTAGTTGACAAAGCTACTATCTGTTGTAGGCCAGAACGCCAGCTTATCGTATTGCCTCCTGCTTGAAAAACATACCCAGTTATAGATCTCCTCCTATCACAATAACCTTTAACTTCAAATTTATCTGATTTCCTGAATGTCAACTTCAAATCAGATGATCCTTTGATATATCTGAGTATCCAACTAACTGCCTTCCAATGTTCTATGCAAGGAGAGCTCATGAACCTGCTTACCAGTCCAACCGCATGAGCAATATCTGGTCGAGTACCCACCATGGAGTACATGAGACTACCTACAGCACTTGAATAAGGTATGTCTCCCATTTCTGCTCGAACATTCGCTTGATCTTCTTTCTTAGTAGCAGACAGCTTGAAATGACAACCCATAGGAGTATTAACAGACTTAGCTTGATTCATACCAAAGTTTCTCAAAACTTTTTCAAGATAAGTTCCTTGTTATAGCATCAATACTCCTTTACTTCGGTCTCTGATAATGTCAATGCCTAGGATCCTCTTAGCAGGTCCTAGGTCCTTCATTTCAAACTCGTTACTCAGAATATCCTTCAACAACTTAATTTCACCCATATCTTTTGCTGCAACCAACATATCATCCACGTATAGCAAAAGATATATATAATCATCATCTTTGTAGCACCTGAAGTATACACAAGAATCAAACTTGCTTCTTGTATAACCTTGTGATTTGATAAACTTGTCAAATCTCAGATTCCACTGTCTAGGAGCCTGTTTCAGACCATATAGGGATCTTTTAAGCAAACACACCTTGTTATCTTTAGCATAACCCTCTGGTTGCTCCATTAGTATCCTCTCATCCAGATTTCCATGTAGAAATGCAGTTTTAACATCCAACTGCTCTAATTCAAGGTCTAGATTAACCACCATAGATAACACCAATCGTATTGTTGTATGCTTAACCACTGGTGAAAAGACTTCAATCTATACCTTCCATTTGAGCAAAACCTTTAGCAACTAACCTTGCTTTAAACCTTTGATTCTCAACTCCTGGAATCCCTGGTTTGAGTTTGAATATCCATTTGCAACCAATAGTCCTTTCCCCTTCTGGTCTATCAATCAATATCCATGTGCTATTCTTAATCAGTGAATCCATTTCTTCATCAGAAGCACCATTCCATTTATTCTTGTCTTTACAACTCATTGCTTCTTGATATGTTTTTGGTTCTTCATATTCCATAAGTTCAGCCACAACCAAGGCATAGGCTGCCACATCAACATCATCAAACCTACTTGGTCGTCTGGCAGTCCTTCTCTCTCTGTCTCTAGCTAACAAATAATTGCTGAGACCCGAAGGTTGTTCATCTGTCTCAGATTCAGTATCTTCAACAATCTTATTTTCACTATCAGATATATCTCCTTCTTCTGAGAGGCTCTCTGACATAGCTCCACCTTCACTAGAACTTCCTAGTTCTATATCTGAATCATCTTTATCATCTTGATCAGAGGTTAGCCTGAATGTTACTTTCTTCTTTCCTTTATTCTGAGCTTGTTCAGTCGTTTGTTTAGAACCACTTCCAATATCCTTGTAAAGTATATCTTCACATCTCGGCTTATAATACACTTCTTGTCCTCTAAACTCCAAATTATGTAGCCTTTAACACCCTGAGGATAACCCATAAGAATACCTTTCTTACTCTAGGCTTTAACTTCCCTTGATCAACATGAAAATACACAAGACATCCAAATCCTCTCATGTGCGTGTATTCTGGTTTTCTACCAGTCTAAACTTCTTCAGGCACTTCAAAGTTCCGTGGCGTAGATGGTGTTCTGTTGATCATATACACCACTGTAGACGCTGCTTCAGCCCAGTAAGATTCTCCCAATCTAGTTTCACTTAATAAGCTTCTTACCTTCTCAAGAATTGTTCTATTAAGTCTTTCAGCAACTCCATTCTGTTGTGGAGTGTATGGAAATGTCATATGCCTTAAAATACCTTGCTGTTTGCAATGATCATCAAACATTTGATTGCAATACTCCAGACTATTGTCAGTTCTTAAGGCTTTTAGTTTCTTACCACTTTCATTCTCCACAAGTGCCTTCCACTCAATAAACTTGATGAATGCTTCATCTTTTGTCCTAAGAAAATAGATCCAAACCTTTCTTGAGTAGTCATCCACAAATGAAATGTAGTAGTGACACTTTGCCAAACTTGGTGTAACATTAGGAGAACCCCACAGATCTGAATGTAGATACTCAAAGGATTCTTTAGAAGTATGTTTCCCTTTAGCAAATGATAGCTTATGAGATTTACCAAGAATACAGTGTTCACACTGTTTAAGTTCTGAAATCTCATTACCCTTTATCATTTCTTTCTTTACCAGCACCTTCAAGCATTTAGCACTCATGTGTCCCAATCTACTTTGCCATAATGCAGTCATATCAGTTTCCTTTTTTGCTGCTTTTACTTGCTCAAGCTCTGGTTTTCCATCCAACATATACAGTGTTCCCACATAGTCACCTGCTAACACTTCTTTGTCATCTTTGAATACTTGCATTATGTAGTTCTTTGACTGAAACCAACACCCACGTGTTTCCAATTGTCCCAAAGAAATCAGATCTCTTCTAGCTGTAGGAGAGTATCTAACTTCAGTAAGTATCACAGATGACCCATTGTGACTTACAATCTTCAACTTTCCTATAGCTTTAATATCACAGTGTGTATCATTTCCCATCAATATCTTACCACCTTCTACCTCTTCTAGATCATGCATTAAGTCTTTTCTGGAAGTTAGATGATAAGAACATCCAGTATCAAGTACCCAACCTCCACCAGTAATATTTTCAGAAGCTGCTAACATTTCAGGTTCTTCAGTAATGTGAGTTTGTCCTATACTTGTTCCTGCTTTTGAGTAGTTTGACCCTTGTTGATTCCTCTTGGGACATTCTCTCTTGAAATGTCCTTCTTCACCACAAATCCAATAAGCTCTTTTACTTTTAGGTTTAGACTTACTCCTGCTGTTGGATTTACCTTTCTGAAAACTTATATTTTCAGTTCTTCCTCTAGCTTGGACAAACAGGCCTTCACCATTGGATTTAGACATGTAATCACCCTTCTATTTGAGTTCCATTTCAAGAGAATACGCAGATCTTAAAATTTCTTTTAAAAGAATCGTATCCTTTGAAGTATCATTTCCTCTACTGTACTTTAGAGTATGAACCATGGAATCAAACCTCTTAGGTAAGCTATTAAGTAATATGACAGTTTGATCTTCCTCTTCCAACTCCACACTCAAGCTAGATAAGTCAGAGAGTAGCTTGGTAAAGATATCCATATTCTTATCTAGATCTGTATTCTCATCCATTTTAAAGCTGTAAATCATTTGTTTCAAGTTAAATCTATTTGGTAGAGATTTCACTTGATAGTTAGACTCTAAAGCATTCCACATGTCAAAGGCAGTAGGTTCTTTCATCACCTTTCTCAGTACCATATCAGACAAACTGAGACTTAGAAGATTTCTTACCCTTCGATCTTTGTCCAACCACTTGGGATCTACCTTACTAGTCTCAGAAGACGCTGCATTTGCAGCTTTAGTATCCTTAGAATCCTTAGCATCTTTATCTCCTGCCTCAAAGATCACAACTCCCTTCAGCTTAGTATCGGACAAATGAGTGGGTTTTGGTTTAAGGACTGAGTCAAGACCCAAAATCTCCAGCTGAGCTAGCACCTTGTGTTTCCAAAGGGAGAAATCACCATCTCCATCAAACTTCTCCACTTCAAACCTTCCTTGTGTAGGTTTCATAGTTGTTTATCTCATATCTGATCAACACAAACAACCACAAACCCAGCAGCACAACAATCCAACAAACACAGCAAATAAACCCACATCACAAAACTCAACACAACCAAAGATCTCTTCAACAGATAGTAGATAACCAACAGAAATACTACCAACTATCAAATCAAGTAGGATCCAGTACCTGACGTTGATAGATCTAAAGATTTCTGTAAACTCCGATGAACAAACCAAGCTTTAAATCACTAGAGCTCCTCCAACCTTAAAATCTGATACCATTTGTAGCGATTTAAACTACAATACTCATCTTGATTGCACGATCTATCCCATATTATCCTTGATTGATTAAGTGTTTATGTTGTTCTGTTTCAGGATTTATGAAAATATGAAAGCAGAGAGAGGCGACATAGAGAGTTACGAGTTCCCAATACCAAATCCGGTCAAGGTACGTCTCGGTGAGCTTATAGAACCGCTCACAACCAGTAACCCAGAGAATCAACTTACAGTCACACACCCAAAAGCTCACGTCACTCACCTCAAGAAGAAATCCCAGAAAACAGAGTATCAGAAGCTAGAGGAAGAGATGACTCTCACCCTCACTTTCTCTCACCTCTCTCTATTCTCTTATTATTCTAGGATGATCGTACGCTCTCTCACTCCCTGCTGATTCTATGTACCTGTTACATATATACTCTACCTTACCGTTAACGTCAATTGATGTCTAACTTCCTGCACATGCCATTGTTGTTGCAGTCAAAGCTCCAACATGACAGTCAAAACGCAGAACAATATCCTTAGCCTCACAATTTGGGCTTCAACCTGATTGTTTTCTGCTGGACCTCTACCTGATATCATTTGGTCCATACCACACAAATCAGCCATGTGTTTAGCCCAATACCATAATCGTTTACTCACACTTATGAATGGAGAAAGTTTTGAATATGACATATATGCATTTGCTAAACCTTTTTAACCAAAAATGTCTGTTTTTTTAATGGTTAATTACTTAGTCATATAGGCGAGGGTTTGAGTAAATGATCTTTTTTCTTTTTCTCTACATGTTAATTCCAAAAAAAAAAAAAAAACAGCTTATACTCTATATGTTAATGTACCAGGTTCGAGGAAGGCCAGGGGATGGCATCGGGTTGCAAAGACAAAGAGGATGTGGAAACTGATCTATTTATCGGATTTCCCAAGAGCCGACCATAACATCTTTCTTGTTCGTTAAACCTAATTTCTAGCTACTACTTGTTATCTCAATTAATGCCAGCTGTATATTAATAGTGTTTCAATCACTTTTCTTTATGTATAATCTCAGAACAATGTAATGTGTAAGTGTTCTAACTATGTTTTTCCTTGTGGATGTAATGTAATGTGTAAGCTTTAGTTTCTATTTCTTTTCTTTTTTTCCCTTGCAGAACCGGTTTTTTGTTTTTCCCAAATTTTTGTTTGATCTTTTTTTTTATATAAGTTAAAATTTATGTCAAAGCACAGCAGGTCATAAACCAAACTAGGCTCAGATTTTTAAAATAGTTGAAGATTTGATTTTATAGTAGTTGAACATTTTATATTTTATGGAATCATTTTAAATTGCTATTTTTTGTCAAAAAATATGATGAATTAAAATAGTTCAAAAACTTAAATCGATGGTAGAAACACTACAAGAAATCAGTAAGAATTTTGACAAAAGTGAATCCGTCGGAAATTTCCGATGGATTGCTGACGGAAAATTATAGCTGTTATATAATCGTTTGAAAATTTGAAAATCGATTAAAAAATCCGTCGAAAATACGCGCATACACCTCTATAAATACACATATCCCCCTCATTTACAACAATGTTAAAGAAAAAACTAACACATAATGTCTACTTATAATTAGTAAGATTATTTTTAATCGTGGATGGATAAACGTCATCAAAATCCAGGGACAAGGCTACTTAGAGAAGAGTTTTTAGATGGGTTTAGGTAATTCATGGGTTTCACGACACAACAATCCAGAACCGTGGAAACCGATAATATGTAATATCCATGTTGCAAATGTTGTAATCGCATATTACTTAGCGTAAGTGTTGTATGGAATCACTTGTGTAGGAGAGGATTTATGCCGGGTTACAAAGTCTGGTATTTGCATGGAAAAAATGATTCAATGGTGAATTATGCTATTACTAGTGCGGATAGATTAGTAGAACCAACATCAAAAGTAGAGAACAATGATATTGTTCAGATGGTGAATGATGCGTTTCGTAAACATAGAACGTCGGTTGTTGATGATGGAGATAGAATAGAGGAACCTAATTTAGAAGGACGGAGGTTCTTTGATATGATAGATGCGGCTAAGCAGCCGTTATACGAAGGTTGTAGAGAGGGTCATTCGCCTTTAAAATCTGCAACTAGGTTGATGGACATAAAGAAATATTACAATTTGAGCGAGGAGTGTGTGGATGCGATAGCTGAGTTTGTGAAAGACGTTTTGCCTGACGATAATTTTACACCACGTTCATACTTGCGATACAGAAACTGGTAGGTGGTCTTGGTTTGATGTATCATATGATAGATCTGTGCAAGGAAAATTGTATGATCTACTAGAGAGGGGACACAAACCTCTTAGCATGTCAATTTTTTTTGCTCACCTCGATTTCGGGATACAAGTGGGAGAGTTTAAGTCCCATATAAATTGATGTGGTATTTGCCGTTAACAGAGAGGTTGAAGAGGTTATATCAATCCGAACGCACGGTCGGACATATGAGATGGCATGCAGAGCAGACAACAGAAAGAAAAATTATGCATCCTCATATGTAGAAATATGTAGAAGCATGGAAATATTTTAACAATGTGTATCATTGGTTTACGTATAAGAAAAGGAACGTATACCTTGAATTATGTATAGATGGTTTCAACCCTTTTAGAAAGAATGGAAAGCAATATTCCTTGTGGCTAGTAATCGTTACACTTTACAAATTTCCCACATCGTTTCATGAAATGGGAATTTATGTTCCTCACCATTCTCGTTCCCAGGCTAGAGCATCTTAAGATATCACTCGACGTGTTCCTACAGCCATTGATCTATGAGTTGCAACTGTTATGGGAGCATGGGGTTCAAACTTTCGATGTTTCATGCCAATAGGATTTCATGGTGCAGGCGGTTCTTATGTGGACCATAAACAATATTCCAGCATATGGTATGATATATGAATGGACAATGCATGGACGGTTATCTTGTCCATCTTGTCCATATTGTCAAGATAATACTAATGTTTTTCAATTGAAGCATGGTCGAAAGACGTGCTGGTTTGATTGCCATAAATGATTTCTACCGAGTGACCATCCGTATCGTCGGAGCACCACATTGTTTAAGAAGAAGAACAAAGTGACTTCAACAACAAACTCGAAGAATCGGATGAGTGATCTGGGTGGTAAGGGGATGGCGACGCACAACGCAGGTGCGACGAGATTCGAACAACGCGAAGTCGACCTAGTAAGTTATTTACTTTTTGCTTCTTAATTAAATTTTCGGTTTTGTTTTTTTGTAACATATATATCTTTAACTTATGAACGAGGTGACTCAAGCCGACGGAAACCTTCCTAACTACATTGAGCTAATGGAGGATACACACACCAATAAAAAACCGACGTGATTCAAGACACGGTGGTACGTGATGTTCTCAAGAAGGCGAATAGGAAGACGGACCGCCTTACGCAACTCTATCAAGAAGGCTATTCGACTTCAACCGACTTATCCCGGATAGAGATCAACCGTTTGCTACTCAAAGTAAATTTATTATTTAATTATTTAAATTTTAAATATAATTAATATTTATATATGTTCATCTCACAAGAAACTTCGTATACCAAGGGTCACCATTTTGGGGTTAGGCTGTCTTCCTGCTCAAGTAGAATCTTCTAGTACTTCATTCTATCCGGTCTCTGAGATCTACGAACAGCTTGACGAAATAAACGAGCAAAGAGAGTGACGGATTGAATATGCAAGTTAAGGAGAAGGATGATGAGATCCAAGCATTGAAGAGAGATAATACGGATATTCACTCGTTCCTCAATAACCACTTCTCAGGATTAATCGCTAATTAATCGCTATCTCTATTTTCAATCGAACAGTTTCTATTTATTTTTATTTTATTTTTCTTCTAAACTACTTTTTAAATTATGTTTCAATATTAATTTTCAATTTTAATTATTTTATTATTTCAGTTAATATTTTAATTAATATTATTTTTTTAATCAATAATTAATTAAAATTATAATAAAATTTTAAAAAATTATAATTCCGTGTCCGTTGGAATGTTTCGATGGATTTCCGAAAAATCATTTTTTAATTTGAAATTTAATTTTTAGTTTTCCGTCGGAATGCCATTGAAAATTGTTTCGTTGGAAATCCATCGGTAAAATGTCTATTGGAATGCCATCGCAAATATTATCGACATATGCTTATCGTCGATAATTCGTCAGTAAATATCCATCGGAATTCGATTGGAATATACAACAGAAAACTGACGATGTTCCTTTTCCGATAGAATATGCTTTTCCGACAACCTACCGACGGTTTTAGGCATCGGTTATAGCCTCTATTCTTGTAGTAAAAGTCTAAAAAAAAAACATCATAAAAAAGGTGAAGAGAAAAAAACTTTCTTTCATTTCATAAATAAATCCAAATGTATCGAAAAAACTCATTAAACATAAACAGACATCATCTTCACTAGTTTGAAATATTATGTTGAGAAGGTCATATAGTCAAACACCATTTTAATTGTTTTAGTGTGAAAAAATACTCAGTGCTCATTAATTGATCGACATCTCTACTAAAGAAAAATAAATTAAATGTGGTCTTAGTTATTATAGTCATATAGTCAGGGCAGATCTACTTACATCATCGTAAATGTACACTGCCTTGCACCTAATATAATAGCTCTTTATTCACTAAAATTTAGTGTGAAACTGTATAAATTTTGGTGAATAAAAAGCTATTTTGGTGAATAAAGAGCTATAAATTTTTCTCAAAATAAAGTTTTCGTTATTATAATAAGAACGTCACATAAAACCCAAAAATTTGGCACATAAAACAAAATTAGCATGTTATATTTCATCTGATTAATTCAAATTTTAGTCGTGGGATGAAATTTAACGTGCTATTTTACTTAGAAGTGATTGGTTTAAAAAGAAAAAATATTTTCTTCTCAATTCCGTTGGGCCCACCACAATTTTTTTATCAAAACTTTTTCTTTTTAAGGGAGGAAAATTTTCGTCTCTCAATTGCCAATGGAAATTTTATTTTCATTCTCTCTAAGAGAACTCTAAAGTTAAACATAGAATAAACAAAATTCCTCTCTCCTCTCATCAGAGCCCTAATGTATCTACAAAATATATTTATTTGGAATATAAATATTTAATATGGTAAGTTTTCTTATTTAAAATTTTAAATTATAAAAGAAATACCAATGTTATGGGGCTTTTTCAGCCCATTACATTTAATCAGCCCATATAGAGTAACTGAATAACCTAACTGAACCAAATGGGTTGGACTATTTACCCAAACTGAGTCACCTTCTCTCGTGATCTTCACCATAGTTAGGGTTTTGCACCACATCAATTCCACCGATGATATAGATCAAGTCTGAATTACAAATCATGCTTGCAAGAGATTTGATGTAAGAATTAGTCGAGTTCCTCTCCGGCTGCTTGCTCTGTTTCTAATGGTAATTGTTGATTTGCTTGAAAATAGTGTCTACTGGTTTGGAGATGTTCCAATGCAATCGGTTAACACGTTAAATTATAATATATAACTGTAAAAGAATAAGTCACACGTTTAAGTGAAAAAGGTTAATACTTTTTTTCTTTCCTATTTCTAGAGAAAATATATGAATTATATTTATATATATCAAATACAATAACCTATAATGAGAATTACAAAATTAATACAAATGACCCAAGAAATAAAGAAACTATTATAATACTTGATTAGTAGAAGAAAGTTATGAGGCCAAGGTATAAGAAAACAAAAACTAGACTTCTTATGGCCCAATAGAAAAGCCCATAGATCAATCACCTAATGGCACTCAGTATCCCGTGTGACGTCGTTTCGATTCGTCTCAATTCGGACGCCGTTTCTCGCACGAGCGCGTCTATGAAATCCCGCTCAATCTCTGCGATGATCTCTTCTCCTTCCTCTTCAACCTTCTTCGTCTCGAGAAGATCGTCGCCCATCGAAGCGATTTGACAACGCTTACGGCTATATCTCTCAACAGCAGAACAGACCTCGCCGATTAGCTCCGATCCATGATAGTTTCGGCGTTTTTTCGCGACAGTTTCAATCAGAATCTCGCTCACCAGATCGAACAAGAGCCTTCGGTTGCATCGCAGAGCCAATGATCCCGATGGTTTTTCTCCTGAGTGCTCTAGTTTGCAGAAAATCGAAGGATGAAGCATTGTTGCAGAGGAAACGGGTGAGTCGGTGTTGATTCCCGCCATGTTCATTATTCTTGTGATGTAGTCTTTCTCACAAGTGATGGAGTAGGAGGACGCAGAAACGGTGGCTGCAGCGTCCAATTTGTAATTCCTCGCCACCTGTGGACTATTCTCCTCATTCCATTTCAGCCCTTCAGGTGCATTTACCTATAAGACAAACATGACAAGTGCACTGTTTGTGCTATTCTCCTAACGAAAACAAACAAACAAACTCGAACCAGATTACCTGTTTCTTTTTCTGAGGAGGTTTTGTGGCAGAGATGTTTTCAAGATCGTCTGACTTTGGGATTTTCTTAGGTCTCTTCTTGTGTAAAGGATTACTACAACGGTTAGCTTTAGCATCTGTTGTTTCAGACAAGAAAGCCTCTCGCTGCTTGATTCGAATATCTGGTGTTGGAGAAGGCTTCATGGGACGTTGAGTGAACCTTTTTTCACTTTCCGCCTTCTTGCATCGGTTGATTGGTCTTAGTTCCCTTTGTTTTACTCTTTTCTGGCTCTGTTTCTCTCCAGAGTCTTTTGATACGGAAACAAGGATGGTCGTCGTTGGCTTTGACTTCTGTGTGGTCTGTTCTGGTCTGAATGAAGATTGAAGGGTATTAGTTTTGTTAATGGTGCTTGGTTTGTTCTCTTTATCTGAAAACCTGGTTCTTGGTGAGCAAGAAACTGTTGTGTCTCTTCTAAACTCATTACTGTTTTCTAATTGTCCTGCCTCTCTGTTCTTCACCGAGTTTGTTATATCCATACCGACGACTCTTCTGGTGACGACCCTCTCTTTGATCTGCTTTACTATCTGCCTCGCGTAATCTCTGGGACTCCGATTCTCCTCTTGTTCTTGCTTCATCACTTTCAGCCTTGAACAATCTTCATGTTTATTCTCTTTGTTCAGCTGAAGAGAGAGGCGATGAATGTCGAAATCCGATTTCCGAGCAGAGGAGATCCTAGGGCTCTCCGGTAAAGATCTAGTCCCCAAGCGTGTGGCCTTCTTGGAAAGTCTATGGCTCGTGAGACGACTTGCTCCATGATGGGTCATTGTATGAAGATTTGGGAGTGAATGGTTAAGATCAGTTTTATCAGGAAGAAGATCAAGACCCATTAGTCTAGCCACCAAGTTTGGTGTTTTGCTGCCTGGTGAGTTGCAGATTTCAGACGAAGAAGTGGAAGTATCGGTCGCAAGAGCCCTGAGTCTTGTCCTCCTTGTCCCTATCTCTGTTCTTACTCGCATGCTCACCTACAATTTCAAGGTCCTTATCAGAAGATTAGCTCAATAAAACAAATTAGTAAAAACTTTTGACTTACAGGAATGTTCAAACTTTGTTTGTCCTTAAAGGATGTTGACGGCAAAGACTCCTCTATTATCTTCAAGCCTGCAAATTTCACAATAACAACAACAAACTCCTCTGTTAGTGTCTAGTCATCTCTGAAACTTGAAAACCCAACAAAAGCTTACGAGATTCAACTTAAGCTGTGTGAGAGAGAAGAAGCATACCTTTTGACCTTGAAGGAGAATCAATGGTGAGGTGATGGTGAGAAGAGAAATAGAAATGGTGGAAATCAAACAAGTGATAAAAAGCAGCCATGCATCCATTTGCTTTTCTCTTTGACTCCGAGGAAGCGATTGCTCCGCCGTCGCCGCCGAGTCTGTGGCAGTCTCTTCCCATTTGCAGTAAGAAAAAAGCTTACACCTTTTGTTTGTGAAGCTTTAAACCTTTTCACCCCTTTAACACAGTGAAAAGGGACTGACAAAACAAAGTTTTAAAAAGCAACAAGAACTCTGCCGGAGCAAAAAACAAAGGAATGGTTTTTTTTATTATCTTTTCTTCTTCTTTCTGTTTTTGGTTCTTGAGTTTTTTACCAGACAAGAGATATTGGAAGCAGCTCTCTCTCTATGAAATTCTCTCTCTCTCTCTCTCTCTCTCTTACATTGGGAATCGAAGAGAGGGAGGTGAAGAATATTTAATGTGACAGAAATGTTTATTCAAAGAGAGGATAATAATTACAGATAATGAAACTGTAGATTGTTACTTGTATTTATTAGATAACGATGGCCACGCACAGACAGCTTGAGTGTCTACAATATCATTTCCACCACACTTCATGTCTCTCTCTACTAATTTGTGTTTTTCAAGTTTTCAACTTTACAGAATACTCATAAAACTTAAGGTTGTTCCCTGTTGGGTTTTTTTTCTTTTTCTTTTCGCTGGAGAATAAATTATTTGATTTAGCTTCCGTAACAGAATATTCTCACCATATGTAAGCAGTTTGTTTCATGGTACCGAGATGGTTAGTTAGGTTAATGTACAAATAAATACATACATACATCACCACCATTTTTTCAACTATTGTAGACCTTCGATGTCTTTGTATTTTCTAGGATTTGTCTCTTCTCTTCTTTTAAATCCATCTTTTGAGTTTTTTGGGCTCATCTTTTTGTTTTCTTTATGGCACAAATTTTCTTACACCGTTTACACGTACTTAGATATATTACAGACGTGTTTTGTCTTTTTTTTATTTTCTATTGTATTAATGACGAGTTGAGAGCGTTGACAATAATTAAAGTTGTGTCTAAATCACTTTTAACGTTTGAATGTTTCTTTCCACGCTTTTAGAATTTGCATTATGTTTTCGTTCATAATCTTACACCCTCGTAATAGAATTTTTGGTTTTTTTTTTTGGAAGTTGAACTTTTCTTTATACATACAAAAGTTTTGTTTGTTTTTTAATAGTCATTTTGCACAAAGTCACATGGTTTTTAGATCATTTGTTTCTTACACAATTAATACTCAATTATCCAAATTTGTATTATATATAAATATACATATATATATATATATACACACACAATTAGAGCAGCCCCTACAAGCCTCTAATTTAAGAGAGTCTATAATAAAAAGATTAATTAAAAAAATGGAGACAAGATTCATTTTTGTAACTAATTCATTTTTGAATAATTAAAAAAAAAGGATTCATTTTTAAATAATTTTGGGAGAATTTTGTAAAATACATGCATTGATATTTTCGTAAATAAGTGGTGTATTTTATCAACGTGTACAATAAAAAGTTGTGAAAATATCATGTTATATTATCTGATGATACTATTTTATATAATATCATATTTTTTTAACATGCACAATAAAATACCGGATTTCGAGATGAAGATTCAGCACATTTGTAATCCGGATGAACCAATGTGTGTTTATGTGTTATTAACACAAATCACACAGCCCATTAATATTTTTTGATGAGATTAGGATGGCGAGAATTTTATTAAATTTGATCTAAAATTGATTTCGATCAAATATGTATCCATGCTGATGAATGGAAATCATATTCCAAAAGTCGCTAATTATTATTTGGGTGGTCATATTATTTGAAATATATTTTGTCTCTCAACATCTATATTTGGAATCACCAGTGTCGTGCCAAAGTTTTTCGGGGTTTAAGGCGGATTTAAAAAAAGAAGTCTCTATCTAATGATAATTATAATCTAATTTAAACTATATAACATAATGAAAATAAAAAGCAATGATAGATAAAGTCTAAAATTTTAACAAAAAAAAAATCTTCTCCTAATATAAGAACGGTTTTGAATTGTGGAGGGATCCTAAATAAAAATATTCTCTAACTACTGTACTAAGACTATTTTTATTTTATTCGGGCCCTTCAAAATTAATATAAAGTCGGGGCCCTGAGGCAAATGCCTTTTTCGTAACACCGTAGACACGGCCTTGGGAATCACACATCGGAAATTGTGATGGATCTAAGTAGTATATAAGAGATATATGTCAATCTACTCATTGCTAATTGATTTTGAGTTGGAAGCTCACAATCTCACAATTCATCACCGACATATAATATGTCACTAACATTTTATTGACCATGACAACTGATTTTCAAACGCTCTCCTTCCTTCGCAAACCCGATTGTAACACCTTAAAATATGTCCCGAGCTGTTAACGTAACGAATTTGCACATCACCAATTTATTACAATCCATAATCTACGGTAACTTAATATGGAAATATGTAAGGGCCCGATGTTAATAAATTAAGTTTTTGAGAAATGAGAATAAATAAAATCTATCGACCTCAGACAAGATCGAACATCAAAGAGGTTTTGAAAGTGATAGAAGATGTCCATTGCTAATCCTAAGAATACGGCTAAATTTAAAAAAAAAAATATATATATCCCACTTGGAAGAGAAAGGGATGTGTATCAGAGTCCTTCCGGGTCATATCCCATAGGGAAGACTGATGAGTCATTACATAACCACAGTGGAAATCGAATTAATGGGACCATTTTTTAACTTAAAAATAATTAATCGATTAATGTTTTGGAGGTCGTGGGGCAAAGCATGATTTGTCCTGTTGCTCAAACAGTGTCCCAATAGTAGAAGGGTTGTTTTGTATGCAAGTCAGTGTTTAGAGTATTGTCGACGGCAAATCAAGATAAAAGTTTCGTCAGGTTTTCGATGGTCCTATTTGTTTATCCCGCCACTTTCGCGTTTTAATATCTTTTGAATAGATCCCATTCCTCGTGTTTATGTTTCAACCCTATTACCCAAAATTTGAAAGAATGGCAAATCATTATTCATGCATATTTGGAATCATATATTTACTGCTTTAAAAAAAAACGTCAAATCTACCAAAGAATCAAACGTAAATGAGGTTCAATAAATAAGTCTACGGTGAACGTTTTAAATAGCAAGAATACATGGTTTTCTACGAGTTCCGGGGATTATCTACGTTTAGGTTTAGGAATTACCCGTTGGTTATCAAAAAAAAAAAAAAAAATGATGAATCTAGAGTAAAGACAAAAACAAAAGACATTAAACAGCATGCAATGGAATCAAAAGAGTAGTTAGAGAAGATCAGCCATTATAAATGAAACCATTATTGCATATGAGATGAAGACACGAGTAGGAAATTAAAAGGGAAAAGGACACATTTGAGATTTTAAACTAGAAAACAAAAACTGGTTAATACTTTCTACTACAAATTATTTTGAATGACGTCAAAACTGGGTCCTACATTTGGACTCTCCCTGACACAGATCGGTCACAGGTTCACTAAATAACATTATTTGATTATACAGAAGAAGAGCAGGAGCATTAAGATTCACTGTTACTCTTTTGACCTTTCCTTTCCAAACTCCTTCATCTCAGATCAGTTTCAGTTATTTCAGAAGACCCCAAATTTCTTTATTTATTTTTTAAAATCCATATAGGGAGTATGATTACTAGCCATATGAAACTTGTCCTCCATACCATTACCAATCAAGATGATGATGATCAAAGAAACTCAATTGCACAAGAATTATAGACCTAAACTCAAGATGATGATCTAAGAAACCGAATGTGATTGAATGGTTTTTCTTATCAAGTAACACAAGTATATGAGAAAATGAGATTGTCTCTGTGGCTACAGTTCCCGATGTTAAATGATGAAAGAGAACTTACCTGGTAACAATATATGCGACGTCCTTCTGATTGGAAAAGATGGCTTTCCGATGTATGGTATGTATTATATATTTCAAGTTCTACCATCTACATCAAATCCAGCACCTGTCCAACCTCCTCTGCCTTTGTTTATGGTTCCAATTCCTCTTCCCCTTCCTTGAATCTGTGGTTTCTTTTTCGCTTTTGATTCTCCTTCAGCTGTTGCTGGCCTCTGTCCATGTTCTTTACCTCCCTCCTCCTTCCCGTGGTTATTTTCTGGTTTTTCTGGGTGCGTCTGGTTAGCATTGGATGCTGGTGAGCTGTCTACTACAGATTTAGTCTCCGGTTCATGGACCTAAATATGGAACACAATAAGAAGTATTCAACATCTTTAATGTATCTACAGATCGCTAAGCAAATAGAATTGATATTCATGTAACATTTGCAAAGTATTAGCCATGGTTAGCAACATACTCATGCAGGAATTATCCGGTGTCTCTATTGTTAGAATAAGTTGCAACATTAGGAGAAACAGATGGAATGAACACTTGAAGGAGAAATTGCTTACTTGCTGAATAGAAGTAGATGATCTATTTGGATTCAGCGCTTCTAGTCTTCTTTTCAATTCCTCAAGTCTGGCGTACTGTGTATTGCTGCTTTCTTGTACCTATGATTACAGTTTAGAAAAGATTGTGATTTGAATGTCTTTCAATGGGGAAAAAGTAATTCCCATGATCGGTTTTCAACAAAGATATGTACCAGGCGGTTTAAATCTTCGCAAAGCCTCTGCTTTGCTGCTTCTTCTTCCATCACAACTTTTGATGCTGCTTCAAATGCCTGAAAAAGACAAAGAACTTATATGTATAAGAAGTCCATTTAAATATAAAGAGATGAATTGAGATTTATTAATAATCTCTACACTTAAAAGGTAGGGCTAAACAATCTCAAGAAGAGTTGAATGCCTATAGCTCACAGCACGAGATGAGATGCGGTACTCCAGCAATGGAAAGTAAAAACCAACAACATAATCGAATTTCAAAAGGAAAAAGTCAGCAGATCGTTCATTTAGTCAGTGATTAAGAGACCATGATATCTGAAATACCCATTGATAGGACTTGTTTCTACTACTTGCATCACAGCTAAAACTGTAAGAAAACTCATTCTGCTATGGGGCACAACCAGGCAACAGAAAAGCTCTCATCCACCTAAAACTACCTCTATGCCAAGTGAGGTCAGACAAAACATGACAGGAGAAAGCGTTGAGATACATTAGTCAAGAGAGATAAACCTTTCGCGCTTCTTCTTCTCTCAACTTTGCAGCATGGATCTTTTCAGTACAGACTTCAATTTTCTTTCTTAAGTGTTCCAGTGCTTAAGATTTGGACCAAAAAAAGAAGAAGGGAGGTAAGTTAATCGGCCCTCCAATGAAGCAAACCAAAAACCTCTAAAAATGACGGTTGCCAACCTGCTTTCTTAGGCCCAGCGGTGAGTTTCATTTCCATTGTGAGGTTTCCGAATTCCCTTTCGACATCCCTTATTTTTGTATAGTTCTCCTCAATGTATCTAGAACACAATGACAAATGAAGTGGAAGTTTCAGAAAACGAAACAGCTAGATTTGATTCTTAGAGCAACCGTGTTCAAAAGTCTCTTAAATAGAGATCCCAGTATTCTCTAGGAGACTATGATCATCTCTACCTTAGGTAACTTAAAACGACACAAGGAGAAGAATGCAACATAAATAGAGATAACTCCATGAGGTGGAGTTCCAAAACCACTAATTCTGACAAATAATCAAGCTTAAGATGCGAAAGGCAGATTTGGGAAGACAATTGCTGACAAATTTTCTGTAAGTCTATGTGTTTCCTCCTAAAAAGTTGTTCATGTTTAAGAAAAAACCATTCATACAAGAAAAAATCACAGTAAATCTATCGAGAATAAGTCCCTTAGAGCTACGAGTTATAGATCAAGCAGCCAAAAGGAGAATCTGAGATCGCAAGATGCACACTAGATTCCTTTCAAATCAAACAAATACATGAAACATAATCCCAGAATTAGAAAGGAGTACTTACTTCTTCAACTGAAGCTGCTCTTCCTCGATTATCTAGTTTCGAAAAAGAAATCATCAAAACAAGAGAAATCGCATTCACTCACACGAACACAGAGACTAATTTTACCTTCTCTGTGTAAGCAATAACTGGAGCTTCTCTCGCAAGGCCATCGGGTCCGATCTCAGCCTTCAGTTTTGGATCCGAAGCCATCAATCTTCCCTTCTTCTCTCAAACTTCAAAAAATCGATCTAAAACATGCTCCGATTTCTTCTTCCTCCTCACAATTTCCTCAACATTCCATGATTCGCGTTTACTTTCCACTCTTCGCTCTGCTCTGGATCCACGAAACCGATGGAGGAACGTGAAAAGATTTTTAACGGTGAAACGAAAAGTTTAAAGTTGGTTAAGTTTTCACTCCACGTTCCCTTCTTAACGCCGTTAACATAAGCGAAATGTCGCTTATGACCCCAGCACCATTCCCAATTGAGTTTTGAGGGTGTCACGTGCTATGAATTATCGGTTTTGACTAACAACAACAATTAAATGGTTCGCTTCGGTATAAGTTAGCGAGATTTGTCGTTTCCGTTGGTGTCGTTCTCGTCCCAAAAAAACGGCATGCAGTTTACAACAAAGCGGAATTTGTTTCCTTCTTTAAGATAAAGCAGCTTAACTGAATATAACCAAACCTCAAACCACCCCAATACTAAAACTCCGGGAGATCAACAAACTAGAAACACAACATTCTCGAGTTCCTACAAATTGGGAAAACAAAACACATACACAAAGATACAGTAAAACGGTAATGAATAGGTTTCCTCAAAAAGAGACATTGAGTGAGCATTTTAGGAGCGCGCAGCAGAAGTCGAGAGGAGATCTTGAACAGCATTCATGGTGGGCATTGCCGGAATCGCTCCTCTCTCTGTTACTGTAATTGCTCCACAAGCGTTTGCGAATAGAAGCGCCTCTCTTAGTTTCTTCTCATCCTGCATATTTCACATAATTGATTAATTTCAGTCTAGTTTAAAAAGCCAGACAAGGTAAAATGAAAGAGTTTTAAGTAAGTACTTTGAGAAGAGTGAGATCAGAAGCTAAGCTGTTCAATAGACCGCTCACGAACGCATCTCCTGCCCCCGTTGTATCAACCGCCTTAACTTTCACTCCAACAACTCTACCTTTAAAATCCTACAAGACAAATATAGCTACAAGAATATGTAATCCAAATATTGATTAGGTACTGAAGAAGCAACTTCAAAAAGACTGAGCAAACCTGAGTGTAGTATCTGCAGCCATTAGGTCCTTCTGAGACAACAAGAAGTTTAAGATTGGGATGAAAGAGCTTTTGCAACACCACATCATCATCATAAGGATCATCACCACCAGTCAGGAATGTAATCTCGTCCTCGCTAATCTGAAAACTCTCAGGCAAGACTTGTGTCATTATAAGTACTAGGAATGAAACTGATATTTCACCCAACTTTTCAAGTAAAAAAATCATACCTTTATAACATCTGCTAAATCCCAGATACTCATTATCTCTTTCCTTGCAGCTTCTTCTGATGGCCACAATGGCAATCTCAAATTCGGGTCATATGACAAGAGACTCCCTGAGGCTTTAGCGATTTTCATAGCTGCAAGCTGAGTCGACCGGCAAGGCTCCTCGATCAAACTGATGGAACCGTAATGAAAGATCTTGGCCTGTAATTAAACAAAAGAAGTCAGTGGGACTTAGCCTCATTAAAAATATGGATCAAAAGTGGGAAAAATCTACCTTTTGGATGAGGTTTTTGTCAAGCTCAGATTCCAAAAGAAGCATATCAGCACTCGGGTGCCTGAAGAACAAGAACTCCCTCTCCCCATCAGCTCTTAGTGTAACAAAGGCGAGAGCAGTCCGTGCATTGTGGTCGAATCTCATCCCGGAGTTATCGACATTGTTCAGCCTTAGAATATCAGCTAACATTCTTCCAAACTCATCATCACCAACCTGAGTTTTGAAACAAAATTGAAACTAAGATTGGATATAAAACAAGAGCCCCTTTGATTCATCATCAAATTGGAAAACTCAGACCTTTCCAATGAAAGCAGAAGAGCCACCGAGTCTAGAGACACCAACCGCTACATTTGCAGGTGCACCTCCAGGAGCTTTCTTGAAAGCTGGTGCTTCAGCGAGTGAAACACCTCCCACAGTTGGAACAAAGTCGATCAACATTTCACCGAAGCAGACCACGAGAGTTTCAGAATCTCGTGTGTCGATGGTTAGATTCTTGTGATTACCTGTTACCACCAGAACATGAATCAAAACTCGAATAACTTAATCAAGTTTCTCGCTTTTCTTTAATCAAACGAAAAAACACAAGATGAAAGAAAGACTCGTTTTTCTCAATAGTAGGATCAAATGAAATCAAAATTCTGATTTCATCTGCTTCCAACCTCGCATGCCTCGAATCATATACAAACAGAGAGATCTATAGACCGAAAACCCAAGAAGATAAATCCATCAAAGAACAAAGCTTTGAAGAAAAACAATCAAACCCAGATACTTAAATTCCATGAAAACGAAAAACCCAATTCGTATCCAGCTTGATAAAGATCATTCCATATCGCCAGATCAAGAACAAAAGAAAACACAAGAAGGAGATTTCAAACGCACCGTTTTCACCCATTTTCGATGCCAGAGATCTTCAGATTGGAAAAACAAAACGGAAACAGAGCGATCTAACTAGGAACAGAGAGAAGAGAATCGGAGAGTTATGCGAAGAGAGAGAGAAGAGTGCGACAAAAGAGGAGAAGATTTGAAAATTCGTGTGCTTGCTTTGCTAATTGTTAGTAGAGATGAGATGAGGAGGCGAAGTTGGTTATTTATTAGTAGGGACTCATTGGTGACGTCACAAATGTGTGAATTTTCCGGTCGTGCTACAAACGGTGTGTGTGAGTGTGAAAAATCCAATCTGTGGACCGACAAAACAATAACCAAAAAAGGTTAATTTTTTTTCCTATATGGAAATTAAGTTAAATCAACGTGTTCTCCAAGGGAAATTATGTGAACTCGTAATTGATTTTACAGTTTTTTTTTTGTTCGGTCAATCTACAGTAATTATCTTTTATTTGAATCGTTATTAATACGATTATTATTTACAAGTAACCTATATTTATGTAGTGAAAATTGCGTGCTTAATGTGGCATGAAACATGATTTGGATGTGTTTTTTGTTTCTTCCCGTGAAGTCCGATTAGAAAGGAGCGTCCTCGTTCTTTAAATGGCAGAGACTTGCGTTCTTGATTTCTTTTGTAGTTTGTTATGTTGATAGTTATTTATTTAAAGGGAATATCAACGAAAGCAATTGCTAGACAATACCTTAATTTCTTAAACTTGACAACGAATATACACTTCTTGCCAAAGTTGTGACTTGTTGCAGAGTGAGATGAGATGTTTTTCAGCAGATTGGATATGTATGCTCTACAGATCCGGCCCCGAGCAAGTTTGGGTTTGTGGCCGATCTACATTTATATATTTTTGCGGTTTCCAATTTCTAAAATATTTCAGTAGGCTAGTGATGAACTATAGCATCCAATCCAAACGAATTAAATTTCGTCTAAGTATTATTATAGTCGACCCGAACCGAAGAAAACAAGTAATCGTCGAGTAAACAGTACAATCCCTCAAACCATATAACATCATTATCAATATATAAGTAACTCACATAATGAATGTCATATTCAGTTTTACTCGAGTAGGATTCCCTACTATTCGAGAGCATGCGATTAACTAGGTTTTCCATTACTCGAATTCACATACTGCAAATTCTGAACTAAGTGAACATAGGGAAGAAATTGCATATGTAGAACGTGATTCTCAAGTGTTCCACTCGTCTCGAAAAAATGGAGCTAAAATGATATTGTTTTTTATTTTTTTGAAATACACCATATAATATGTAACAAAAATATAAATGTAAATAATTTAATTACATATGTATCATGTTCTAAAACAATAGCGAAGTATCAACATGTATTAGAAAGATCATTGAAAGGGATTTTAAAAGACCATTGTACAACTGAAAATGAGTATCGCAATTTTACAAAGATACATGGTTTTTAACGTTTAAGTTTTGTTTTATTTATATATTTTTATTTGAGGGATGTGTAGAAGATGGTGGTGGAGTTATTTTGTCCTTGGATGTTCATACTAGATGGAATTCAACTTATTTGATGCTTGAGAAAGCTTTGAAATATCAGAGGGCTTTTAATAGGTTTAAAGTGGTTGATAAATCATACAAGCATTGTCCTTCGAATGATGAATGAAAAAAAACAGCAAACATATTGGAGATTTTGATGCCGTTTTACAAGATTACTGTCTTAATGTCAGGTACAAGTTATTCCACTTCTAACTTGTATTTTGGACAAGTGTGGAAGATTGAATGCTTGTTAAGGGCGAATGAGAGCCACAATGACAATGATATCAAAGGCATGGCTTCTAAGACGAGAATCAAGTTCAATAAATATTGGGAGCAATATAGTGTTATTCTAGCTATGGCCGCCGTCCTTGATCCTAGAATAAAATTTAAACTCGTAAAGCGGGTTACAATGAACTCGATCCAAGCACTTGCGAAGCAAATTTGGAACACATAAAGTCAAAGCTAAAGTCACTTTTCGAAGATTATAGCATAAGATATCCTACAGCCACAAGCTCTGCAAGTGTTTCTTCTTCTCAACATGAAAACAATAGAGAAGGAAGAGACAGGTCAGACATTCTAGACGTAAGTTCTTGACTTAAATATTATTTTATTTATTTGTTTTCATACTATGACTTTCTGAATATAATTTGGAATGTTATAGGATTTGTTTGAACTAAGATGATATCCCAGATGAAATAGAGCAAGGAAAATCTGTCTTGGATATATATCTGGAGGAAACGAAGTTCGTGATAAAAAATAATTCTAAGATGTGTGTCTTGGACTATTGGAAAGAAAATAGGGATCGTTTTGGAGCTTTGGCCTATATGGCATTCGACATACTAAGCATTCATATTACTACTGTGGCATCAGAATCATCTTTCAGCATTGGTTCCCGTGTTTTAAACAAATATCGAAGTCGTCTTCTTCCTAAACACGTCCAATCTCTACTCTGCACTCGATCTTGGTTATTTGGTTTTACAGCTGACAAGAATGGTAATATATTTTTATTCACTTGTTAATTATCTACGTGAATTGCCATTAGTATGTTTCATCATATTTAGTTTTTCTAACATGTACTTTTTCTTGTAACTTATAGATGAAGATGATGAGCATGATGAGCAAGTAATTCATGGATCATCTGAAGACTCTCAAGTGGAATAGATTCAACAACCATTCGATGGTCATTTTATTGTTTTATTTTATTTTTTATTATTAGACCTTGGATTTGATTTACCATTCGATAACAATATTATTTGGATTTGTTTTTACTGTTGAACATTTAAAGTTAATTTTGGATTTTATAGTAGTTTAATTTTTAATTATTTTATTCTTATATTTATTTTGTATTAGCTCGCGAGCTAGCTCATTTAGATCACGATCTAGATGATCTGAGTTCGAACTTATGAATATAAGCTCGTATAATAAATGAACTGAGCTGAGCTGAGCCGTGAAATATTCTTACTCATCATGAGCTGAGCTGAGCCGAGCGAATTAGCTCAGTTTGACATCCCTAACAGAACATGGTCACGTTCTTATGCCAAAGTTTAAGATATTTTGGTTATGTTTACATTTCTTTATAATTGGCAATGTTTATAATTCATTTAAAAAGTTTAGTAGTTTTCTTTACTTTGTTTAATGTTTTGTTTGTAGGAATCAAATAATGAAGTCTCTTCCTTCATTGCTGTGATGAAAAAATACACTAAAAATATGACGAACCATATATTGATTAAATGGCACAATCAATTGCAGAAAAATATGATGAATATGTGCAAGAACACTTGTCACATATGGAGTCTTCTAATGATGATGTTTAACAGATCCTTTTACCATAGAGGAGATAAATAAAATCTATGTTAATTTTTTTTTTTTTTTAACATATGGAGCACTTATGTTTTTTTACATATAGTTGGAATATCAAAACAAGACCGTGAATTTAGACTTGAATCACTTTAAAAGTGGAGTTCATATGTCTTTAAATGGTTCGTCGGGTTTGATATACTCCGATTTTTACGATTTTTAACTATGGTTTTAAAGGTATTTTTAGTGTTTTTGAATTTTCTAGTGTCTTTACAGGTTTTAACACAATTTGGACCGAAAATAACAAAAATGCAACATATGCAGTTTCAGGATAGATCCGAAGTACCAGATGTTTGAGATTCGTTGAAGGCCTTAAACTTATTGGATTGATCTGAAATTTGGAGCGAAGATATCCACAAGAGTTACCTTTCATCCAGAAGTAGTCTCAATGCATTTAGATCAACGGTTCAAAAGTTATGACGACTTTTCCCAGACATGTCTAAGCAAATCGACTTCAAACTAGAAGCAGAGGAACCTTCCACCCGAGGGTGAGAGACCAAAATCATGAGGTCACGATACCCCTGTCCTCGGGGCACTTCCTGTACGCATATAAGGCCCAAATCAAGTCCTAAGTCCATCAAACTCTTCCTAACTCAAAGGGGAAAGACCTACAAGACCTAGAAATTTTCCAAGACCTATAAATATACTTCTTCTTTATAATTTTTGAGGCATCCACAACACAAACACCAAAAGCCAATAAATTTACAGCCACCATACAATATTTTCATACTTCTTATTATTTAAGGGGGAAGAATCATCCTCTTTGTAACCATTGAAGAGATCGTTGAACCCTTGTGCTTTTACTTTAATCTAATTATGCAATTCTTCTTATGTTATTCTATGTTGAATTGCTTGATCATGACTGAGTAGTTTTTTTGTTGGGTTTAAGGGTATTCAAAGGGATTCATGTGATTGGTAAAGTTAGGTTGTTATATTATGATTTTATTCTTTTAAGAAGTTCTTCGTTCTAGATTTATACGTATTGCATATTATTAGAGTAGCTAACTAACAGTTGATTCTCGGTTGATAGACCCACCAAAAGTATTGATTTATCTCATGAACTAATCTAGACAAGCATGACATCATAAGCTGCGAAAGTTGACTTATGGAGTATTTGTAAATGTTAATCGAACCTGAATTATTATTGCATATCTTCCTGCATTATTGCCTGTGAGAGTCAAGTAATAGGGTTGTTTAGATCTGCGAGAGTAGGTTAATTATTTACCAATATTTCTAGTTCTAGAACTATTCTATCGAAATCATCCCTTAATTTAACTGCTTTATCAAATCAATCCATGATCCCTGGAGAATTCCCTGCTACCGAACACTTGTTTTTTTGATATTTTACATCGTTTTTTTTTCCTTGCAATCTGATTTTCGTGACAACCTCTTTATTTTCGTCCTAGCTTCATTCGAATCCGATAGATTTGTAGTGCAGTTTTTTAGTCTCCAGTGGTTCGACCCCTAAGTACTACTATATTTGATGTGCACTTGATTATAAATTTAAAACATGAGTCACATCAGGGTTCTCCACAAGTTACTAAAAAATTTGGAACGTTAACTCGCGAATGAAAGAATTGGAACCGAATTGCAAAAAAATTGTGATGACAATATCATTTTTCGGAAGCGACTTGAAACTATGGACAAAAATAGTTGGGTCTCTTTCCAGTCCGAATGTGTTAGATTCAACAACTTCATCTGCTTCTACTCCACCATCATGAACTTCTACTTCTCCACAAGCTCTCATGGGTTTAAGTTTGTTTTCTCGTGCTATTTAATTTTGTTTTAATTTGTTTGTTCATGCTACTTAACATGATTTTAGTTTGTTTGCTTATGTTACTTAAACGTAGGCCATATCTAGATATTTTTTTATGAGAACAATTTCATTTTCAATTTAATTTTTTAGTAATTTATTTTAGAGTATTTGCACCTGATAGCAACCAATTATCAAGTAATTGGCAAAATAACCATGGCACTATTTAAGTAACTGTGCATACTTCAATAATCCCATTGTGTCCCTATATTGGTTTTATATAGGATACATAGGTGTAGAGTGTTTATATTTATGTTGTCAGAAGAAAATCAAAAGAAATCTTTTTGAATTAAGTCTATACATACAAAACTATATACATAAATGAGTGATGATAAAATGGAAGAAAGAAAAAGAGAAAGAAGAAGTTATAGCAGACGTCTCTTTGTTTGGAGAGAGATAGAAATTGTGAGTGTCTTTTGTTTGGGTTGCAGTAATCAGAGGAGAGTTCCGAGGCTACTACGAGGTTTGAAATTCGGTGATTCTCCAGTGAAATATCCGACTATGTTAGATTTTGACGCCGTCGATTAAACGGTAAGTGCTTTTGGCCTGGTTTTTTTCTCATTACTAGTAGGGATTTTTCTCCAAATTCTGTTTCAAATCAGTGCATGTTACAGATCCAATATTTTTCTCACATAAGGAGTTACCGGAGATGGGGGAGAAGCCGGAGTGACCGGTTGGAATTAGGGTCACCTCATATGGACCTTCAAGCGGGATAAGATCAATTATAAATGCCCTCGAATAAGAAGAAAAAGAGGTAATTCGGAATTCGTCGTTTGGCAATCGAAAAAAGCTATCGTCCGAGTTGACTCGATCATCACTGAGTCGACTCAGTGAGCCAACTCGATGAGTTGATTTGAGTGCACCAAAACTACAGTAAGTCATTTTCAGCGAAGGCAACTTGGAGATGAAGGATAGTAAATTTGACCGGAGAAAGATGACCCATCGTTGAGCCTTGCGAAGCTCGTCGACATAGCCAAGCACCGTGATTCCATATTTTTAGTTAGATGAAAATATCACACGTTAGATAGATAAAAACTATTTTAATTGATAACATGAATATTATCTGATATATGTGTCAAGGTATCAAGTATGAGGATTTAGCATTGCAAACCAATGGGAACGTCTAAATTTAGCTGTTAATGTATTTTGTTATCCATCTAACTCTAGTATCTTAAATTGTGTCTGTATGATGTTAAAGAAATATAACTAACCAGCAATGTACTCAGATAAATAATATATTAACCACCAACATAATTTTAACCGACTAACATTTAGTGTAAAACGTTGTACAAAGCGTAAGAAACAAGCATATTATCAATCTAACTAAACTATTTTCCGCCAAGTAAGAAATTAACCTCTAACATTTTACGTTGAAGTCTAACTTTTAGTTGTCTAATATATTAACCGTATAACTAATTTATTGTCCTTACCAATATTTTTCAATGAATAACAAATTAACCATATATATCATGAGATAAACATCTAAATTAGATGCCAAATCATTAATCGACCAACGAGTATGATAAAATATTTTTCATAGTCTAAAAAACTACTTAATTATCGATACAAATCATTTATTACATGCCATGTGAAAAATTAGCTCGATAACAATCATTAAACATCTAACAATCCATATTACAAACAAATAAAGTGTTATCCGCTATTACACATGTTGGCAAAATAACTATGAGTTTAGACGACTAATTTTGAATTCGAAAATACAACATCAATACATATTATTTAACTATATACATCTCCACCTCCGCTGACTTGCAGAGCTGAGTTGACTCGGAACTGACTCGGTGGAGAAGAAGCACCTTTTATGATTAGAAAAAATTGATTAGATGATAAACTTCGGTGGATGTATGTGAATGGCGACGAAGAAGAGTAGTTAGGAACAAATCTTCGCTTGAGTTTCATTGGATATTCGCCAGATCTCATCCGATTACACCATATCTTCCACTAATTTTCAGCGGATCTTCCATCACCACCTATTTTGCTACCATCAAAATCGCTTTCGCAATCATCACCACTAATTTTTCCGTCGGTGTTGATTTTATTTTGTGCAGAACTTTTGATGAAAGAGAAAAGAAGAAAGATGAAAGAGAAAGAAAGATATGAAAGAGAAAGAGATATCTATAAAGATATGGAACAAGATTATTCTCTTTCTATATAATATTATATATATACACGAGATTTTATCGCTTCTCAATATACACACATACACCACTTTTGAGGGGTTTATCGTAAATCATCACGAACCATGATACAGTGATATTGAGTTTCAGATTCTCACTGCTAGTTTCCTAATTATGCTATTTTGTATGGTTTTGTAGCTAGTTAACTCTTTATTTTATTTACCTAATTTATTTGTCAATTATTTTATTTACCTAATGATATCATTTTTATAATTATATACTTTTTAATAAATTATAACTAAAATTATAACTAATACTAGCTAAAATGTTATAAATCCTACAACAATATATAGTCACAATTAATGACAATTTAGTTTCCAAAAAAGTATAAGAAATATATATGATTGTGAGAATAATTTAGTAAAAAGCTAGGTTAAATGGAAATTCTGTCCGAGGTCCGTTTCCTGTTTCAGAAACGAAAATGCGTTGAAAACGTGGGAAACCGCATTGGAAACGTGTTTTCTAAATATTCCAGTTTGAAAATGCGATGGAAACGCGACAGAGACTTGTATTTTGTTTTTAGAAACGTAATTAGTAAATAATTAAGAAATGTATGATGAGATTAAATGATTAATTTGATTAATTAGGGTAAGTAAATGATTAATTTGATTGTAGATGAGATTAATCTTGAGATACTTGGGTTTGAAAATCTTTCACTGGATGAGCGATAGTTGGAGGCAGTTTTGTTTGATGGAACTCATGAAAATGAGAATGAAAAAAATGTTTTAAATATTTAATTTCGAACAGTATGATCTTTATATTTAGCTAAACTATTTAATATTTATGTATTCGATTTGTGTTGATTTAAAAATTCTATTTTTAATAGGATTTAGATGTTTAATGTTTTATTACATATTTTCATTATTATCATATATATGTATATTATATATGTTATATATTATATATACGTTTCTAAAACATTTCCATATTTATATTCTTCAAAAAAACGTTTCTACGTTTCGAAACGTTTCGTTTCCGCGTATCCGTTTCTATTTCAATGTAACCTAGATAAAAAGTGACGACAAATTTTGGATGCCAAATTAGTAGCTAATTATTATGGATTTAGTTTTAATGATAAGACGTGACGAAGTTAGGACAATGAAATTGTCGCAAATAAGAAATAATAAATGAAGAATTTTAGTCATCATTGGTGATGATTCGAGACTATAATTTCGTTGTAATGAGTGATATAATTGGAATGTTTATGACAATTACGAAATACAACGATTTTGAGACAATGTTTATATTCGGTAATTGTAATAGATATGCGACGATTTTTTAGTCACAACTTGTGTCGATTTGATACTATAATTCTGTAGTAATGATTGACATGATTGAGACGTTATGACAGTTATAAAATACGATTGTTTTGAGAAGATGGTTTTAGGCGGTAATTGTGATGGTGGTTACTAGATATATATATATATATAAGTTTGTGATGATTACAATGTCTTTATTATTACATGCTTCCTTATAATTTAAATTAAAATTAAGTGTCTTTTTTATATTTTTTACGGGAATTAAGAAAAAAGCTAAATATCTTGTTACACACTTGATTGCATATTGAAATTCTATAGTATTTAACTGTTATGTTATCTCCTTGTTGTCTAAATATCCAAAGTTCAAATCAACCACTAAATAAAATTATAACAAAACAATTAAATACTATAATATTTAGACAATAAATGCATAACATCTAGGGGTGAAATATTATTCGGAATTTGAGATCCATTCCGAGATTCGCTCCGATCCGTTTCGAAAATTAGGATATATGGAATGTCCGGATCCGGATAATGATAGTAAAATTTCGGATTCGTTAAAAACGGACCCGAATATGGATAGTAAAATTTCAAAGTCTGGATATCCGGATCCAGATGAATTAAATATATTAAATATATATATATATATATATTTTTTTTTTACATATATTAAGTTATATATATATATATAAATTGATTTTAGTTCTTTTTCTAATATATCATATTTATTTTGAAAAATATTATTCAAAATTTTAAATTATAATTTTTTTAGTATTTAAATTTTTTTTTTTCCGGATCCAGATATCCGCAGATATCCTGATTTTTTATCAGATATCCGAAGTCTGGATATCCGGGTGCCACGAATCTGGATCCGGACGCCACAAATCCGGATCCTGATACTTTTACCACGGATCCGGATATCTGATATTCCAGGATACCCGAAATCGTCCACCCCTAATAACAATTAAAGAGTATTATGTTAAGCCCTTGATTGAGTATTGAAATTCTTAATTTGATTTAACTGACTGCGAGCAGCGATGAAGATTTTAAATCGCATAGATGAAGATTTATTTGAAAACGCAGCGATTCCAAAACAAACAATACAACGTGTGGCTGATAACAGCTGTTTATCGCTACTGCCAGTGTGAAACGAAAATGGGCAATGTTTATGTTTGGATTGCCACTTAGACATTATATTTCGCACAAGATGATTCATATTCCCCATATGAACTATGGAATCAATGAATGAATGACGTGGCTCCTCGAAACGTTCGTTCCGATCAATTACACACTCTCTTTTCCCCCAGATCTCTCCCTTTCCAATCTCTTCCCACTGCGACTGTCATCCACAATGGCGTCGACCTGTGCGAGATTCGATTCCGTATTTCTCTTTTCTAGGTTCGCCGCCGCCAAATATTCGCCGCTCTGTCCGTCACCGTCTTCTCTTAGAACCAAGCCGAATCCGCGTTTGCACTCGATTACAGCATCCTCTGGGGCTATCGTCGCCGGAACCGAAAGCATTGAGGTTGTTTTCTTCTTCTGATTCCGTTCTCTCGCTGCTTTTTGACAATTTTCTTGGTCCTTTATGGATTTTTTTTTTTTTTTTTTTACAGATTAAATCGTTGCCGACGAAGCCCATCCAAGGCCAGAAGACTGGAACAAGCGGTCTCCGTAAGAAGGTACTATACTGACCGCTTATCGAATCAATTTCTTCTCTTCTCCTTGGAGGTTGAAAATTTTACGTTTAGAAAAAAAAATCAAACATACGTATTGGTTCAGGGTTTTATCACAAGTTTGAGTTTGATTTTTGTGATCATAGCATGTTACTGTTCGCACTTGTTGTCTAAATATCATCCAAACTCTGTGTTTCCAATAAGTAATCATTTAGTCTATGGTTATCAACTCTATGCTGAGCAGGGCCAAGTTAAGATATTACAAATAAGATTATTGAAGTTGCTATCTTTTATAATCTATCAGTTTTCCTTTGGATATTTATGACTCCAGGTTAAAGTTTTCATGCAAGAGAATTATCTAGCCAACTGGATCCAGGTTCTGTTTCTTAGCTCCAGTTTGATTTTCAATTTAGAATGGATGACTTTTTTTTCATGGCAAACCTGTGGTTAATAATTTTTAATCCTTTCTGTGGTCTAGGCATTGTTTAATTCATTGCCACTGGAGGACTATAAGAACGCGACGTTGGTTTTAGGAGGTGATGGTCGTTACTTCAACAAAGAGGCTGCACAGGTTATTTTCAGTTTCCTTGTATGCCCAAAAGTTTTCTTAATCAGCTCATTTCATTCTTGAAGCCGTGTGCTTTTCTTACAGATCATAATTAAAATTGCTGCCGGGAATGGAGTTGGGAAAATTTTAGTTGGAAAGTAAGTTTCCTTAGCCATTTAAAGTTTCTCGAATGAAATACAATTGTGAAAGATTGGTCTTCTTAGCTAATTGTGAAATACAATTATTTATGTATGAAACTTTGGGATCAAGTCAACCTTAAACTACAATGGAGTTGTAGAGATCAGTTCCTCTTTGGGTTTCTATTTTTCATGTCATAGAGATTCTCCAATTATTAAGCTGAAAATTAAATACTTGCAGGGAAGGCATTTTGTCAACCCCAGCAGTTTCGGCTGTAATCAGGAAAAGAAAGGCTAGCTTTTCTATTTATATCTTCTTCTTCTTAACAAGTACAAGATCATTTTCTCAATAACTTATATTGGTAATTATTCTCACAGGCAAATGGAGGATTTATTATGAGTGCAAGTCACAATCCTGGTGGACCTGAATATGACTGGGGTATCAAGGTGAAATATCAGTGACATAGTATCTGTGAAAAGCATTTAGCTTGATTTTGAATATAATTCATCATGTGTTAAGATCTGGGTCTTGAAGGACGATGGATTATATTTTATAATCCAGCTTTTCTGGCAATTTGTAGAGGTTAGATAATAATTAATCACCTTTCTTGATCTTTGTTAATTCCCAGTTCAATTACAGCAGTGGTCAGCCGGCTCCTGAAACCATTACTGACAAAATTTATGGAAATACACTTTCAGTAAGTATCTAGTAAAGTTTGATTGAGTTCTCTAGCCAAGTTTTTCCTTCATGATCACTGAGGATTGTGGTGTCCTGTCAATTTTTTGTATAATGGTCTCTTATCTCTGGTACACATTTTTAGATCTCTGAGATTATGGTGGCAGAGATTCCCGACATTGATCTTTCTCATGTTGGAGTTACCAAATATGGGAGTTTCAGTGTGGAAGTTATAGATCCCGTTTCCGACTATCTGGAGCTCATGGAGGTAAGAATATACTCACATGCTTCTTCTGTTCTTTTCTCATGATATTGGGTATGTTAGACATTAGATATGTCCATGTTATTTTATGCAGGATGTGTTCGACTTTGATCTCATCAGAGGTCTTCTTTCAAGATCATATTTTGGGTATGTTCTTACATCTAGAGCCGAACAGGCCAGAAGCTTTTTATGTCTTTTATTTGGTGTTGATGTTCCTATTATTTGCACCTTCATGCCGGTGGCAGAGTCCTTCAACATGCTAAGAACCGAAACTATAGGCTTTGATTTGATGTTCTTTTTTTTGGGGGGGGGGTTTCTTTGCCTTGCCTTTAGGTTCATGTTTGATGCCATGCACGCTGTTACTGGTGCTTATGCTAAACCAATATTTGTCGATAATCTTGGAGCCAAACCGGTATGACTTGGACATTAAAATAAATATTACAAATAGTTTTTGAACTTCTAGACATTTCAGATGATTGATGTTAGGCATCTTTTGTAGGATTCAATTTCCAACGGAGTTCCCCTGGAAGATTTTGGGCATGGCCATCCAGATCCTAATTTGACGTAAGAAACAAACTGAAAGAGAAGTTTCACCATACTCATTTAGTATATAACTTCTATAAACCTTCTTAAATATAGATATGCAAAGGATTTGGTTGATGTCATGTATCGTGACGATGGACCTGATTTCGGAGCAGCAAGTGATGGTATGATGTGGACAGATATCTTTCAAATGTTCTTGTTCTTTTAGCTTAAGAAACATCGTGAATTTAGTCACTATAATAGTGCATTTTTCTGACAGGTGATGGTGACAGAAATATGGTTTTAGGAAACAAATTCTTTGTCACTCCTTCAGACTCTGTTGCTATCATTGCAGCCAATGCACAAGAAGCAATTCCATATTTCCGTGCTGGACCTAAGGTGGGATTTCTTTGCATAAATTGCATTTCACTATTTTCTTCTAGATATAGTACTGTTTAATGTTAATGGATGTCAATCTTATTCTCAGGGGCTAGCCCGTTCTATGCCAACTAGTGGTGCTCTTGATCGTGTTGCCGAGAAGTTGAAGCTTCCTTTCTTCGAGGTCAACCATTTTTAGTCAACAGTTGTATTTTCCAGGTTTGCAACCAGATAAAATTATCAGGATAAATTTCTTGCAAGTTAACTTGTATTTTATAGGTTCCCACCGGATGGAAATTTTTTGGAAATCTTATGGATGCTGGAAAATTGTCGATCTGTGGAGAAGAGAGCTTTGGCACAGGTTCTGATCACATCCGTGAGAAGGATGGCATATGGTACTCTCTTCCTTAAACCTAATGCTCACTAAACAACTGGGTGAATATGCAATAAAACCAACCTTTGACATGATATCATGATGATCTTGATGCAATGTATCCAGTTTATCTAGGATAGTGGCCGTCTTAATGGCTTTATATCATCACGCATCAGTTGGCGAATGGTGTTTAGATCTATTCTGCATTGTATCATGGCATTTTAAGAAATTTTATGACACCCTGATCTCTGGTACTCTAGTGAGTGGAACTCCCAAAATTCTGACCAGAATGAACATACAGTTTTGATTTTCTATGGCAGAAATCCCCCATGAATTACTTCATCATTTGGCTATAGACTCATTACTAAGATTAAGGTGTCATTGAAATTGTTCCCGAATCTGATTTCTTTATATAAACAATGCTTGTTTTCAGTGAAGTTGGTTTCATGAAGCTTTCTGCATATCTGGCTTTTTCAATTCCATTCCCTAGCCTTGGATATACTACTCTGCTTTTATATTGTAGGATGACTCTAACCTCAAATGATAGGGCTGTTTTGGCGTGGCTTTCGATCCTAGCTCATCGCAACAAGGACAAGAAACCAGGGGACAAGTTGGTGTCTGTTGCAGATGTCGTGAAAGAGTATTGGGCGACATATGGAAGGAACTTTTTTTCCAGATACGACTATGAAGTAAGATTGTGTTTGATTTTTGTAACAGGTCTCTGAGTAACTATTTTTATTGTAAAAACCCTTCAGTTTTTTTTTTATGACTGTTTAATCAGGAATGTGAATCTGAAGGAGCCAATAAAATGATCGAGTATCTTAGAGATATCGTGTCTGAGACCAAGGCCGGTGAAAGTTATGGTTAGGTTCATCCCAGACCATTTCTTTTTTCGTACTTAATAACTTATTTTTATTGTCTATAACAACTTTCTTCTCTCAGGAAACTATGTCCTCCAGTTTGCAGATGACTTTTCATACACGGACCCTGTAAGTCTGATAATAAAAATGTCGATGATGATTCAACCATGTATGTACATCAGATATGCTGAGCAAGTTTATATATTTCTGTTAGGTTGACGGAAGTGTTGCATCCAAGCAAGGTGTTCGGTTTGTTTTCACGGATGGATCCAGAATCATATTTCGTTTATCCGTATGTTGTAGATTCTTTTTTGTTTTTTAATTTTTAATCAAATTCATAGTGTCATATGTATAGAGGGACTCATTTGGCCCCCCTATGACAGTGACATAACTTAGAAAGATTTTGTTCCAGGGAACTGGTTCAGCTGGTGCTACAGTTCGAATATACATTGAACAATTTGAGCCAGACGTTTCAAAGCATGATGTGGATGCACAAATAGCTCTAAAACCTTTAATTGGTTCGTTCTTGTTTTGTTTTGGAAGACTTAAAGATGTCCCAGTCATGAGTTTAGTAATGATTTATCTTGTTGTCATGTTACAGATCTTGCATTGTCTGTATCAAAGCTGAAGGACTTCACAGGGAGGGAGAATCCCACCGTCATTACATGAAGAAAAAACTATTCCGTGTCTGATTTCAGCTCCAATGCACATGGTCCTTCCGAAAGGCAAGTTGGGTTCCTGACTTCAGTTTTGTCTCCCATGTTTATTTAAAAATTCCAGAGCAAATGAAATGCTTATCTGTGTAACATATATAAGTTAAATGAGTCTACTATCTACATAAATAAGAGGATATCTTTTCCTCCACTTGTATAGTCATGTTTTACGATGATTCATGACTATAAGATAGACTTATGTCTTGGAAAAGGAAATGCTTAGTGCAAGATATCTATTTGGTATGGCAATCAAAGTCCTGACCACCTCACTGGATACTATACGCACGGTCATGTACCTTTATGATGAGAGCATTCGTCTCTTATGCGGCTTGTTATTGGATGCCTCAACTCAATAATTATCTCTCGCCTACTCCTCTTCATTCATCGGAGGAGGCCAAGTGAATATTCAGTTGCAGGGACAGAGGTGGATTAGAAAGCAGAGAAACTGCATTTGTTTTTCGTTGCAGGCTTCTTTAGCTGACAAGTTCCCATGATAAAGACCATCTCCCAATAGCGCTTCGGAGACCAGTCCATTTGCTGTACAAGTAAGACTTCCACTATACCACACACACACACCCAAATATCAATTTTCGTTGATATTTTATTTTGAATCTTGATGGGTTTGCTGCCCAGGTTTTCGAGTCTTTGGCACTTGCTCACCTCGACCTAACACATATGTTTGCAAGTAGTGTGGGGTTTTGTTCATAGGATGATGGACATAGATATAAATGAAATTATGCCTAGGTTCTTTTCCCACATACGTTTACACAGATTCGTGGTAACTAAAGATCTTTTCTATTTTTTTCCTGTTATGTGCACAAACGCCTGGTCGCATTCTAATATCCTAAACAGTGAGAGACATGCTTTTGGCGTTATTAGTGATAAAGTAACGTCTTTTTCTAGGGGAAATCAAGAAACAAAGATCTATTGGAGATCAGATCTGCTCCCTCAATGTCTAGTGTCATCAGTTAAGGACTCTCTCTCTCCCCACACAATAATGGCACAGGAGGAAATTAAAGAAGGTAATCTTTTCAAAGTGGATAAACAAGTAGAATGGAATGGGAACTCTGTTGTGTGTGCAAGTTGTGAGTGACAAATCAGATGTCGAAATGTAGTCCAGTCGTAGGGCTCCAGCAGTGTTGTGGGTCTATCAGTACCTGAGTGAAATTAGAAAGAGAGAAAACTCAATTAACCACATCATCTCCCTCCTTCCCCACCTTCTTTTTATCTGTTTTGTCGTTTTGGCAACCCCACTTTCTTGTTAGCTGTCCAGTCAAGTGTACCTCTCTCTCTCTAAAACCCTCACCTGAAAACTGGTTGACCTAATAGTATTGGTCAGTCTTTAGGGTTTTTAACGGGTTTTGTTCGCCTGATCCGTTCGGATTTGATCATAAAACATGAGTTTGGTTTCTAGGGTTTGATCATAGAAGCCTGAGTTTTTACATGTACGGAATCCTGTAGAAGAAGAGGAGGACCCTCCTTTTGTTTGTTTTCTCTTTTGGAGATATCTACACTTACCTGCAATTTCCTGTTGTGTGTGATAAGAATAGGAGAAGTTATGGTTTGATAGTGAGATTGTCATGTCTAAAGCAGGACTTTTTTCATCGTTTAGTGAAGGAGGAGGGACCCTATTAGTGGTTTTATAAAGTAGAACGCTCTGTGACAAAGACTAGAATGCTTTTGTGACTTCACTTCCAAACATTTTGATTTTTCTATTTTTTTCCTCACGTTTTTCATTGGTTCGTGCATAGAAAGTTTAAAAAAAAAAAAAAAAAATGGGTCGCTTTTACTTATCTTTGACATCTCTTTTTCTTCCCACTCTACATCATTTTGGCTTTTTTTTCTTTTTCTATTTATGTCAATTGTTTATAATCATTTTGATTTGAATTCCTAAAATAGAAAATGTACAGATCTCTCCACCCTAAAAAAAAGAATAAATTCATGTAACATTATCTCACTAACCGTACTTGTTGCTTCTCATTTCTATGCAACCAGCATAATGTTTTTATTTTATTTTAATTGATAAATGTTTTTAGTATGACTTTTCTTCCGTCAAAAAACAGTATGACTTTTCTTCCAAGTAGAATCGATGGACAAAAATAAACTTGGAGATCTTTATTTATTTGTCACCAATTTGTGCGAAAACGGTTATTTAATTCCTCAAGTTTTGTAATGTCGCGATTTTATTCCACAACTATTCATGTTTCACTTTTATTCTTCAAATTTACATTGACTTCGACAATCAAGGTTTAAAAAAATCAACCTTAACGTCAATTTAACGGTTGAATTTTTAAGCTTTAATTGTCGAAGTCAACGTAAACTTGAGGACTAAAATTGAAACCCGAATAATTGAAAAATAAAAACGTCACATTGCAAAACTTGAGGAATTAAATGACCGTTTTCCAGTCTTACTTATTAATCTAGTATACGTTAATACACATTAAAAGCATAAATACAATCCATAGCAAAAAAAAAAAAAATTTAGTGTACATTATATGATATTACAATCTCATAAAAAACTAATATAAACACAAAATTTTAAAATACTAAAACTTAGACCCTAAATAGATAACATATATCTTAAACAAAAAGCTTAAATTTCACTAGAAATCGAACATATCAGGAATCGACTACCGATTTTTTTTAAAAGATATTCCAAATGTGCTAATAAAACTAAATTTAAATAATAAAGTGTATCATATAATTAAGAGAGAAATATTCACAATGAATAGCTTTAAGAAACTTCAATGGTAAAAGCTCCATCGAAGATCTAACTTTACGATAACCAGTGTTCGGAGGAACACACTAAAAGCGGCGATTAAGAAAAAATAAAATATATATTTGGTGACGATGCATCAATATTTTAAATGATTTGTGACATAAGTTTTACACATGAAAAATAGTCTTACCATCTATATTATTTATACCATCTATATGTATAATGTGAAGAGTATAATCCTAATTCAATTAATCTTTATCAATTAAAAAACTGAAAAGTAAAACAATTTTATGAGAATCTCGTGATTAAAAAAAAATAGTATGGATTTCTTACAAATATGTATCTCAACTACAATCACTATTTCTTGAATTATATTTCAATTTTATGCCCTCTATCCTTTGAGTTTTCTTTTAAATGTTTCTTGCGTTTTCTTTTCTTCTTATCCCAAATGGTCTTTAATTTTTTCTAACCCATTTTTGTTTTGTCTCGATAAGAGTAATACAAATTAACATTAAACATCTAAGAGTATTTTCTTAATGATACATAGATAACTCAAATAGGTTGGGAACCCCGCATTTGATTAAGATTAAGTACACCATTGATGTCAAAGAATTTTTGAACCATTTTTGACATACAATTGTATTTATTTCTGAACGTTAGGTTTTTTTTAACAAATGAAAAGAAAAAAGAAGTAATGAAAACGGTCATTTAATTCCTAAAGTTTTGCAATGTGGTGTTTTTATTCCTTAACTATTCGGGTTTCAATTTTATTCTTCAAATTTACGTTGACTTCGACAATCAAGATTTTAAAAAGTCAACCGTTAAGTGAACGTTAAGGTTGACTTTTTAAAGCATTGATTGTCGAAATCAACGTAAATTTGAGGAATAAAAATGAAACCCGAATAGTTGGAGAATAAAACCGCGACATTGCAAAACTTGAGGAATTAAATAACTGTTTCCCTTGGTACTTCTCTTGTTTTTCCTTTTTTTTTTCTTCTTTAAATAATGCTTCAACTCACATTTAGTTTTTTTTTGTTCCTTTGGACATCATTTGGTATTTTACATTTTTACAATATAATCAGTCTCATACCACAACTGGAATTTTTGTTATTTTGACTCCCTAATAAAACAAATTTTGAATTTTAATTTTTTATTAACAGAAAATATGATTTAAAGATTTTTTAAAATTGTTTATGTAACACCAAAAATATATACATACAAATTTTTGAGGTTTGGTGTCATTGGTGAATCGGTTAAAAAAATTGCAAACAAAATTAAAACATTATGCTGGTTTTTCTTTTAAAATTTATGGTTTAGTTTTTTCCTATTAAAAATGGGTTTTGAGTTATTTTGATATTAAATTGGTGCTATTTTTTAAATTCAAAACTAGTGGTGGTAGTTTTGGAACAAAAACTTAAAAGTGTAGTATTTTTAAGAATCACCCATAAATATATAGTGTCTAATCTTATTTTTCAAATAAATTTAATTTAATAGATTTAACTTTAAATACTAACAATAAATATTATTTGAAATAAATAATTTTAATTTACATAATAATATATAATTATACTAAAATTTTTTATTATTATTTTCAAATGGCCGTCTAGCACCGTCCAAGCTCCACCTAGGCCGCATAAACCCTCAGGTTAATGCTATTAGGCACCCACATTTTTATAAACCGCCTAAAAACACTGTACAATATAGAATCGGGACCTAAACCACATTTTAGATCACTGAATTTGTGGTCTTGAATCTACTCTTCTAGATACTAGAAGTTGCAACATTTTTTTCATATCCACAAAGACTATAGAGTTATAATGATGACTTTAGAATGAGAAAGTGATCTCGTTGAAGATGTGTTCAAGAGATAACCAATTGAGTCAAGTACCACTACAATCTGTGTAACCAACGTGCATCTTGTCTTATTGTCACACTATATGGAGTTGACATTATTGGTGGTTGAATAGTTATCACTTATCAGTATCCACATTTCACAGTTACTTAAATTTTCTTAGGATATGAAAGGAAATTCATTTCACTAATTATGGGAAACAATTTTCTTATTGTCTATGAAATTGGTGAAACAATTTTCTTATTGTCTATGAAATTGGTGACCGTGTCAATAGATTAATATGTGAACAGTGTATCATTGAAAAAATTATCGGAATCGTTGTTAGCCTTTGAGTGGCCGAATTCTCTCTAAAAAAAAAAACCCTAGTGGCTGCACATCTCGCTTCCGATCTCTCTCTCTGGTAGATGGTTTTTCTCATGCTCGCCTGTCTCCAGCTCCTCTTTGATTTGGCTTTTTCCTGTAGATTTGGAGTGGATCTGGTTCATTGATTCGAGTTAGGCTTGTCGATGTTGTGAGGTTGGGGTTCGGGTTCGGAGCTTCTGCTCGTTGGTGAGTCTCTCTGCTCTCTCTTCTCTACTCTTTCAACTGCTTAAGGATGGTGGTTCCAAACGGGTCCGTTTTTGGGAGATCTGGGTTCCTCAACTCGCCATGTTCAAAGCTTCTCCGATGCCTCTTCTTCCTTATCGGAGTTCTGTAGCAGTAGTCTCGGATGGGCTTTGGTGTCTAGGGTTGCGGTGATGCCTCTGGTTAAGCTTTTGAGGACGAGTTTACTAGTTGGTTCTTGCCTCTTCTCCTCTTCAACGACTGTCTATTAAGACTTTCTGCGGCGGCTCCTTCCTCTTCCGATTCTAGTTTTGGTATGGTGTTATCCTCTGGTATCTTCCATTCCATAGCTAGACTTGAGTCCTCTTCTTCTCTCCTCTGTACCTATCGAAGCTTGGTTGTTGTTTGCCATGTTATGTGTTGCGTTGTTGATCCGGGTCTGTCGCTAGATCATTGCTCTGCTTTGCTTTTGGTCTTCGGTCTCTGTAGGTGCCCCATCAGTCATCTCTCATAGATACTTCTCTTCTCCTCTCTGTATCTTGGGAAGGTGCGGTGTGGTTTGGGGATCCTAGGTGCCACGGTTTCTCAGGTTTGGTTTCTCTTTCCCTCCCCCTTTCCTAGCTTGCTGTGACTTAGTGCTCTGGTGGACTCTTCTTCCTACATCAGTCCGGTGACTTAGCGTTGTCCGAGTTACTGGTTTATTGAGAGCTAATTTGGCCAGTGAGGTGAAGTTGCTATAAGGCTCCTGAAGGGATTAGTCTATACGGTATTGTGCCTTTTCCCTTCTTCTCGATGCTTGTGTGGTCTAATGTCGTCTTCAGACCTTGGATTGTGCTTCTCCTAGCTAGTTGTTAGAGGCTCTTTCTATGTTAGTAAGTGAGTGTGTAGCTTCGATTCCTTGTTGTGAGGTCTGTCAGTTTGGTGTGTGCTACTAATCGGTGTTGCTTGTCTTCAGGATTGGTGGTCAACTCATCTCTTGGTTGTGTCTGTGATCGGAGGAAGTGTTGAGTTCTTCGGTTGGCCCTCTTTATTTCTTGGAAGCTCTCTCGGCATGTTGTGATCTCTGAGATATTTAGAGAGTATTGAATGTGTAATTCTCTTCCTATGCCATCGATCGTCGCTTGGTTGTTGGCTCTCGGTTCTTCCTTGGGTTCTTTGAAGGTTATGGGTCAATGAGTACAAGCATATATTTTTTAGTATCCTTCCATTTTACCTTTCCTATATTGTTAATCTTATGTAATAATTTTTCATACTGTAAACATTCCATTTGCACCAATTTTAAATAAAAAGTCCTTTATAAAAAAAAAAAACTTGGCAATAGCTGTGCGCATCAAAGTGATATAACACCGGCGTAAGATTATTATTTATTTATATTGCCAGAATAGATTTCTTGCATTCTTATTTCGATATGTGGATGTTAAATCTACGAGGGATCTCTAGAAAGATGATCTTTCAGATCAATCCTTCTAGAGAAACCCTGAAACTAATAGATAGCAAGAGTAGGAGAAGCTAACCCATTCCATCGCGTACTGAAAAACAAGTAGGTGATGGGATAACTCACGTGCATTATTTTTCTCATGGATTCATAGTTCGAATTATTTATGGCTAACTCTTAAAGGCAATTAACATCATTTTCTTTCGTTCTAGAACTCAAATCACTGTGATAAGATTAACCCACTCTCGCGGCAATAATCATCTATGTCTAAACTATCCTATTAATCAAATATCACAGTTAATAACATAGATAACTATGTAATTATAATCAAGTTCAATTTTTCATCTAACTCAGTAACTCAACTATCGCAGGTTAAAGTGCTAGAGCCATCAAACATCAAATCAAAATAATAACTCAAGTAGTGTGCAAGCCGAAATATTCTAAAATCAATCCCTAGATGATCAATAAAAGAACATGCAATATGATTAGATCTAGATATAGAACTACTCTGACTTATCAAGAGCGCCACTCTAATTGTCAAACCCTATCTATCGAACCATGAAATTTCCTATTCCCAACAATGCAATTACTCAGACATGATTATGAAAATCAAAGCAAAAGAAATAGATAAAATCATAATTATTAAGAACAGTAGCAAATGGTTCATAAAACTTATCCGTAGAGGTACAAAGAGGTGAGATCTTCTCCCTTATATAACAACAATAAAAGAAACTAAAAAATTTGGTAAAGATGAAGAACTTTTAAGAATGGTGAAAGCTTTTAAACTTTGTGGCTGCTGTTGTGTGTTTTATAGGGTAGGGGTCGGACCTTAGGGTATATTCCTTGGAGGATTTAGAGATAACATCGAAAATGGAATATTCCCATATATTAGGAGGGTGATCGATCAATAGTTGAGGGTGCGATCGATCAATCGTTGCTTAAAAAATGCCCAGCCAAAGTTGCGGATGGGTGATTGATCGATCACTGAGGTGGTGATCGATCGATCACTCTTTAACTCCTCTGCTTGCTTCTTCTCGAGTCTAAATCAACTAGTCATCAGTAATCAGAGCATAAATTGTGATCGCACCGTTGGATTTACACGATCTAATATGGGAATCGAAACTAACACTCCCATATATCTTGTGGTAAAATTTGAGCTTGATTCAACGGTGGGAAGGTTTCCATCTGATGTGAAACATTTGATGCTCAGAAGCTGTCCAACATTCAAATTGTTTGTTTTGCATGTTTTTGGTCTAAATTTCTCCAAATTCTTAGAAAGAATCTAAGAACCACAAAAACACTAAAAAAAAAAGCCATAAAATACCAAAATCAAGTATTTTTTTTTACTTAAAACCTATTAAAAACACACTAAAAACGAGTAAATCTAAGGTATATCAATTCTCCCAAACTTAAACCTTTGTTTGTCTTCAAACAAACAACAACCCAAGTATAGGAAAGAAGTTTGAAAATTACGGGAACTCACATATTCTTGAGATCATAGCTTTGATTACTTGACCCGTAATCCACATGCAACAAAGTTAGTTCAAGACATTCTCATCATACTCCTACCATGACCTTCGTAAACCTTGTCCATACTCTAAATCTCAAGCCTGCAAAAATCTTAACTGCACATCATTTGAATCTCTACATTAATTAAGATTTGCGTGAGCTTTCTCAATAAAGATATCATTAAGGGTAGACGGCACTAGGAGTTAAAAGGCTCTAGAAGATGCAAGATACTATGCAAAACCGCAAGAGAGAACGAACTTGTTGATGCCCACAGTTTTCTAATCACCAGATGCCTAACTTCCCAGACTTAGATTTTCTCCGGAAATCACTGCGAATCACTGCAAATTGCTCCATCTCTCTCTCTCAATCGATTAATGTTTTTCTTTGTAATTTTTACTGGCCTTGAGACTCCTAATATTGATCAATTTCTTTTTCCTTATTGTTTTTTCACATTTTGTTTTTCTTAAATGGGGAAATTGATCTTAATGGAATAGGGAATCTCAAAGACACAAAATTACGATGATATTTGTAAATACCAAGGAAGAACCAAGCTCTCGAATTTCAGTCCATGTACTCCACCAGGTATCCTAAATCCCTGCATCTGCAGTAACTGGAAAATTGTGTCGATCCCTTTCTCTTTGACGTTTTTACACATATCCGGACATATGAGAATGAAGACAAGAATGCATGAGGTATGAAAAGAGGTAATGGTTTTAAGGTGGGGTACCAACTAAAAATGAGCTGGCCATTCAGGATCAACAGAGAAGGGTAAAGAGAATAAGAAGTCCTAAATATTTGATTTGTTTCTCTGATCTAACACCTTTTAAGAGAAAAATTAAGTCAAGTTAGAAGTCAATATAATAGAGTCAAAATCAGATTCATCAAAATCAATGCAAAATGAAAATTTATGGGGGGAGTCCAGTCATTGGGTTTCCGAATTGTCCGTCCTGAATAACCCTGCTGCAATGATCACTGAATCTCAAAATCAAAGCATCTGTTCCTGGAAAAGGTCATAATTTCCTACTAAATTTAACTCAATAAAAAAATTTGTCCTAGAATTTGTTTTTTAAAGTTACTCGATGAAAACCAAAAACAAACCAAAAGAAAGCAAACATCGTCAGATACCGAAGAACCTTCTCCCAGACTTAAATCACACCGTCCTGGTGTGAAATTAAATCGGAGAAAGTCATAGTCAAATTGAAGAATAATGAAAATATTGGATACAATATGGTACCTCGAAGATCGTAGAGACTGCGTTCCAATGGTTACAATTTTTTTGTTTGTGTCAAAAAATCGAATTTTAATACCTGTATGCGATCAATCGATCGGTGAAGGCCCTATCGATCGATCGGCACCACGATCTATCGATTGCTAGATCAATCGATCGATTGCATACCTGCAGTTTTGCCATTTCGATTGTTTTTTGAAACACTAAGGTAAATTCGTTAAAAACCAAAGAAATTAAATAAAACTAGATACTTACCAGTGGGTTGTCTCCCACTAAGTACTTCTATTTAAAGTCGTTTACCTCGACATGGATGCATTTTTCTATGCGAGTTGAGAATACTCTAGGGAAATTGGTGTTTCCTTAGACTTTTCGGTGTTGCATGCTGCTGGATCTTCATGCTTGATTGTTAGCTTGTTAGCGTCCATTTTCTTCAGAACATTTTCTTCAAGAAGCACCCTCTTTGTAAATTCTACCATTTGTTGAATTTTATCTGAACTTGCATCTTTTAGCTCAGGGGGCATCACGAGCTTGAGACTGGCGAACATTCTCCTTTTTGTTTTGTCAATGTCTTTGAGAACTAGTTTGAATCCTTCTTTGGCATCCTTAGGAATGCTCATTTTATCTCCAGGATCTAAAGCCATATTTTTCCCAATGCTAGTTGTCCCTGCATGAAAACCATTCAAAGAAACTGCAGGGTAAATGTGTCTTTATCAGTCTTTTTAAAGGATATTTTGTGGTTTGAGAAGTCAATGACAGCCTCCACAGTGGCTAGGAAACCTCTCCCAAGTATCAAAAGTCTATCCTCATCCATCTCCAAGATGTGGAAATCTGCAGGTACCATGCTTCTTCCGATTTGAAGTTGCAAGTCTTGAACCACGCCTTTTGGAACTTTCATTGAGGAGTCTCAAAATACTAGAGCGGTGTTAGATAGCATGAACTTATGAAGTCCTAACTTCTCTGCAGCTATTGTTGACATAAAATTTACGTTAGAACCAATATGACAAAGAGAGTTAATGAATTCGTTGCCTGCAATTTTGCATGAAAAGATGAATTTTCCTAGATCTCACTTTGAGAAGCGTCTTTATTGAAGTTTTGGGCATATTAGCTTTGTTTCCTCCTAGTCCCAAGTTGTTGATTTGAATTTCTCCTTCAGAATCTGGGGATAGGGATCCGTCATCGAGTATTAAGCAAGGATGGGGGGGGAGGGGTCCATACTTTCTCTATGGCATTGTAGTAACTCTTTGGGTTGTCCTCCACCTTCCCTGGAAGAACTCCATGTTGTCGTTTGACAGCATTTGCAGTTTGATCAACATGAACATCTTCTTGACATGTAGAGATAACGCCTTGAATTTCCTATTCAGCTCGGTGTAGATGCCTTCAACTCTAGCATTGAAATATTTGGTCTCCTGATTTTGATTTGCAATGATTTGATGCATCATTGTCTCTATTTTTGTTTTCTTGAGAAGGATTAGCCGAGATTTTAGGTACTTTTGGTGCTTGAAAATTATTAAAAGACGGTTTTTGCTGAAAATTATTTCTGCCAAAGTTAGTACCACGTCCAAATGATGGTTACTGGAAATTATTCCCACTAAAACTAGCCCCATGCCTATAAGAGCCTCCTTGTGGATTGGTTTTCTCTTATGGCGGATATAATTGATCTTGTGAATTTTTCACATTAGGATTCCTGTAAGACAAGCAAGAGTTATTCTTAAAATTACTAAAGTTTCATTTTTGGAAGAAACCTTGAGCTCCAATGTAGTTAGCTTCTTCTTCTTGTCTGTTGGGTTCATCATTGATAAATCATTGTTGATTTCCAGCCCCTATGTCATTGAGAATCTCACAAGAATTAATTGAACGTTGCTGATTTTTCAGAAGTTTGTTCATCATGATCTTTAGCTCGGCAATTTGCCTTGACTCGCCTTCTTGAACTCGTGTTGTCCTGTCAAAATCAATAGCATTGTTACTAATATTAGCAGCAAGATTTTCAATTAAATCTTGACCTTCTTCAACCGTCTTGGTTGTAAAATCGCCATTACTAGCTGTATCGAATGAAATCTGATACTTCTGGTCGATTCCCCTGTAAAACGTACTCAAAATGTTAGCTTGAGCAAAACATGATGTGGACAATCTCTTAAGTACTCCTCTAAACGCTGCCAAGTATCATGAAAACTTTCAAGATGTCATTGTTAAAATCCATGTATCTTATTTCTCAAGAGGCTAGAACGAGATTTAGCGTAAAAATAATTGAGAAAAGCGGATTTACAATCTTTCCAAGTAGTGATATAACCAGTGGTAATGACTTGAGCCACCTATGAGCTTTGTCAGAAAGAGAAAACGGAAAGAGCTTACACTTTAGAATAGTCTAAAGGTACTCCGTTTTGCCTTGTTGTGGTGCAAATTTCCTCAAAGAACTCGATATGGTCCATAGGATATTCGGTTGGCAGCCAATGAAATTGGTTTTTCCTGACCAATGTGATGATTTGTGGCTTGATTTCATAGTCATTTTTTAAAGAAAATTGAGGACGTATGGCTGACCGATCCTTGAAGTATTGATCCGGTGCATCAAAATTGGCAATTGTCTGATGGTGTTCACACTGGTGTCGTTGGTTGTTCACAGATGCATGTGGATTTTCACCAATGCGAGGATCCTGTGCATTCCGGATAGCAACATCTTGTGCTATAACAAAGATGGGATTACCCTCTGCATCCAAGAGTGGATGCCTATGTTCTTTTAATCGAGGCTCTCTGCCTTGTAAATCTATAATGTTCTAGTTGTTAGCCATACTCATGTCTCTGGCTAACCTTCGATTTTTTGTACCAAGTCTCTCAATGTCCCACTCAAGTGAGATCATATTGTCAGACCTTGACTTATGGTCATACACCTGAAACACAAAGGAAAAGAGAGAAGAAAAATAGAATTAAATAAAAACTTAGACTAAATTCTTAATTGAAAACTAATGGCACTGCAAAAGCCCACGGCGTCAAAAACTTGATGCTGGTCATGTTTTACCGTAAGACTAACAATGCAAAGGTGCAAATGCACATCAAATCGATTGTAGTACTTGAGGAATCGATCCCACAAAGATGTAGAAGTGCATAATAATTAACTAGAAAATAAGAATAAAACTTAGCAACTCAGATTTTTATTGGGTTTTCAATGCAAATAATAAAACAGTAAAATAAAAGCGATCCAAGCAATAAGAGTAAAACGATGGATTTTCATGGATTTTTCAGGAATTAATAGTTCGAATTATTCAGGACTTACTCCTAGAGGCAATTGACATCGTTTTTCTTTTGTTCTAAAACTCAAATCACTGTGATAAGATTAACCCACTCTCGTGGCGATAATCATCTATGTCTAAGCAATCCTATTAATAAACTCTCGCAGTCAATAACATAGATACACATGCAATTATAATTAAGTTCAATTGTTCAACTAACTCAGTAACTCAATTCTTGCAGGTTAAAGCGCTAGATCCATCAAACATCAGATCAGAATAATAACTCAAGTTGTGTGCACGCCGAAATCATTCTAAAATCAATTCCTAGATGATCAGTAAATGAACATACAATAAGATCATATCTAGATGAAGAGCTACTGTGACGTATCAAGAGCGCCACTCTAATTGTTAAACCTTATCTATTGAACCATGAAATTCTTTTTGAAAATCTCATATTCCCAACAATGAAACTACTCAGACATGATTATGAAAATCAAACCAAAAGCAATAATTAAACTCGTAATCATTAAGAACAGTAGCAAAAGGGCTCAGAAAACTTCTCTGTAGAGGTATAAAGAGGTGAGATCTTCTCCCTTATCGCTGTTTAAAATAATGCCCAGCCAAAGGATGGGTGATCGATCGATTGCTGAGGTGGTGATCGATCGATCACTCTTTAACTCCTCTGCTTGCTTCTTCTCGAGTCTAAATCGACTAGTCATCAGTAATCAGAGCATTAATTGTGATCGCACCGTTGGATTTGCACGAACTAATATGAGAATCGAAGCTAAGACTCCCATATATCTTGTGGTAAATTTAAGCTTGATACAACGGTGGAAAAATCTCCATCGGATGCGAAACATTTGATGCTCAGAAGCTGTCCAACCTTCAAATTGCTTGTTTTGCATCATTTTTTGTCTAAATTTCTCCAAATTTCTATAAACACTCTAAGAACCAGAAAAACACTAAAGAAGCCATAAAATACCAAAAGCAAGTAATTTTTTTTATTAAAAACCTATTTAAAACACATTAAAAACCGGTAAAGTCTAAGGTATATCACTTCCCCATGACCATGATTGTCCCTTATGTGGTGCAAATTTGTTTACTCTAGATGTCAATGAACAAATGCAAACTACGAAGGACCAAAACCCTACACTGATAGTTTGCCAGTAAAATGAGACGATTAAATCATTGGACCACAACGACCATTATTCAATAAGGATTTGTCTATCCTCAGAAGAAAGCCAAGGCCCACAAAAGCTTTATGCGGCACATCAAGGTCTACATGTGCCATCATCCAGATCATCATGGACAAGGGTATATCTTACCAAAACATACAATGATCCACGAAAACATACAATGATCCACGAAAACAAACAAATGACCATGTAAATGCTTGCGAAATTGCCAGATTCAAGTACATGATGTCACCAAGAAATTAGCAAATGTCCCCTTCAAACGGATAAGAGATGAGTGACAAAAACACCAGGCAGGTCAACCTGAAGCCTCAAATGACGTATAATCCGTGACATTTGCTTCTACAAAGGAGAGCGCACGATGAGTCCATAAGAGTCAAACACATAAGTTTATACAAAGGAGTCATGTGTAATTAGTTTATACAAATTTCTTAACTCCATTTGTGTAGTTGCTCTATTGGATCGACTCTACAGGTATTTGGACCTTGGTTACAATGGTCCAAGTAACTTGATGGGTTAGGCCACCTATTTTCACCCCTCATCCGGAACGGTGTGGCCATACCGTGAAGGGCTAATCAGGCTGGAGGCTGAGTGGTCAGACGTACAAGGAGCGAAGCAGACGGGGAGCCGGATACTCAGCCCGGGTTTTCGTATAAAAAACCCAGACAAGGTTTAAATTTCTATTTTCCATCGTGCGAATCCCAATATTCAAATTGGTCTTGGTCAAATGGTTACTATTATTAACCTTGAACATATGATAGGTAAACCATCTAGCCTCTGCTCCACATAAATATCAAAGCAAACAAAGGTGATTCCGAGAAACCTCTCGGCGCCTGACCCGCTGCATTATCCGCTGTTCTTCGTACGTCGATGACATCATCTTGAGCCTCGAGACTAAATTTTCCGGCATCTGGCATATAAGGACAAGGATGATAGGTGAAAAACACTTGAATGTTTCGTACATATCCAAACTGATGGATCCGGATCCAACCTGATTTAGGACGCGTGACCCGATATTCTAGCTCAGGCATGTAAAATTCTATAAATACTCTCTTCTCCAACGAGAGAAAAGGATAATTTTTTACTTCTTACCTAAGTTTTCTAAAAACATTATTCTCTCTAAACACTTGATTTTTCCTTGAGACAAAGTCTCTCTTCCCGACCTCTCACGGTCACCTTTCCGACCACCTTAGGTCACGTTTCCGGCTACACTTACCCCTCCCTCACCCGAAATACTCTATTTTCTCTCTTCTCTCCATATAAATTTCTTTCACAAACATCCAGATACACCGATGATCAACTTCCTTCGACCCGGTGTCACCACGTTTTCTTTTCTTTGTTTTCTTTCTTTTTAGTCTTTCCATGCCTCATCTCGTGATCTTTATTCTTTTCTCTCTCTCTCTCTTATTGATTTGAGCACCAGAAAACCGTCGGAAAACATCTCATCATCGTGTTTTCCCAGCCTCAACGCATTTATTGTTTGTGTAAAAAACTTGCCCTCTTAATGATTGGACCCACAGACAAAAAAATCTCCTAAACATACAATATGCAAAGCCACACTTTGGCTTAATTTCAGAAATAAAGCATTGTGATACCACTATTCGACACATCCCCTATTTTCTCCAATTTTTAATAATACAGTTCGTTCGATCTAAAATCGAATGCGGGGGGAATTTTTCAAAATAATTCATAACCGCACTCCAAATTTTTTTATAACATCAAGCAAACACACAAATAGCCATGTCTAGGTCCATAACACACTCAATTTTACAAAATTATCAAAATTCTCCGGGTCAAAACCCATATTTCTCAATAAATTTCCTAAATCCCCAAAATCTCCAAAATAAACACTAAAGATCTAAATTCAAACGCAAGGGTCCACTAAACACGTCATATTAACTTTGATCGTGATATTGCAAATAATGAAAAACGTATCTTCTTTCTAAAATATTTTGATAAATTTCGAGAAATACTATTTTGAAATACTATTTTGAAATACACGTTCTGAAAAATACCACTAAAAAAATTATTTTTCAAAAAACTATTTTATAACATGCTTATTAAGAGTTATAAATTAATATACTGTTTTATAACTACTTTCAAAATGTTTATTTTTTTTATAACATGTCTTATACAATTTTATAAATTAATTCTAAACCAATTAATGTGTTTAGTTTATTATATTTAGGTTTAATTGTTTCTTTTTGTTCGAATTCTACTGTTTTTACAGTAGAAATTTATGTAATTTTAAAAATAAAATATATTTTTATTGAAAATTACAATAGTTTCTATATTTTATATTTATTTTATAAAACTTATAAAAAGTATACAATTTTATAATATATTTTATAAAAATTCATAAATTAATCTTCAACGCACAATAATTTCTATATTTGTTAGATTCTTATGAAAATTGACAGCAAATAATGATATTTAAAAAAAACATATATTTATGGTATTTTGAAATTCTCCAAACATCTATTTTTCTAAAATATGTAATTTTATAAATCTAACGGAGTACTTAATTTTGATACATTAATTGGTTGGACAAAGCCATGTGCGATGTTTTGACTGAACTTTCTATTTTGAGATTGAACCAACAAATATCTGTTACTTTATAAAAAAAAATCAAAGAAACCTCTTTCTATCCTTATTTTTATAATGGCTGTCTCTTTCTTCTTTTTTTTTTGTTTTTTCCTTTTTTTTCATTAAATGATATTTAACCAATCTATCGAAATTTAATGATATTTAGTCTCGAGTTCGTTTTTTTTGTTCGGAGTCTAAAATCTTTCCTTTTCAGATTTTCTTGTAGTTTTATATGGATTTTTCGGAGTTTTAATAGTTCTACAAAAATCAAGAAGGTAGAATAGATTTACTTTAATACTACTTATTAACATAGTCTTATCTCCATTTTAATATATAAAATATTTTAACTAAAAGCACGATTTTTTTTTTTTTTAAAATAGATCGTTTAATGTAAAACTAAAAATAATTAAGTTAATCATGAAAGAAACTGCAAAATAAAATTAGTCACAAAATATTCAATAAATTTAAAATTTGCATAAAAATGTGAGAACCACCTTATATTTTGAAACAAAAATTTTGTTTCCTAAAATATTTTATATTTTGAAATGGAAGGAGTAATTTTTTTTCACAATAACGTTGTAATTAATAATTGATGGAAACATCATTTATTGTAAAGTACGAATTAATCTGCACGGAGTGGCACGATTATCTATGTTTTATTGAAAAAGACGTAAATTCGTTATTGTATCGGATTCAAATTTACCGTGTATAAACACTTTTTATAGACCACTAGAACTTCAATCCGAAAAGTTTTTTTTTATGTTCTTTATATATGGTGACCATGTTGTTGGGTCTCGAGATTATGTTTGGGAGAAATTAACACGTATTAGGTCTACTAGGAAGGAACATTGGTTAATGATTGAGGATTTTAATGAGATCGCGGGTAATCATGAGAAAAAGTGCGAGAATTCCGTCAATAATGAAAAAGGTTGCAAAATATATTTAGTTACAAAGTATTTAATAAATTTAAAGTTTGCATAGAAATGTGAAAACATTTTATATTTTGAACGAAATTTTTTTCTAAAACATACTATCTTTTAAAACGAGAGAGTGTTTTTTATTTCTTACAATAACGTTGTTTAATAATTTATGGACACATCATTTATTGTAAAGTACGAATTAATCTACTCGGGATAGCACGATTGTATCGGTTTACGGAAAAGACGTAAATTCATTATCGTATTGGATTTGTAGTGGTCCGTAGACCACTGGAACTTCAATCTGAAAAATATTTTTATGTCCTTTATATATGGAGACCCTGTTGTTGGGTCTCGAGATTATGTTTGTGAGAAATTAACGCATATTGAGTTTAATAGGAAGGAACCTTCGTTTAATGATTGGAGGCTTTAATAAGATCATAATTAAGTGTTACCTTTCCATTTATGTGCTTTCCCTTTCACGTTGGCCTAACCGGATTCCTTCTTTTCCACTCCCCTTGTTTTCTTTTTGAATTCGCGGCTATTAACTCACAAAATGGAAAGATTTCCTTATTCCCTTACAATCCATTTGGTTGTCTTTGCGCACCAAGCCATCACATTTGTCCAACACTCATTTTTTTCTTTGGCAAGAATTTCCTTTTCTTGCCGATTCCAATCTTTATTCACACCTTGATTGCTTATTTTTTTTGTAATATCCGTGTTCGGAAAAACTGACCAAAGAATGATTTGATCGATCATTGGGTTAAGTTGGACCGAATAAGTTGGGTATATTGGCTGTTGGGAATCTGAATGTGTAAAGGATTAAAGTGATCGAGCTGGATGAGTGTAATCCGAGCTGAATCAGAACTGAATGGAAAGTTTTGGTCGAGAAAAGGAAAAGATAAAGTTAAACTGAGTTGGGCAGTTATTATGGGTTAAAATTCAGACCAAGCGAATTTTTCGGAGTTAGCTGGGTCAGTTTCGGACATGACAGTTACTTGGTGCGACTGTCTGATCCAAGTTGGATTTTATTAGAAATTTGCCTGAAGAAAAATAGCCAAAAATATTCTAAGACATTTTGGCAGGAACAGTTATCTGGAAAAGGCAGAAATAAGCCGAAAATATTCTAAGGCATTTTTGGCGGGAAAATTATTTGAAAAGGTGAAAATAATCCGAATTATTTTCTAAGTATTTTGGCGGGAATGGTTGCTAAGCCAAACACGCGGATTTACCTTAGAAAAATAAGCGCGAACAGTTCTGTGGGTAAAATTCTGCGCCCAAGGGTTAAAAATGTGCATAAACAGTTATTCTGCTTGAGAAAAACTTACAGTGGGCAGTTGGGAGCGGTTCTGGGCAGTTACTCAGATTAAACACGAGTTTCTTTCCCATTTTCGTCCCATTCTAAATATTTTCGTGGAGAGAAAACTCAGAGAGAATTCGAGTGAGATTTTCTAAGGAAATGTTGAAAGTTACAGTAGATTGGAGCGTGATCGTGCTTGGCATCGTGATCGTTGTGGGATCAAATCTGGGCAGATCGTTGGGAAGGATCATCGCGACAAGAGGTGTCTGAACTGAACCGGATCAAGGCAAAACCAAATCTGATTGGCTAAGGTGAGTGCATGATCGTGGTTACTGTTCTAGGATCATTTGATTGCTAGATTTCTTACTGTCATTGATTGCTTGGGTGATTTCGACTGTTTTGCTTGTCATGTTCATATAATCTACATTTTCGTCTTGATGTGCTGATCATTTGATCGAGAGACTGATCGATTAACACGCTTGGGAGTCGAGTGTTCTCGCCAAGGCTTACATGGATTATGTAGAGACTGCTCGATATTCGGATTAGGCATGTTTGATGAGAATTCTGTTCATGATAAGTAATATTGACTGTTTGAAATTGATAAATATGATCGCGATTCTGTTATGTGGCCTAGTGAGACAGGACGACCGCATCACTAAGCAATTATGTTGCTTATGCCTCTTTTATGGATGCAGGTAATGAGTCTGGCCGTGAAAGTGGCTGATCGTAGGACAAAGACAGGAAGGAATGGATGGTTGGATCGGGTATTTGAAACCTCCAGATTCAATCTACTGAAAGTTTATGCATGGAAATTGGCTTGTCTAACTGTTAAAAACGCGAAAAATGACTAAGTAAAATGGACTGAAAATTTGGCTAAGTGTCTGGTTAGTAGTGTGGCTTCACCGCGAGTTGAAACCTCGGGTTGGATCATCACAAGTTGGTATCAGAGCATTAACGGTTCTAGGACAGTCTAGCATAAACGGGTAGTGGGTTGATCCATCCTTCCAATGCAAAGGTCTCGCGGTAAGGTTTTTTGTTAAGTTTTATTCTGTGATCTAAGTTAGTGTCACAGCTAACTTATGAACCGATTATGCAGATGGCAAAAAATACTCAAACTGGAAGGCGAAAGGCTGGTGAAACTGGGGAAAACTCAACAAATGCTGCTGTTAGGAATGTGGCTGAGCAAGTGAACATTGAGAATTAAGTAGATGGAGCAGCTGATGCGGCTGCTGTGAATGCTCTGAATTTTGCCGCAGCTCCAGGTTGGGGTCGGTTTTCACCCCACTAAGATCAATTAAAATTTAACTAAGTATAGAAAATGGACGAGCATGACAAGCTCAACTTATCACGAACCGAGCCCAAGAAGCCTTGATGGACCAAACCCATAAAGGATTTGGAAAACCGAGCTGTTGAGCTAAAGAGCTTGAATCGGTTCGGTAACATACTAAAGAGATCAATTTGATGATGACAAAAAGATCTTTGAGTCAGCTTTCCAATGGAGTTGGAATCATATCATTTGGAGGTGAAGTTGGCAAGATACACCCGATTTACTGAAAACATATCAATATGTACTCGTCGTACCTGAGCCGTAGAGATGAGATCGGTATAACCCGAGCAGAAAACATACCGAGCTGGAAATTGGTGACAAATAATATCTTTGAGTATCACCAATTATCGTGGAGATGCATCAATCTGGGCTTGACGTAACCGAGCAAAAAAGATGGGCTCGGTAGGACCCTAGCTGAAGACATACCGAGCTAAAATTTGGACATGAGATAGATGATTGAGTCAGATTTCATCCAAAGTAAGTTTGAAGTCATTGGATCAACGGTCAGAAAATTAAACTAATTATCATGGAGAGATATCAATCTGGTCTGCAAATGAAGCATGCGCAGAATAGAAACCGACCCGATCCGTGAAGCCAAGCAAGTGCTCGGGTACCCCAACCATGACAGAGCAAAGGGCTCGGATACCCTGACCTGTGACAGAACAAAGGGCTCGGGTACATTGTTGGGGTCAATTTTCACCCACTTGAAGAGTTAACAAATGAGAAAATGACTAAAATGGCTCGGTGTCAACTACATATCTTGAACACCCGAGCCAAACTCAAACGGCACAGGTGTCACCCAAAACTGGTTCGGGTATCACTCGAAAACGGTTCAGGTGTCACACGAAAATGGTTTGGGTACGCAACTGCTATGTCTAACTACCCGAAATACCACCCGAATCAAATGCCACCGAGACGTATAGGAAAACGCCACCCGACCCGTGAAGGAAAGTGCCACCCGAGCTGCGGAGCTCTTTGCCATCCGAGCCGCGGAGCTCTTCGTCACCTGAGCCGCAAAAGTCGAATACCTCCCAATCCAAATATAGGCTTCGGACACCCGAAGCAACGAGCCAAAAATTGGGGCTCGACCCATGGTTTACATGCCAAATGCCTTGATTTTCACGACGAGTCAAGAAACGTTAATGGATCTGAATGGGCCAAGGCATCACACCAGAAATCTTATAAGCTGAAAAAGAAAAGGAAGATAGACATGAAGGAAGGAAAAGAAGCGAAAGAATATGAAAACTTCCTTATCTCTTTAGGAGTCGTCCTAGCCGACTCAGACTTGTGTATATATATCCATGTATCCCCTTGAAAAGGGGATCCGTAATTTTACCTAGCAGAAACTCTGTACTTTTGCTCTCATACGAAAAGTTTTACAAAACAGCTTAATAAAAACCATCTTTGGATCTTCGTTTTTGTGGTTTTAATTTCAGAAGTTTTAGATCCCTAAAAAGTCTTGACAAATCTAATTGTTCGAGTTTTGACTCCCACAATTTGGCACCGTCTGAGAGGAGTCTTTGAAATTTTCTTACACCAAAAACCACCGCAAAACCGATATGAAGGACGATGGCCAACGACAGAGAGCAAGACGCTGCTGACACCAGAAAAACCGGCGTAGAGGATCAGACGAACCGACCTAAAAATGCCGAGGAGGCTTCAACAACACTCACGGAGATGAAGAATATGTTGGACAAGCTTCTCAAAAAGGCCGACGAGCAGGACAAGCTGAACGGCACGATGACACATAAGTTGGAAGCCCTGGCGACGGAGACCTGAGCCAGTAGCAGGATCTCAAACCCGATCGGACGTGGCGTCAGGCGCCTTAATTCAATAGCCTTAGATTTCTTGACCCCTTTCGATGTGCTGAGAACCCGTGGAAGATTGCCGCCGCTCCATCAAAACTCAGCAAATCTGACTTCTGGAGCGCAAGGAGCAGGCAATGCACCAAGGGAGGACGAGCTGGCCACAATCATCAATCTAGAAGAGAAGAATTAAGTGGAGTGTAATACGGAAAGTCGCGATGACCCGAGCTCCCAACAGGGTGCCAAATCCGAACTGAACGACGCGAAGCCATCACAGAAAAAGATCAAAAACTGACCGAAGAGGAAGAGAACATCCTCTGGGCCGGGCAAGCACGGATCGACGGGGAGTGAAGAGTAGGGATCCGAGCCTAGAAAGAGGAGATGACTGCGATGCGAGCGGTTATGGACCGCAGCCGCTGACATAAAGGCTGTTTGATCCATGATGCACAAATCAACTAGCAAGGTGCCCTATATAGATCACGTACTGGAGGAAGCACAGAACACTCCGTTCACGGCGCGGATCACCAGTACGAGAATTCCCGACCAGGGAAGATGAAAATCCCAATTTACAAAGGAAAAACCGACCCTAAGGGGTATCTAACGGCTTTTGCCATAGCCATGGGTCGCTCTAACTTCAAAGAAAGTGAAAGAGATGCCGGAAAATGTCTCGTTTTCGTGGAACACCTTAAAGGCCCGACACTCCAGTGGTTTTCCAGGCTCGAGAGTAACTCCATCGACAACTACAACCAGCTATCTGCAGCATTTCTGAAGTATTACTCCATATTCATGGATCCTGGGACTTCAGATACCGGCCTGTGGACCCTAGCTCAAGGGCAGAATGAACGAAATTTCGTCAAAAGATTCAAAGCAGTCATGTCCAAAGTGGAAGGCTTAAGCAACAAAGCGGCTCTGCTAGCCCTAAAATGAGCACTTTGGTGTAATTCTGACTTCCGCAAAGAGATCGCGCTAAACGCCCCGCAACGATACAAGATGCAATGCACCGAGCTGCATATTTAATAACCGAAGAAGAGAAAATGATGATCCTAACAGAAGTATGGAAAGGCAAAACCACTAAGCCATCCTCCGTAGGCTTCAAATTCTTCAAACAATAAGAGAAAAAACCAAAGTTTCGGCTACGTCCAGCACAAGGGAGGCTTTCGAGGAGCTCATAAATATCAAATTGACGCCCCTAGATTTGGTCAACGAAGAGGCCGAGGCCGTGGAAGAAGTTCATGGAGCACATGGACCAAAAATGATAGTTCCTATGACAAAATGGCATACTACGAATACCATCATTACTACAGACACTCAACCGGGAATTGTTAGAGTCTTGGCAAAAAACTCACGGCTAAACTAATGGCGGGAGAGCTCGGTGACACTATCAGCCTCATAGATCTCGAACGAGAAGAAGAAAAAGACCAGCCTGATCAAAATGTCCAAACTAGAGACGCGATTAAGAGAGGGAGGCAAACCAACGAGGCAACACAACAGGATTCCCGAAGAAGAATTAACATGATAATGGGAGGATCCTAGTACTGCATAGATACGGTGTCGCAATCAAGGCGTTCCAGCGCAAGACGGATGTTAGCACCAACTAGTCGACGCCCGCCAATTTGCCAAATGACGTGATTTCGTTCGAGCAAAGTGAAACAGTCAGCATTGACAACCTCATAGCGATCCTCTCGTTATCGAGCTGATCATAGGAGACCATGACATTGCCAAAGTGCTGATTAACACGGGATGTTATGTCGATGTTATTTTTCGAGAAACGTTAAGGCATATGGAGATCAATCTATCCGAAGTTACATAAATGCCAAAGCCACTAACCGGATTTTCAGGAAAAACAACAATGACACTTGGAACGATTAGGCTACCTGTTCGAGCCGAAGGAGTAACAAAGATCGTAAAATTTTTGGTGGCAGATCATCCCGCGATATACAATGTAATCATGGGAACCCCTTGGATAAATTCTATGAGAGCTGTCCCATCAACATTCCAAGTGTGCATAAAGTTCCTGACACCGAACGGAATCAAAACCATTAGTGGAAATTAGAAGGAGTCCCGAAGTTGTGTTATGGCCGAGCATAAGCTCAAGAATCCCGTAGCAGAAATTAACATGAAGACGAAGCAGAAGAAAGCCAAGCCGAATTGGCCACCTAAGAATGAGCTATCTAACTTCAATTTGACCGGGAGTGTACGAGCTCACTAACATGATCGACATTCCAGTACTAGGATCTCAGAATGCAATGCATCTCAAGAAATACTATCACTAAGGTATCTTACATGAACTACAAGGCGGCTTGATCCCTACAAAGGGTACGTAGGCAGCTCATCTTCGGATGGGTTCAGCTGCCCCTTTCCTTAAAAAAAAGGGGGAGGGGAGTGGGTACGTATACTCGTATACTCCCATCTTTATAATAGACTTTATGTCTAGTTAAAGCAAACTTTTCGAAGCTAAGATCTTCAAATCACATCTTTTACGGATTACTACAGCCTTAACAAAATAGGCATTCCACTCATGTCCTCTACGGATTACCAGTCTCAACTAAACAGACATTTCATATCACCTCTTTGATGTTGGCCACAACAACGGGAAATTACATGTATCTTAGGATTAAAAGCGCGCTATACAAATATTTGTTCATTATCGGAGTGGATATGTTTATGGTAACATATCCGTAAACCAAAATGTTCATCCTAAACTATACAAGCATATGTCAATTGTCAGAGTGGATATGTTTATGGTAACATGTTCATAAACCGAAATGTTCAAACTAAAATATGCAAACATATGTTCATTATCGGAGCAGATATGTTTATGGTAACGTATCTGTAAGCCGAAATGTTCATCTAAAATCCAGCAACTGATCGCTGGTCACAACATCTTGAAAACATAGCGCTAAATGTATATTGTTAGCGTGAGATACCTAAATATGTTTCGTCTAAACCCAGCAACTGATCGCTATTCGCAATATCTTAGAAACATAACACTAAACGTATATTATTAGTGTGAGATACATAAACATGTTTCGTCTAAACCAAGATATCACACGCTATTCTTTAACATCTAAAAAACATAGTACTAAACGTATGTCGTTTAATATGAGATACTTAAGCATGTTTTATCGAAATGGCCATGTAAGTTGATGGTACATCGTAGGCCCTAAAACCGAAGGCAATAACCAAAACCCATCAATCACTCGCTCCCTAGCACGCTGGTCTTTAACTTCTTAAAATCCAGTAAACATCACTTCATAGCACACTGGAACTTAGCCACTCTGCACAGAGGTGCGAGTTACCCTAACATGCTTCGGCTAACTAATCTCAGCTCGTTATGATTATGAGTTTTAAGCAAGGACATCAATTACAACACCCGGATCGGAACGACGTGAATATTATTTTCAATTTTTTGCAAGGTGCCCGTTGGAACTTGGCCCTTGAAAAAGTCTCACAAAGCAACAAAATAGTTTTGGTGCATCGTATTCTCATGATAATCTCGGCACGTCATAAACACCAATTTCAGCTCGGCATGTTGATCTCAGTAACGACTACTTTCACCTCGGCATCACCATCACTGATATTGCCGAGCTGGGGGGCTAACTGTTGGGGTCGGTTTTTACCCCACTGAGATCAACAGAAATTTAACTAAGTATAGAAAATGGACGAGCATGACAAGTTCAACTTATCACGAACCGAGCCCAAGAAGCCTTGATGGACCAAACCCATAAAGGATTTGGAAAACTGAGCCGTTGAGCTAAAGAGCTCGGATCGGTTCGGTAAGATACTAAAGAGATCGATTCGCTGATGACAGAAAAGATCTTTGAGTTAGATTTTCAATGGAGTTGGAATCATATCATTTGGAGGTGAGGTTGGCAAGATACACCCGATTTACTGAAAACATATCAATATGTACTCGTCGTACCTGAGCCGTAGAGATGAGATCGGTATAACCCGAGCAGAAAACATACCGAGCTGAAAATTGGTGACAAATAATATCTTTGAGTTAGCTTTTATTCAAAAGAAGTTTGAAGTCATTTGGATCAACGGTTAGAAAGTATCACCAATTATCGTGGAGATGCATCAATCTGGGCTTGACGTAACCGAGCAAAAAAGATGGGCTCGGTAGGACCCTAGCTGAAGACATACCGAGCTAAAATTTGGACATGAGATAGATGATTGAGTCAGATTTCATCCAAAGTAAGTTTGAAGTCATTGGATCAACGGTCAGAAAATTAAACTAATTATCATGGAGAGATATCAATCTGGTCTGCAAATGAAGCATGCGCAGAATAGAAACCGACCAGATCCGTGAAGCCAAGCAAGTGCTCGGGTACCCCGACCCGTGAGAGAGCAAAGGGCTCGGGTACCCTGACCTGTGACAGAACAAAGGGCTCAGCTACATTGTTGGGGTCAATTTTCACCCACTTGAAGTTAACAGATGAGAAAATGACTAAAATGGCTCGGTGTCAACTACATATCTTGAACACCCGAGCCAAACTCAAACGGCTCGGGTGTCACACAAAAATGGTTCGGGTGTCACTCGAAAATGGTTCGGGTGGCACTCGAAAACGGTTCGGGTGTCACACGAAAATAGTTCGGGTACGCAACTGCTATGTCTAACTACTCGAAATACCACCTGAACCAAATGCCACCGAGCCGTAAAGGAAAATGCCACCCGAGGCGTGAAGGAAAGTGCCACCTGAGCTACGGAGATCTTTGCCATCCGAGCCGTGAAGGAAAGTGCCACCCGAGCCGCGAAGCTCTTCGTCACCCGAGCCGCGAAGCCGCAAAAGTCGAATACCTCCCAATCCAAACATAGGCTTCGGCCACCCGAAGCGACGAGCCAAAAATTAGGGCTCAGCCCATGGTTTACATTCCAAATGCCTTGATTTTCATGACGAGTCAAGACACGTTAATGGATCTAAATGGGCCGAGGCATCACACCAGAAATCTTATAGGTTGAGAAGGAAAAAGAAGATAGACATGAAGGAAGGAAAAGAAGCGAAAGAATAGGAAAACTTCCTTATCTTTTTAGGAGTCACCCTAGCCGACTCAGACTTGTGTATATATATCCATGTATCCCCCTTGAAAAGGAGATCCGCAATTTTACCTAGCAGAAACTCTGTACTTTTTCTCTCATACGAAAAGCTTTACAAAACAGCCTAATAGAAACCATCTTTGGATTTTCGTTTTTGTGGTTTTAATTTCAGAAGTTTCAGATCCCTTAAAAGTCTTGACAAATCTAATGGTTCGAGTTTCGAGTCCCACACTCCAGTTGGATTGGAGGCAGTATTGGTAATGTTGGCTCAAGTGTTGGAAAGGTTGCCTGGTGTTGAACCTGCCCCGGTAGTACCACTGCAGGTTGTACCACCACAGGGAGTGGAGGTACCTGCTGCTGTAGAAGTGAATCCGGTGGATAGGATTCCATCGTATCTTAAGGTGATGGATCACATGCTAAAGCTGGGAACAAAGTACTTTTTGGGTGGACCTAATCCGATTGAGGCGGATGAGTGGAGGACAAGGCTGGAAAAGAACTTCAAATCCATTCATTGCCCGAATGAGTTCAAAAAGGATATTGCAGTTCACTATCTAGAAAGTGATACACATATCTTGTAGAAAGGTGTGGAAGGACGGTTGGATAACCCGCACTGTTCTTGGGAAATGTTCAGTGCGCTATTCAGGACTAAGTATTTTCCACTAGAAGCGTATGACAGGCTTGAGGGAGCTTTTTTGGATCTGCATCAAGGTACTAAGACAGTAAGGGAATATGAAGCCGAGTTCAACCAGTTGAAGAAGTATGCTAGTCGTGAACTTGAAGATGAATTGGTACAAGTTCGTCGATTCATGCGTGGATTGAGACTTGAGCTGAAGAATGGTTGCTGTATTCGCAACTATGCCACAGTTGCTGAACTGGTGGAGAAGGCATCAATTTTAGAAGCTTGCAGAGGAAAATATGCTTAAGGGTGGAGCACCGCATACTGTGACTCAATTGCAGGGTCAGAATATGGGTGGGAATTCAGTTCGTAAATTGCTTGTTGCATATTTCTACTAGGCTCTTAGCATTGTAGGACGAATGTGTAGGGACCTTGAATATGGGTGGTCTGGCAATCCATGTTATGTTTGACTCCGGAGCAAGCCATTGCTTTGTGAGTCCAGACATGATTGGAAAGGGTGGGTTCTGTAAGAAACCCGGAGAGCAGTTTGGTCTAGTGAGAATGGCTGGTGGTCAAGTCATATTTTCACTAGGGGTGGTCAAGAATATCTCGGTTTGGATTGGAGATGTGGATATGCCAACAGATCTGATAATCTATCAAGTTAAGTCCTACGATGTTATCTTGGGAATGGACTGGCTTGGGAAGTTTAAGACTCACCTAGACTGTCACCGAGGAAGGGTGTAGTTTTAGAGAGATGATGGAAAGTTTCTGGAGTATCAAGGGGTCAGACCGACTTTAGGGAGTTTAATCATCCCGGCAATTCAAGCAGAACAGTTAATCGAGAAAGGATGTGAAGCTTATTTGGCTACGATCTCAACTACGGATGTTGGGCCAAATGCAGAGCTTAAGGACATTCCGGTAGTGCAAGAGTTTGAGGACGTATTCCAGAAGTTATCAGGGTTGCCTCAAGCTTGTTCAGATCCGTCCACGATTGAACTTGAGCCTGGTACAACTCCAATTTCTAAGGCACCTTACCGGATGGAACCGGCAGAGATGGCCGAGTTAAAGAAGTAGTTGACTGAGCTGATGGATAAGGGATTCCTGAGACCAAGCAGTTTATCATGGGGTGCACCAGTGTTGTTTGTAAAGAAGAAAGATTGGAATTTTAGACTTTGCATCGACTATCGTGGGTTGAACAGAGTGGCCGTGAAGAACAAGTACCCTCTCCCAAGGATAGACGAGTTGTTGGACCAACTAGAGGTGCTACTTGGTTTTCTAAGATTGATTTAGCTTCAGGCTATCATCAAATTTTGATGGAGTAGTCGGATGTTCAGAAAACAGTTTTTCGGACAAGGTATTGGCATTATGAGTTTGTTTTCATGCCCTTTGGTTTGACTAATGCGCTGGCTGCTTTCATGAAGCTCATGAATGGCATATTCAGGGACTACTTGGATGAGTTCATGATCATCTTCATAGATGATATCCTGGTTTACTCGAAGAACCCGGAAGAGCACAAGGTGCATTTGAAGACAGTCTTGGGTAGATTGAGGGAATATAAACTGTTTGTTAAACTCAATAAGTGTAGTTTCTGTCAAAAGGAAATTGGAATCTTGGGTCATGTGGTCTCGGATAAGGGAGTATCCGTTGACCAATAAAAGATTAAGGCAATCGCGGATTGGCCTAGACCTGAGAATGCAACCGAGATAAGGAGCTTTCTGGGATTAGTTGGATACTACCATCGGTTTGTTAAGGGTTTTGCGAGTATGGCACAACCTATGACCCGACTAACTGGGAAAGATGTGCAGTTTGTGTAGACAGCGGACTGTTAAAAAAGTTTCTCTAAGCTAAAGGAAATACGTACGAGTACTCCAGTGTTGGCTTTATCGGAGCCGAATGAACCATATGTGGTTTATACCGATGCATCGAGAAGGGGACTCGGATGTGTTCTGATGCGGCAAGGTAAGATGATTGCTTATGCATCGAGACAGTTAAGGAAGCATGAAGGAAATTATCCGACCCATGATTTGGAAATGGCAGCCGTGGTCTTTGCTTTGAAGATTTAGCGATCTTACCTTTATGTTGGGAAAGTTGATCACAAGAGTTTGAAGTATATCTTCACTTAGCCAGAACTGAATCTAAGGCAAAGAAGATGGATGGAACTGGTTGCGGATAATGACCTGGATATTGCCTACCACCCGGGAAAGGCAAATCTGGTAGCGGATGCACTAAGGCGAAGGAGAGCTAGTGTATCTTCTGAGAAAGAAGTTTAGGGAATGGTTAGCATGTTAAGGACATTGCGGTTGAATGTCTTGACAGAAGATTTGGAACCATTAGGTTTGGGTGCAGCAGATCAAGCAGATTTGTTGAGTCGGATTCATTTGGCTCAAGAAGAAGATAAAAATCTTATCAAGGTGTCTCAGAACGATAAGACAGAATATCAGACTTCCAACAATGGGACAATGGTGGTGAATGGCCGAGTGTCTGTTCCCAACATTAAAGAATTACGGGAAGAAATCCTTAAGGAAGCACATCAGCCCAGATTTTCGGTTCATCCAGGGATGACTAAGATGTATCGAGACTTAAAGCGGTACTACCATTGGGTTGGAATGAAGTGGGATGTGGCTAAGTGGGTAGCCGGTTTTTGACCTGTCAGATGGTTAAGGCAGAAAACCAAGTGTCGAATGGGCAGTTGCAAACGTTACCCATGCCTGAATGGAAATTGGACATGATCACAATGGACTTTGTGATGGGACTGCCAAGATCATCGAATAAGAGAGATGCAGCTTGGGATATAGTGGTCAGATTGACTAAGTCTGCGCACTTCTCACCGATGAAGAAGAATGATGGAGTAGCCAAACTGGTGGAGCTTTACTTAAATCAGATCGTGAAACTTCATGGAGTTCCAGTTAGTATAGTTTCAGATCGTGATCCACGTTTTGCATCAAAGTTTTGGAAGGAGTTTCAGAAGGCTTTGGGGACTAAGGTCCATATGAGTATTGTCTATCATCCGCAAACATATGGGCAATCAGAGAGGACAATCTGGACCTTGGAAGACATGTTGAGAGCATGTGTTCTGGATTGGAGTGGCAATTGGGAAAGCTACCTACCATTGGCTGAATTCACTTATAACAACATTTATCAAGCATGCTTGATGAGATGTCTCCATATGAAGCGTTGTATGGTAGACCTTGTAGAACACCGCTGTGTTGGACCCAAGTGGGGGAGCGGAGTGTAATGGGACAGGATATAGTGGAGCAAACCACTAAAAAAATTTGTTTCCTAAAGATTAAGTTAAAGGAAGCTCAAGACCGTTAAAAGAGTTATACGGATAAACGCAGAAAGGAATTAGAATTCGGTGTGGGTAACATGGTTTACTTGAAAATAGTTACTTACAAGGGAAAAGGTCGAACTGCTTTGAATGCGAAGTTAAGTCCAAGGTGCATGGGACCGTACCAGATTCTGGAAAGAGTTGGGACAGTAGCTTACAAGCTGGATCTGCCATCTGATATGGACTCATTTCACAATGTGTTCCATGTGTCCTTGTTGCAGAAATGCATTACAGATCGGGAAAAAGTCATTTCCCAACCACCTCCAGATTTGCAAGAGATCTGGCCATCGTAGACCTATTCGGATCATTGGTCAGAAGGAAGACATGGAAAGGAGAAAATAGATTAAGAAAATCCAAGTCATTTGAGATTGTGACAGAGAAGAAGAGATAGCTTGGGATGTGGAATCAAGGATGAACGCAGATTTCTTTAAGTGGTTTGGAAAGCTTAAGGAAGATCAGAACGTCGAGACAGATTTAAGGACGAATCCAATCTGAGTGGGGGAGAGTTGTAATTAACATCCGTGTTCGGGAAAACTGACCAAGGAATGATTTGATCGATCATTGGGTTAAGTTGGATCAAATAAGTTGGGTATATTGGCTGTTGGAAATCCGAATGTGTAAAGGGTTGAAGTGATCGAGTTGGATGAGTGTAATCCGAGCTGAATCAGAACTGAATGGGAAGTTTTGGTCTAGAAAAAGGAAAAGATCAAGTTAAACTGAGCTGGGCAGTTATTCTGGGTTAAGATTCAGACCAAGCGGATTTTTCGGAGTTAGCTGGGTCTGTTCCAGAAAGGACAGTTACTTGGTGGGACTGTCTGATCCAAGCTGAATTTTATCAGAAATTCGCCTAAGAAAAAATAGCCAAAAATATTCTAAGGCATTTTGGCGAGAACAGTTATCTGGAAAAGGCAGAAATAAGCCGAAAATATTCTAAGGCATTTTTGGCGGGAAAATTATTTGAAAAGGTGAAAATAATCCGAATTATTTTCTAAGTATTTTGGCGAGAACGGTTGCTAAGCCAAACACGCGGATTTGCCTTAGAAAAATAAGCAGGAATAGTTCTGTGGGTAAAAATCTGCGCACAAGGGTTAAAAATGTGTAGGAACATCTATTCTGCCTGAGAAAAAGTTACAGTGGGCAGTTGGGAGCAGTTCTGGGCAGTTACTCAAATTAAAATCGGGTTTATTTCCCATTTTCGTCCCATTCTGAACATTTTCGTGGAGAGAAAACTCAGAGAGAATTCGAATGAGATTTTCTAAGGAAATGTTGAAAGTTACAGCGGATTAGAGCGTGATCGTGCTTGGCATCGCGATCGTTATGGGATCAAATCTGGGCAGATCGTTGGGAAGGATCATCGCGACAAGATGTGTCAGAACTGAACTGGATCAAGGCAAAACCGAATCCGATTGGCTAAGGTGAGTGCATGATCGTGGTTACTGTTCTAGGATCATTTGATTGCTAGATTTCTTACTGTCATTGATTGCTTGGGTGATTCCGACTGTTTTCCTTGTCATGTTCATATAATCTGCATTTCTCTCTTGATGTACTGATCGTTTGAACGAGAGTCTAATCGGGTTAACACCCTTTGGAGTCGAGTGTTCTCGCCAAGGCTTACCTGGATCATGTAGAGACTGCTCGATATTCGAATCAGGCATGCTTGATGAGAATTTCGTTCATGATAAGTAATATTGACTGTTTGAAGTTGATAAGTATGATTGCGTTTCTGTTCTGTGACCTAGTGAAACGGGATGACCGCATCACTTAGCAATTATGTTGCTTATGCCTCTTTTATGGATGCAGGTAATGAGTCTGGCCGTGAAAGTGGCTGATCGCGAGACAATGCAGGAATGAATGGATGGTTGGATCGGGTAGATAGGTTCATTTAACTCTAATAGCTTATTAGCAAACTGATCATTGTATTTGAAACCTCCTGATTCAATCTAAGTTAAAGTTTATGCATGGAAATTGGCTTGTCTAACTGTTAAAAACGCGAAAATAGCTAAGTAAAACGGGCTGAAAATTTGGCTAAGTGTTTTGTTCGTAGTGTAGCTTAACCGCAGGTTAAAACCTCGGGTTGGGTCATCACACTTTTCCTCCTATCAGTTCTCAATATCTCTGCCCACTAAATCTTGGCGTGATCCCTCATATCTACACTATTTACAAGGTGAATTCCTACATTAGATCTAAGATGTTACAATAAGCCCATGAAAAAACAAAAATCACTAAGCCTTGTTGTTGGTCAAGCCCATGTGTTGTTGGGAATTTTCCCTTTCCTAATGCAACAAATTGTTGGAGACTAGACCTAATTCTATATAAATAAGAGGCTAGGGAAGAGAGAAGACACACCTCAAAGAAGCCATAGAGAAGTCTCAGAAGCTTGAATTCCTAAGGAGATTTTGTTCTTAAGGGCTGCTAGGGCCATCGATGAAAGGCTATCAGAGGATGACTGCCAGGATTACCAGCGAGATGGCCACAAAGATAGCAGCCGCAAGGTTGCTAGAAAAACTACATGGTGACGGTGTTCTGGTGCAAGAGGAGGACTGCATGAGGGTCATTTAATGGTTGCGTAAGAGCCGTGTGATGGGCTACATGGCAAGAGTGAGAGAAACCACATATGATAGAAGAAGAGCATGATAGGGAAAAAATTCTCGTGAATATTTATAGTGAGAAACAACATGTTTCTCAAGGTGGAGTTTGGTTTCACAGACAAAGAGCTCGGGAAACCTAGTCTCATCTCTTGGTTAAATGAGTACTCATGTGAGATATCTCAAGAAGTTGAGAGACAACAAAGATGAGAGCTACATGGAAAAAAAAGGAAGAACATGCCGGTTCTTGATGTGTTATTCATGGATTAGTGCTCCGATATACATTGATGTAATCTCAAGGTGTAAATTAGTGGATTCTGAAATACCATTTCCGGCAAGATGTAGGAACCACACCGGTTTTTGAACTCATTAAAACCCCTCATAAGGTTTTATTTCCACATTTGATGATGGATTGAACTAAGCGATGTGAATTGATCTAGATTAATTGTTATTCTGCGGGCGGTTTAGCTCATCAATTATGAAGAATTCACAAATGAAGTTTCAACAAGAAAATGATAGTCAAGAATAAATATCGCATTATATTAAGGTTGATAACAAATAAAAGAAAAAAAAAAATTATATTTGTTAGCGAGTAAGACTTTTAGAAAAAAGCACCTGAATATTTTGACTATGTAATTTTTGTATTTGATGGCTTTATATAATGTTTATGTTAAATCGTCTCAAATTAATATATAAAATAGATGTTAAAAATAAAAGTGAAAAACATAACAAATATTAAATTGAAAAAGAAATGTGACGACACTGGATCAACCTGAACATATTTTGATATTGATCTTATATACCAAACTTTATCAAACAATTTTTTGGATTTACGATAACCATATAAATTCTTAAACTATAAATTAGATGCATATACCCAATAAAAACTAATCACTAATCTTAAACAAAAAATTGTTTGGGAAAATCATCCTCTCGGGTAAGGGTTAGAATTTTCGATGCTGGAGTCCTGAACTGTTACAAATTTAGGTGATGACAGTTTGTCCTCTGGGGAGAAAACAATACCAATGCCTTTAGGGTTGCAGTTTATGTTTTAGTTGAAAGAAAACCAAGATGGATGAGACTCCACGTGGAGCCCGACAAAAAGAGACTTTGGGTGGGAGGCGCTTCGAGCATTTACTTACTGATAGGGAGGTGTCCCATGTGAAATATGGCTGAGATGTGCTCTAGGCACAGAGTGACGAGCAATTGTAGGTGTTACTTGGCTTGAAGGTGCTTCGGGTACTGATTGGCAAGTAGTTCCAGGTGAAAGCTAACTGGCACGTGTGTAACATTCCGGAACAAGAACAAGGAGATTTCACTAAAGGGTTGCCATGAGCGGCAAAAGGATTTCAGAATCCGAGCAAAGAAATCAGGGAATAGGGATGGAAATCCTTTTCCGAATAAGGAAGGGAGTGAAATTCACTCTCGGAGGTTGGAGCTATTTTCGAATTGAGTATGGGGATCATACTCAAGGGCCGGACGAAAGAAAGACGGAGCTAATGGGCCACCTTCAAACCAGCCCGACGAGAAGGATCCTAAAAGGGAGAACTTCTAGAAAGTTCTAGAAGCCTTGGAAAAGAAGAAAGCTAAATGGGCCTTGGGCCGTGTGGTAAGGAGCTGGAAAAAATTAAGAAAGTTAGTATTATCTAAAAAAGAAATAAAAGATAAGAAGGGAATATCCTTATCTAAGGGCCGTGGGTATAAATAAGAGCATATGTGCCTCATTATATACACACTAAAATTATTCTTCACACCCAGAGACAAGAGAGAGCTCACTGGCAGAAGAATAATTCAGGAGGAGGTTGAGAAGTGCTCACCACCCCACCCCCAAGGTAGAAGATCCTTACATAACTCTTCATTTTCTAGTTCTTTCCTATTAGTAGCTTTCATAGGATTTTGCCTTGGGTAGTGTGAGGGTTAGGGTGCAGTGGTGATCAAGAAAACTTGATCCAGGATCGTAGGATCCGGACGGGTTACTCGATCGGGGTACATCAGTGGTCGAGTAGTGATCAAGACAGTCTTGACCCATGATCAGGACAATACCCGATACATGAATGGTACAGTCCACGATCAGGGCAGTACACGATATATGATCAACTTGATTTTATCGAGTAATTTAAAAAAAATTCTTAAGTTAAAATTTGTTTTATTAAGTCAAAATTTTGCTGGGAATTATGACATTTTCTAGGAACAGATGCTTTGGTTTTGGGACTCAGTGACCATTGCAGCAAGGTTATTCATGATAGATGATTAGGAAACCGCATGACTGGACTCCCTCCAGAAAATTTCAGTTTGCATTAATCTTGATGAATCTGATTTTGATTCTATTATATTGACTTCTAATCTGACTTAATTTGTCTCTTTAAATGTGTTAGATTAGGGAAACAAATCATACATTATGATTTCTTATTCTCTTTGCCACTCTCTGTTGATCCTGAATGGCCAGCTCATTTGTAGTTGGTACCCCATCTTAACCCCTATCTCTTTTCATACCTCATGTCTTCATTGTCATATGTGTAGATATCTGTAAAAATGCCAGAGAGAAGGGATCGACAAAGTTTTCCAGTCACTGCAGATGCAGGGATTTAGAAAACCTGGTTGAGTACATGGATGGTCATTAAATAGCCTTGTTCTTTCCTGGGATTTACAAATATCATGGTAATTTCTGTGCCTTTGAGATTCCCTATTTCATTAAAATCAATTTCCTTCTTTTCAAAAAAAAAAAAATGTGAAAACCATAAGAGAAATGAAATTGATCAATATTAGGGGTCTCAAGGCCAGTAAAAATCCCAAGGAAAGAAATAGATCGATTTAGAGAGAGATGGAGAAATTTGCAGTTATTCGCAGTGATTTTTGGAGAAAAATCTAAATCTGGGGAAGATAGGCATCTGGTGATTGGAAAACTGTGGGCATCAATATGTCTGTTCTCTTTTGCGGTTTTGCATAATATCTTGCATCTTACGGAGCGTCGGGTAACCCTGAACACTTTAACACCACCTTTAAAATAGCTTTTAACTCCTAGCGCTGTCTATCTTGAATGACATTCTTTAAAGAGTGAATGTAGAAATTCAAAGGATGTGAAGATAAGGTTTTTTCAGGCTTGAGATTCAGTCCAAAGAGCATTGTCCAACTTTGCTGACAATTTTTTTCACCGTTTTCCCTAAAATAGACTTGATTTCCTAGTTTGACATTTCCACTTAACCACTGGTTTAGGGGTTATAAGGTGAGGCTACCTTGTGCTTGACGCCATTTCTTTTTAAAAGGTTATCAATGACTTTGCTGATGAAATAAGAGCCTACATCGCTTATTACTATTAGTGGAACTCCAAACCTCGAGAAGATAATTGATTTAAACATCTTTACAACGACTTTTGCATCATTTGTAAAGCTTGCTATGATTTTCACCCACTTAGAGAAATAGTCAACAACAATTAAGATGTATTGATTCCCAAATGATGTCCCATAAAGTCGATTTTCCAAACATCGAAAACTTCAACTTCCTGGATGAATTTTTTTGGCATCTCATTTTGCTTGCTAATGTTTCCTTGTCTCTGGCAAGCATCCCACTTATAGATGAAAACATGAACGTCCTTAAACATGGTGGGCCACTAAAAACAAGCTTGTAAAACTGTTGAGACAGTCTTAAAAGTGGTGAAATGTCCAACTAAAACAATGACAAGTGGGAGACAACCCACTGGCAAGTATCTAATTTTAATTTATTTCTTTGATTTTTAACAAATTTACCTTAGTGTTTCAGAAAAACTCGAAAAAGAGAAACTGCAGATACGCAATCGATCAATCGACCCAGTGATCGATCAATCGTGGTGCCGATCGATCGATCGCCAATAGGCCTATCGATTGATTGCACATCCGCAGAAAATCTGAAAGCTACAGATCATCACTGATCGATCGATCAGGCCATCACCGATCGATCAATCGCCATACATGTACAATTTTTCGGACCCGAAAAAAAAACAAAAAATTTCACCAATTGGATTGCAACTTTCCAACGATCCTCGAGGTACCATTTTCTATCCATTGTTTTCAATATTCTTTAATTTTATTATTACTTTCTACGATTTAATTTCACACCGAGATGGTGTGATTTAAGTCTAGGGAAGGTTCATCGGTATCTGACGATGTTTGCTTTTTTTGTTTGTTTTTGGTTATCGAGTAATTTCTAAGTCAACATGTTTTATTGAGTAAAAACTTTAGTTGGGAATTATGAGCTTTCCCAAGAACAAATGCTTTGATTTTGAGACTCAGTGACCATTGCAGCAGGGTTATTCAAGACAGACGATTCGGAAATCCCATGACTGGTCTTCTCCCAGAAAATTTTAGTTTGCATTGATCTTTATGAATCTGATTTTGACTCTATTGTATTGGACTTCTAACTTGACTTAATTTTTCTCTTTAAAGGTATTAGATCAGAAAAACGAATCAAAGATTCATGAATTCTTATTCTCTTTACCACTCTCTGTCGATCCTGAATGGCCAGCTCATTTTTAGAAGGTACCCCATCTAAAACGCTTACCTCTTTTCAGACCTCATGCATTCTTGTCTTCATTGTCATATGTGCAGATATGTGTAAAAGCTCCAGTCATTGCAGATGTAGGGATTGGGAAAACATGGTGTAGTACATGGATTATGATTTCAGAGCTTGATTCTTCCTTGGGATTTACAAAAATCATGGTACATTTCGTGCCTATGAGACTTTTATACAATAATGATCATTTTTTCCTTTCAAAAAAAAATGTGAAAAATAAAAAGGAAAGGAAAATGGTCAATAAAAAGAGTCTCAAGGCCAACAAAAATCCCAAGGGAAGTCATGGATCGACTGAGAGAGAGTTGGAGTGATTTGCAGTGATTCGCAGCGACTCCCAGAGAAAAATATAAGTCTAGGAGAGTTAGGCATCTGGTGATTGGAAAACCGTGGGCATCAACAGGTCTGTTCTCTCTTGCGGTTTTACATAATATCTTGCATCCTCCAGAGCGTCTGGTAACCCTAAACACTTTGACTCCACCACTAAAATAGCCTTTAAATTCCTAGCATCGTCTAACCTGAATGACATTCTTTAAAGAGAAAGCTCATGCAAATCTTAATGAATGTAGAGAGTCAAATGATGTGAAGTTAAGGTTTTTGTAGGCTTGGGATTTAGAGTATGGTCAAGGCTTGCAAAGGTCATGCTGAAATAAGATGAGAATGTTTTAAATTAACTTTGTTGCATGTGGATTACATGTCAAAGAATCAAAGCTATGATCTCAAGGATATATGAGTTACATCAATTTTAAACAGCTTTTCTATACTTAGGCTGTTGTTTGTTTGAGGACAATACAAAGGCTTAAGTCTGAGGGAACTGATATACCTCATATTTTACTATGTTTTTAATAAGTCTTTAATAAAGAAACTACTTAGTTTTGGCATTTTGATTGATGTTTTTAGTGTTCTTGTAGTTTTTTATAGTTTTTACAGGAAATTGGAGCAATTTGGGCCAAAGAGGATGCAAGACAAGCATTTTGGAGATTGGACAGATTCCGAGCATTAAATTTTTTGTATCAGATGGAGACATTCCCACTCTTGGATCAATCTCAAATTGTACCACAAGATAGATGGGAGTGCTAGTTTCGATTTTCATATCAGATCATGCAAATCCAACGGTGCGATCTCAAGATATGCTCAATTTACTAGAAGATAGATCGTGCAGTCTCGAAGCAGAAGTATGCGCATAATGCGGAAGGGTGATCGATCGATCAGCCCCTGATATTAGCTAGAACGATTTCTGCTTGTACACTACTTGAGTTATCGTTTGGATCTGATGTTTGATGGGCATAACGCTTTAACTTGCGAGAGTTGAGTTACTGAGTTAGGTGAACAATTGAACATGAACATGAACATGAATGCTTGTTTAACTATGTTATTGACTACGAGAGTTGATTAATATGATAGTTTAAACTTAGTTGATTATCACCACGGGAGTGGGTTAATAATAGTGCTTTCAGTTCTAGGATGAAAGAAAAACGATGTCAATTGCTTCTAGGAATAGAATTCGAATAATTTAAACTATGAATCCTTAAAAAAATCATGAATATCCAATGTTTTAATTATATTGCTTTACAATGATTTTATTTTAATTGTTTTTCATTATTTGCATCAAAAACCCCAAAAATCCTCTTATTTGCATACTTAGCTTAATTCTTTGTTCGAGATTATGATAAAACCTTATACACGTCAATGAGGATGATGGTAATATTTTTTTCTGATTTTCAATTTTTTTTATGTTCTTATCTTCGAGTCACGAGGAGCAGAAGGAAGCAGAGACAGGGTATGAGCAAGGAGAATAAGAGACAAATACCCGATTTAGTCATAAGTTCCTTTAAATGAATAACCAAATTTACAAAACACCACCGATGATATGGTTTCCACTGAAAAATTCTTGAATAGTATCATGGTATCTGTTTTGCCTAACCACGAATTGAGATTAAAGCTTGGTACTCATATCATGCTACTTAGGAACATTGATCTCAATGGTGGTTTGTGCAATGACACAAGGTTAATCATTACTCAGTTGGTCAATCACGTTATCAAAGCAAGGGTGATAACATGTCAATTAAACAATGATGTCGATCATAGAGTCTTGATTCCTAAAATGGTTGTATCTCCGTCAGACGCAAGGTTTCCTTTCAAGATGCGGCGCAAATAGTTTTGCGCCGTGTCCATTGCAAAAGACCATAAATAAAAGACAAGGGCAGACGTTAGATAAGGTTGATTTGTTTTTGCCAGGCTTGACTTCTCCCATGGGCACTTTTAGGCCTGGGAAATCGGAAGCTTTGGTTCGGTTCGGTTCAGAACTTCGGTATTTCGGTGTGTTCGCTTTGTGATAAATATTTCCGAATTGAACCGATTAGATAGTTCGGTTCGGTTTGTAACTCATAAATTCAGTTCGGCTTACATAAAAATTATTTGTGCCGAATTAAAACCGAAAATCAAATTTGGGTCAATTTGGTATACAAAAATTGATATTTTCAATAAATTCGGTTAATTTCGGTGTGGTTTATATTATTTAGGTACTTCGGTAAAGTTCGGTAATTTCGGCAATTTTGGTACATATGATTCACTGTTGTTTTGATTGAGAAAATATAAAACTGCCGATACAAACATATGATGGGAAAATAAACAAACGAACAATATAGATAGTCATAAGTCAGAAAATTCTCCAAAAGAAGGTCTAAGACAATTACAAAAGAAGTTCTCAATCAAAAATCAAAACATCCAAAATAAGACACAATTTAGATAGTTTTTTCAGAAAACATAAGCATAAGAAATAAATCCAAATTGCTTCAATAGCCTTTAAGCTTGCTTTGACAGTATTTTTTCCCATTATGCAGATACCTGAGACAATTTACACACTTCATCCCATTATGCTTTTTCAAAAATCACATAAGACATTTCAAGTTTGTGTGAATATGATTACAAAACAAAAAGGCATTGAGGATAATAACCAGAATGAAATCGTTACCTGCAACTAGGATACATTAAAGTGGAAGTTCAAGGACCAGATTGAAGTATTTTCCTTGAATCTAAAAAAAAAGAAAAAGAAATAATTAATATTCATCACAAACACTAATGATAAATCACTAAAAAATATAAGAGAACTTACCAAGTGACTCAAAGAAATCAATTTCAGCTAACATTTGTGTTATGGTAGCAAGATTTGCCTTAGACTTCAAGGAGCTTCATAGCCATTATTGGGTGCATATTAATGTCTCAATCATATAAGGAGTCAAAGAGCTCCTAAAAGGGTCTAAGATCCGACCACTAGTACTAAAGGCAGACTCGGATGCAATAGTGGCCACTTGGATTGCGAGAACATCTCTAGCTACTTCTGCCAAAATTGGATATTTTGGTGTATTCATCCTCCACCATGACAGAATATCAAAATCTGTTCCCAAACTGTTCTGAACTCGTGGCACCACCTTTTCCATCTAGTAAATTTCCAACTCACTGCTACCTTCTTCATTTCCCTTCGCACTAACCATTTGGCTGTACAAGGAATCCATCCTTTCATACCCATCATCATCTTCTGACACATCCAAATGAAATCTTGATGGCTCGAGATCCTCATGAACACTTATGTTGGCAGCACTATCACTCACAGATGGTTTCAGCAGTGCACTATATTTCTCATACAAGCTCCGCAACACACTTAGAACTGATTCTCTAACTTGCTTGCTTTCTACATTATCTTTACCATATAGCTTATCCAAACAGAGTGATGCAAAATGCATCTTATTTCGCGGATCAAACACACTAGCAGCAATCACAAGTCCATTCATATTCGATAACCCATCTCAATACTTGTTAAACTTATCCCTCATACTTTTAGCCTTAATCCTAACAGTTTCATCAATGTTGTTACTTAATGAGATCAAATTTATTTCAATGGTGCATATCTCATTGTAACACATTGTAGATGTAACTGATGTAGATGCTGAAAACGCCAAAGTACAGTTGTAAAAGATTTTCAGAAACTTTACCAGCCTTTGGACTTCTTCCCAATCACTAGAAGTTGGAGGTCCAATCCGTTTTTTGTCACTCTTGTCATTCTCTTCTTTTTCAGTGAAGTAATCAACATATAGCTTATCCTCCACCATCATCTTCTCAAAAGCAACCCTTAACTTGAGTGCAGCAGTCAACATGAGATATGTAGAATTCCATCTAGTACTACAATTTAATGTCAAGCAGCCTCAGTTAATCTTTCTCGTCTCTACACACAGCTCAAATGACTTTAATCTTGCATAAGATGACCTCCCATATTTGACAGCATTCCGAACAACAACAACACTTGCATTCACATGCTCCATACCATCTCTCACAATTAGATTCAAGATGTGAGCACAGCAGCGCATGTGCATAAAATCACCATCCTTAATTAGCATTTCAGGCCCCCTCAACCTCAAAGCATCCTTCACTATATTTAGAGCAGTATTATTACCACTAGCATTGTCCACTGTGATAGTGAAGATTTTCTCAATACCCCATTCATCTAGGCATTCAATCAGCTGACCAGCAATAGCAGCCCCCCTATGATCAGTGATGGGTTTGAAGCTAATAATTCTCTTCTGCATTTGCCAATTTTCATCAACTTAATGAGCTGTCACAACCATATAGCTATACAAGGTAGTAGGAACTGTCCATATATCTGTTGTGAGAGAGACTCTTTTCTTTTTAGCACTGAACAACGTCCTTAAACAAGCCTTCTGTTGCAAATACATGGCAGCTATTTCCTTAGTGGCTGTCCTTATATATGCTTGTACACAAGGATTACACTGGAACAGAATCGCATAAAACCCTCACTTTCAAGAAATGCAAATGGCAGCTCATTCAAAACAATCATTTCATTATCAGAACTTTTAAACAGCTCTTCATCATATCTTATGCTCGTGAGATTACTGCTGCTATCACCACTCAAGACATTTTGACCATTACCTTCTAGAAAAGTTAAGTATAATCTGCATTTCTTAATATGACTTCTCATTGAACTAGTTCCCACTATTGTTGAGTTACAACTCAACAACTGTCCACAATAATGACAATTGAATTGCTCATAATCCTCTACAGTTCGAGTGAAGTGTTTCCATACCTCTGATCTTGGAAGAATTGTTTTCCTTGGTTTCGGTGGAACATCAGAAGATTTTTGCTTCTCTCTTTCTGCCCTTTTGCTTCCAGCATAAGAAGGTTCCTGAATTTCTGGTTCTGGTCCTTCAATCTCCACATCAAGCATCTGATTATCGTCTTTAAAAGAAGGCAAATACATCTACAAGACAGAACATTACCATTAGACATCTCATTATCGTCTTCAAAAGAAGTTAAAAAAAAAAGATTCTTATTTAACAAACTTGAACAAATCATAGCAAAATCGCCACCTACTGAAACTAGACTCGGCTCAAATAAACAAACAACAACAAGCCTTGAGACGAGGCGACTTATATCGAACCAAGGCAACATCAACTATGACTAATTCATACTTACATTAAACGAAATCAAAAAGCCTTACCTCTCGATTGTCGGGTCTAGGACTGAATTGATCTAGGGCTTAATCAATTGTGAGATTTTTTTTTTAGTGAGTCGCCGTCGAGATTTTCAGACCACATAGTTGGAAGAAAGAAAGGGGAAGAGAAATTATATATATACTAGGGTTTAGTTTTCTATTGAAACCGATCGATTTAGGAGTACCGACCCGGACCGAACCGAAGATCGAACTAATTACAATAAGTTGCCGATCGGTTTTAATCTGTTAAATAAAATCAAACCGAATTGGGTAATCTTCGGTTCGGCCAATTCAGTTCGGTATTTCTGCCCAGGCCTATGCACTTTTATGTTGCCATTTCTAGGGCTCTGTCCATAACGGGTCTAAAAATCTTGATCACATGTAAATATGGAAAACCCCCAAAAGAACGATGAATGTTGTTTACAAAAATATCTTCGAAAACATCTAATTCGTTTGGTGTTGTGTTTTAGTTCGTTCGATTGTTTGGTTTTTCTTTTCTTTTTAGACTTATTTGTGATTTTTTTTTAGAATATTCTATTTATTTTGGGTTTTTCTAATTTTCTAATGGATTTAGATTTATATTTTTTTTTTATTTAAACAATACAGTGCAGATAACTAATCAATAAAAAATACAAACCATAAATTTATAAACACAATATATAACTCATATAATCTAGTTAATGGCTATAGAATTTGTTTATTTCTTTATATGTTACAGTGAATAATATATGTCTCCCCCAAATCTATGTAGAATATGTTTTTTGGATGATCAGTTTAAATTAATGAACAAACAGCACATGATTTTTTTTTTATAATCTATCTAATTCTAAATTCCAGAGAGAATTTGTTGGCCCATAATCTTCTAAATGATTTCTTAAAATATTTTATTTTAAAGAATTTAAATAAATTTACTTTTGAAAGTGATATGCATAAATTTAAAATTATAATTAATAATTCCGACTACACAATAAAATTGATGTTAACAACATACTAGATTATCCAGGTAAAAATGAGGCATCTACATAAGTTAAAAAGTTAGAAAAAAAATTGTGGCTAATATTTTTAATGCTGATAATGAAGTCGAAGACCATACTATAATACATTTGGAAGCAATTATGTGTAAATAATCAAATATCGCGTCTAGAACTCTTCACAAGTTTTGGATGTAGATAAAGAAGACAACACTAAGAATTTTTGATGCAATAAGTAAAATAAGAGATGAGTTCCAACGAGATTTCAACTTTAAGTAAAAACAAAACATTATAGTCATATTTTAGTACATTATTTTAAATTTTATAATTATTAATTTTTGAAATTTCCCTTTATCTTAAATTTTTATAATTATTAATTTAGATATTATTGGAACTATATATTTACATAGAAATTTCTAAAATTTATTATCTTATAATCTTACCAAATGTTAATAAATATTTATACTAATATAAATCGGAATCGATAAAATTTATTGTTTTGCGTGTTTATTAATTTATTGAATAATTGATTTTTAGAGGTACTGTGCTAAACATTTGAAAAGAAAATAGAGACCTTATTTTCAATAATTTCCCCTATCTTTTATTTCATGATTTTGAATAAAAGATTCCGAAATCAAAAGATTCCGTCAAAAGCGAGAGAACCCATGCTTACACATTTCTCCTTTCGCGGCCAATGTGGCTAACTATGGGCCCCATCTCTCTTCACCAAAACACTTCGTCTCCTCTTTGTCCTTTTCCATGTCCTAATAGTTTTGAGTTTGGACAAATAAACACACGTGGGAAGAAAAATACTCTACTGATTCTCGCTTTCTCACACCTCTACATTCAATTATCTCCTTGTAGGGTTTGAATATTTACAAAATAAAGCAAAATTAACTCATTTCGATTCAATCCAGATCAGTTTTCGGTTTGGAATCGGTTTATTTTTGAGTTTTAGTATACTAAAATGTATTTTGTTGTATATTAGTTTAAATTGGATTTCAATTTATTTGACCATGCTTATTTCGGTTACACTTATTCAATTCCATTCTAATTTGTTAGATATAAAAAATTATATTACTTTACCTTTAGTTTTAAAAGAAAGTTTGATTCGGTTTCGTTTGAGAAATTTTGATTGGGTTCGATTTTTATATCCGTCCCACTAAATAATAATAGTAAATAATTAAAAATAATATATATAATTTCAACTATGTGTTTCATATCATTTCAATGGTTTAGATTCATGAAATTCATATGATATACATACAAATGGGGTTTATTAGTTCATAAATTTTAATGGATTTGAAAATTCAAGTAAAGTCCTATGTTATTTAATCATTGATTTTTAAATCCTTATTAAAATCATGTGTTATTCAATCTGTGATTTTCAAATCCTTATGAAAATCATGTGTTATTCAATTTGTGATTTTCAAATACAAACTAAAATCAAGTGTTATTCAATATCAAGAAGTTAAACATGGATTTGATTTCAAAATAGATTTTAATGGATTTGAGAGTGATTTCATGTTAAAAATACAAAGGTTGAAATTTTTAGTCAAACCTTGTTATTTTGAATTTGATTTGACAAACAAACTATTGGACTCCCCCTTTTCCTAAACACAGTTCATCTGTTTCTCATATCATCTCCACATATCCACAATTCATCATTCCAACGTATGATAAAATTTATGTTAATATTTTATGTTTCTATTGTATAATAATCAAATTTTTTTCATGTGTTTACCCATACTATAATCATAAGTTACGAACTGGCTTTTAATAGAATAAAATAAATAAATTATCCAAGAACAAGCTGCAAGTTTCGAAAAAAAAAGAGATTATTGTTTATATCACAATACTTTAGTATAAATCACTTTTATTGATTTTATAATGTATTTGTTTGATTTCTAAATCCAGTTTATTTGGTTTTCAAATCCATTTTATTAGATTCTTAAATTCATTTTATTAGATTCTTAAATCCATCTTACTTGATTCTTAAATCCACCTTACTTAATTCTTAAATCCATCTTACTTGATTTTGAAATCAAAGAATTCTATATAGATTTCTAAATCCATTAAAATCCATAACAACGTTGTTTCTTAAAAAGCATCTTTAAGTCAAAAAGGATGATTGATATTAATACATACTCCATTAAAACGTTTCAAAATATAATTTTTTTTAGAGTTTCTATTTTTATGTTATAAGATATTTTTAAATTTCTATGTAAATTATAAATTGATTTAATATTTATGATTATTTTTCTTATGTTGTATCTTTTATAATTGATTGAATTATTTTGAAATTAAATATTAGATAATGTTTCATATATATAATTTTTATAAAAATTTCACACTTTTAGCAAAAAACATTTTATTTGAAATGGATGGAGTATTGATTAATATAGGAAATATGCAGTTTTTTGGAGACAAACATTTTGGTCTCGTAAAAAAGTATCTAATATGAAAAAGCTTAAAAGATTTATTTGATTTTTGCATTATAGATTGACTAAAAGAAATACTATGTATTTTATAGAAGTGCCAAACTAAATGAGTATAAGAATATTATGATAAGGTGTTTAGTTTACGCTTATAAAAATTCAAATTTGATAACAATGTTAGAAATTATTTACAAACATAAATGTGAGTATAACTATAAAAATGTATTAAATCGACGAATCTGCGAACTTTCATAGTCGAAATGGTCGAACCAACCATGAATGAGTGTTTGCAAATCGACCCCATATGTTACCATTAAAGTGTTACAAGAGCAGCCCAAAGTTATTACTTGTGTTTGGATCCAAACTCAGTTATAACCACTAAATTACTAATGCTTTCTCCTATTTCCATTTTCCTTTGAGATCCAATAGAAAATAGACAAACAACCTAGAAAATTAAATTGAAAATATTTTAAGCTATGTAGAAAGTAAATAAGTATGTGGAACCAACACTTCTCCTAATACAGCCAAAACACAACCTCGGGAACCTCTTCCTCCTGCCAACTATAAAAACAGACGCCACCAAAATGATCCATTGATCTAATTACTTTTCTTTGCTTAAAACAATATTTGTTTTTTTGTGATTTAATATCCAATTAGTCCCATTCCCCATGGAAATTTGTTTGTTGGACCGAAGCCAAAATTGATTATAGAGGATGTATCTATCTTATGAGATTTGTAGTGATCAAATATGAATTAATTCTCTAGAGTTTTATGTACCTTTGAAAATATGTGTAATCATCAAAAATCAATTAACATACATTATAATTGTACAAAACGTAGTTTTATTTGAAGATGTTGTAGATAAATAAAAGAATAATAGCATTAGATAACCATATTTTGATTTTTTTTGGCAAAATTGGCGTATAATATTTTTGTAAATATGGTGGTTCATTTATTGTGCATATTTATAATTTATTCAAACTTGCGGTGGTTATACACACACAATTTTGATTACAATATACGTGAAATGATTGCAAGATTCTGATAAGAATGTATTGTATAAGATCAAGATTGAATCCAACATGCATGAATACCAAGCATATGAACAAATACGCATTTAATTTAGCGATTAATTGTCGTCTAGTTTTTTTGTCGTTATGATTAAGACCAAAAATTGAGTTCACTATATGCAATTTTGACACTACTATTATATTCACCTTATTAGGAGATTAATATGAGATCCCATGTGGCTAAGCCCTTCAATACAAACAGATGAAAAATAAACAAAACAAAAAATCATAAAGGAAAGGAAAAAAACAAAAAAAACAATTGTACACTAACATGACTTGAAATCTTGCTTATATAAAGACTTAAAGGACCCTTTGTTCCCCCATCTCCTCAACAACACTTACTCCCAATTCTCTTTAAACTCAGAAAAAGACAAAACAAAAAAAAAACCAAAAACTCTCGAAAAAAAAAAAATGGCGATAATTTGCAGAAGAACAACAACATCTCAAGAACACGAGCCAAAGCAAGATCTTGGAAACGATGAAACTCCTTCTTTAATCTTCAACCCTTCTCTCCTCAACCTCCAATCCCAAATCCCAAACCAATTTATTTGGCCAGACGAAGAGAAACCTTCCATTGATATTCCCGAGCTCAACGTCCCTTTCGTCGATCTCTCGAGCCAAGAGTCAACTCTAGAAGCTTCTAGACTCATCGCAGAAGCTTGCAGCAAACACGGTTTCTTCCTCGTCGTCAATCATGGAGTCAGCGAGTCGGTCGTATCCGAAGCTCACCGTTTCATGGACCGTTTCTTCGACATGCCTCTCGCCGGAAAACAGAGAGCTCAGAGAAAACCCGGTGAGAGCTGTGGCTACGCCAGTAGCTTCACCGGCAGATTCTCCACCAAGCTCCCATGGAAGGAGACTCTCTCTTTCCGGTTTTCCAACGAGAATAGTGGCTCGAGAACCGTTCAAGATTACTTCTCCGATACATTAGGACAAGACTTTGAGCAATTTGGGTACGTGTCCTAAAACAGAACAAATAAACACAAAACAGAACAAAACCCAAATATGTCATTATTTCCTCTGTTTTTTCTAGTCTTACTTGAATAAACCGGTTTGTTATACCGAAATCATTAAACCGGAAATAATTTGACCTGTTTAGCTCATGATTTTCCCGGTTATGTTTACAGGAAGGTGTATCAAGACTACTGCGAAGCAATGAGTTCTCTGTCACTCAAGATCATGGAGCTTTTGGGGCTAAGTTTAGGCGTAAACGGAGACTATTTTAGAGAATTTTTCGAAGAGAATGATTCGATAATGAGGCTGAATCATTACCCTCCATGCCAAACACCAGATCTCACGTTAGGCACAGGACCTCATTGTGATCCAAGCTCTTTGACCATCCTTCACCAAGACCATGTCAATGGCCTTCAAGTCTTCGTTGACAATCAATGGCGATCCATTCTTCCTAATCCCAAGGCTTTCGTCATCAATATCGGTGACACTTTTATGGTAAGTAATAAATAACCATCTATCGAGTAGATACATTTTGGTTACTCATACACAAATGGTTGATCAATTTTGATTTTGTAGGCTCTGTCGAATGGGATATTCAAGAGTTGTTTGCATAGAGCGGTTGTGAATAGAGAGAGCGCGAGGAAATCAATGGCGTTTTTCTTGTGTCCTAAACGAGACAAAGTGGTGAAGCCACCAAATGAGATCCTGGAGAAGATGACACCAAGGAGATACCCTGATTTCACTTGGCCTATGTTCCTTGAGTTTACTCAAAAACATTACAGAGCAGATGTCAATACTCTCGATTCCTTTTCAAATTGGGTCATTACGAACAACAATCCCATCTAAGAAACAAAGTACTGTCTAAATATTTTGTCTTTCTTAGTTACTATGTGGTGAAATGCATTGAATTGGATTTCAAAGTTTGAAACGTTTTGTATATTGTTCCAAGTGTTAGACCAAGCCTCACCGTGTGGCATATGAATGCTCGTTAAATTGAATACCTTAATAACTACGTGTAAGGATGGGTAAACGGGGTTTTGCGACGGAAATATGGGGAACGGGACAGGAATGAAAATTCTCAATTAAAAATAAAGACGACCTATTTAATTTTCGTTTAAAATTTGGGACGGGAGCGAGTTTCGGGCACCTAAAATCATGTTCTAAATATGTTCCAAAATTCAAATCAAAATAGGACCATGACGAAAAAAAAAAAAAACAATGAATATAGCAAACATTCTAATTTAATAATTTTGTTTCAAACGAAATATCGTGAAATCCGTCCCGTTCTTAGTTGAAATGCATTGTCATAGGTGACGGGAATTCAAGAACAAAATCGGAGGGGAATGGGATGGGACTTTTGTCCACTTGTACCTACGTGTCATGTTTAGGAATGGATTTGATCGGAGCAAATTGAGAAACAGAGTAAGAAAGATCCAACAACAAAGTACACATCAAGTGTCATTAACTAGTGAGTCCAACTTACGATTAAAGACAGAAATTTGTGCGTCATATACAACGACATGTAGTATAGCAAGAGTCATCAGAAAAAACAAAACACATGGGCCACCAAAACCTACCCAAGAATGTTCTCTTTCTCACAAACATAAGAACCACAACCCTAATAATGCTCATCATCCTTTGAATCTTACCTGTTTGGTACCCTATATACACATTGGCAGACACCTTTGTATAGTGTTTGCCCAATACAACTCATTATTGAATTTGAGTTCTCTATTTCAATTGTTTTCTATTATTTTATTCACTTTTGTTGAACGTTTTAGTTCCAAAATATTTTAGAAACTTTGGAGGATCCTTATTTTTTGTTCGATCATAGAAATGAGACGACTAAAATAATTGATAAGAGATATGTAAATTGATCTTATAAGGAGCTAGGATGCAGCACAAAAGCATCTCACGCCACCTGAAGTTGGAAGTATTGATTTGGGCTATGGAGTGTCTCGAGAAAAGTATCGATTGCGCGAATATTGCTCAGACCTTCTAAAAATAATCAACTTTTCATCAGATTGTCCAATTTTCTCAACGTTTTTGGATAAGTTACTTGCACTAAAATTAAGTTTTCTTATTTTTCTTTTGTTTACATCTATTTATTCTTCAATTGTAGAGCTGATGTGTGGTTCATAAGACTAGAAATCGAGATATATTCTTTTTATAGGTTTCATGTCAGCGATTTAGCTCGAAACTCAATATCTTTAATATAAGTTTGAGGTTAACAAAAAAAAACCGATGTGATGTGTGAAACACAAGATGTTTATAATGTTGGTTACTTTGTGATTATCCATCACAATATTTTATCTTTAGTACTTATCCTTATCTCTTTAAGAGGTGATATTTTTCTTATTCACCTCTTCTCCACTATAAATAGATGTTGTACAAATGGTGAAGATTATCACGATGAGAATACAATAACATCAAAAAGAATGTTAATAAGATCATTATTCTCTCTAGATTTTTGTATTCTCAAGAAGAAAGTTAATAGGATCATTACTCTCTCTAGAGTTCTATATTTTTTCTTTTCTTTTGGTGTTCATTCGCCATCCTCACATATTAAGTAACATATGTACTTCAAGTGCATATAAAGGCTTCTTATGTGATTATTTATAATACATTATAAGCACAATCAACTCTACATCCGTTCTTATACCTTAAAAGGTAAGTTTTAATTTATGTTTAGACAATCTAAATTTATTTATTTTATGGAGTGGAAGGTTATGCCTCCTCCTTAATCATATGGAAGGTTATGCCTCCTAATTATCACATGGAAAGTCATATGATAAACTGTGTGATGTATTGCATTTTTAACGCATTCTAACCCAAGTTTTCAATGGTTTTTCGAGTCTTTTCTATGATTTTAGTGTATTTTCAGGATTAGAATGCGTTTGGAAGGAACCTAAGGCATAAGGAGCATGAAATGAAGCAAAATGAGCACAAACGAGGCCAGATCGATCGATCCAAAATACTGGGACATTTTAGATCGACTAGTGAAGCTGGGATGGATCCATCTGAGTTGGATCAATCGATCCACACTTGGATCGATCGATCCAAAACCCCAAGACTTTTCAGATCGACTTGTTTTACTTCAGATCGATCGTGCAATATTCAGATCGATCGATCCAAGTTTTTTCGACCAGAAAAAGGAAATTTATAATTTCCTATTTTCACAAGGTTTTGCCATATCTTTTAATCCAGAACGTTTTTAATATATATATCTAAGTTTGAGCCATTGTTTAGGCTAAGCTTTTCATACTCTTTCTACTCTACATAGATTTCTGGTTTTCTGCAATTTGTAAGCACCAGGGAGACGAATCTCTGACTCAGCATCTTTGAGAAATTTTTCTGAACCCCTTTGATTATTTATTATGAGTTTTTCATCATCTTCTGTTGTTTTGATTATTTCCATGCCTGAGTAGTTTCATAGTTAGGTTTAGGGTTTTCAAAGGAGTTTATGAATCATTGAATCAGACATAGATATGGTTTATTCATCTTCTCTTCACCTATTATTGTTCTTATTGTTGCGATTAAATTGATAACTTAATCTTTAATTTTATGTTTAATCTAATCATCAAAAGTGTTATAGGTTGCTAGATAGAACATAGGTGAGTAAATTGTTTTTAGCCAACGAAAGCTGATGTTAAGGCAATTTGTGAATATATCAAACCTACTCGTTAATGCCTGTTTAGAATTCTAAGATCAAACGACAGTTTAGATTCTTAGGTTGCTAGATAAAGTAGTTGATACCATGAAAGTGGATTGGTTATACATTCATGTTTGAGTTTGAGACTGTGCTTTATCGTTCCTTGAATAATTGTCTGGTTCATGATCTCTAAATTTCTGCGAACTGCTCTAGACTTAACGCTCGCTTTTAATTGATTTTACATCATTTTTACATTGCTATTTTGTTTCACTTTTCAACAAACAACCATATTGTCATCTTAGCTTAGTTTTATGCATTATAATTTGTAGCATTTCACTTGGTTCTCGTGGGTTCGATCCCTAAATACTACTTCGTTTGCGGTGCACTTGCAGTGATATTTTAGGGTTAAAACTCTGTGTATCAATTTTTTGGCGCCGTTGCTGGGGACCAATTGCGTTACCTTCGAATTTTTGTTTGAAGTTTAGAGTAAGATTTACTAACTTTCTCTCTGGTGTGTTTCAGGTGTTTGCAAAGAAGAAGCAAAGGATCTGGCAACCTTTTCAACTTCAGCAACCAATAACTTGCAAGGTTAGAGAGAGAAAACAGGAAGACAAAGTCGAATCATATCACAATGGGTGATCAAATCGACAACGATGTGCTTGCTACTGCAGCTGCACTTCAGAGGCTACATCAGCAGATGCAACAGTTGCTGCAACAGCAGCAACAACAGCAGCGACCGCCTGCTATTGGGAATGCAGACACTCCCCATACTTTTCGACCAGAACAGAGCTGCTATCTGTCCACCAGCCCTTGCAAGGCAAGATTACGAGATCAAGCCTCAGATGATCGGGTTGGTGAAGCAGCACGTGTTTCATGGTCTACCAGCTGAAAATCCTATGGATCACATAGAGAACTATGAAGAGATCTGCAGCACTACTAAGTTGAATGGGGTGCCAGCTGATTACATCAAGTGCAAGCTCTTCCCTTTCTCCCTGGCAGACAAGGCATCGAGATGGCTCAAATCTCTAACTCCTGGGTCATTGACTACTTGGGATGAATGCGGAGCCACTTTCTTGGATCACTTTTACACCAAATCTAAGACTGCTTCGCTGAGGAACAAGATCATCACCTTCCACCAACATTCAGGAGAGTCTTTCTGTGAAGCTTGGGAGAGTTTCAAGGCGTATCGCAAAGAGTGCCCACATCATGGATACTCGGATGGGAAGATTCTTAGCATCTTCTATGATGGGGTCGAGTGGGATTACAAGAATGCTCTCAACACTGCTAGCAATGGAGATTTCATGATACAGAGTAAGGATGGAGCCTACCAACTGATTGAGAACTTGGCTGCAAGTTCCAACAACCGCTGTACTGAGTATGATAGGTCTAAGCGTGTCAACAGCGTGGAGTCTCTGAAGATCGACGAGCTGAATGAGAAGGTAAATCAGCTATTGAAGGCAAGTCAAGGTCAAAGAGGCGTTCAGTTTTGTGAGAATGGAACATACCCTATTTTCTACCAGGAATTCGCTGAAAAAGGGGCTGATGAGTTGCAAGAGGTGAATTATGTGAACGGGCAAGGGTTCGTTCAAAACAGGGGTTTCAACAGGAATTACATAAACCACCCAAATTTGTCTTACCGAAGCATGAATGTCGAGAATCCGCAAGATCAAGTCTACCCACACAAGTGAACGTTCAGGGTCAACAATTTCAGGGAAAACCGACCGTGCAAAACGCGGGCGTTACTGCTTTTCAGGGGTTTACAGGACAGACTGGCGTGCAAAATCAGAATTTCCAGAAGAACTTCTCTTAGGGTTTTCAGGGAAATCAGTTCGTGCAAAATCAGGGCCAGAACAGATTTCAGGGGGATTTCTGCAGAAACAGCCGTTCAACAACTTCCAACTGGCAACACAAGCCCCATTCCAAGCCTCTACGAGCTCTGCGAACAATTCTGGTGATGATCTCAAGGTTTTCATGCAGCAGCTCTTGCTCAACCAACAGAAATCTGCCAACGAGATTAATGTTAAGGTGGATAAATATACAGTGATCTCGATGGCAAGTTTGAGTCGCTCTCTCCTTATGTGAAGAAACTGGATACTCAGGTAGGTCAGACGGTTGAAGCGATCAAGAGACCACATGGATTCCTTCCAGGAAAAACAGAGCAGAATCCTAGGAATGAGTTCGTAAATGCTATTATGCTCAGATGTGGAAAGGTGATAGAGCCTGTTGAGCGAAAAGGGAAAGATGCCGATGAAGTTATTGACTTGGAAGAAAGGGACGATTCAGAAGCTGAGCTGGTGAGAGAGCCTGCAAGTGACACGACTGCAAAGGAGCCACTACATGCGCATGTCTACGCTCCAAGGGTTCCATACCCCACTCGCCCTAAGAAGTCGCGGAAGGACTTAGAAGAGGCAAAGTGCAAGGAGATGCTAGATGATCTAACAGTGAAGCTCCCTCTTGCCGATGCAATCCAGATGATACCTGCGATGAAGAGAAATGTGAAAGGCTTGGTGACAAGTAAGGTTTCTGGAGAAGATGACTTCGTCAAAGTTTCAAAAGATTGCAGCGCCGTCCTTCAAAACAAGATGCCTAAGAAGCTTGGAGATCCAGGGAGGTTTGTTTTATCTGTGCAAATTGGAGCAATGACGTTTGCTTGTTCTTTGTGTGATTTAGGTTGGAGTGTCAACTTGATGCCATATTCTGTTTGCCGATCATTCTGTGAAGTTACCGGTTGGGTATCTAGATGACTTACACGTGAGGATTGGCAATGTTTTGTTCATGTAGATTTCGTGGTTCTAGAGCTAGAGGAAGAGCCAAAGGATCCCCTCATCTTAGGACGACCTTTCTTATGCACTGCTAGAGCTATCATAGAGGTGAGAAATGAGCGAATAGATCTCCACCTGGGAGACATTATCATGAAGTTTGAGATGGACAAGCTGCTGAAAAAGCCTATGTTGGATGGGCAGACATTCTCGGTCAATGAATCGCTAGAGATCTCTAACGAGGCCGCAGAAGAGATTCTAGTTGATGACCCATTGGAGATTGCTTTGACAAGGGCTGCAAGCGAGCATGGATTTTTGAGTGACGATGCGACTGGGTATGCAAAGATATTGAACTCGAGCCAGATTTTGAGGAAGATGGTCGCCTACATGAGCTTGGACGAGGCTGTCGAGAAGTCTTTAGCAGCAACCCTTCCTACACCATCCTAAGGTAGAGCTCAAAACACTTCCAGCCGGGCTGAGGTACGCGTTTCTAGGTCCTAACTCTTCTTAATTTGTGATCATCAATGCTGATTTGAATAATGCGGAGACTGCTTTGCTTTTGTGTGAACTTAGAAAGTATCACAGGGTCTTAAGCTATTCACTGGATGACATTACAGGCATTTCACCTGATCTTTGCATGTACAGGATCCATCTAGAAGATGAGTCAATGACATCTATAGAACACCAAAGACGGTTAAATCCGAATCTAAAAGTGTTGTAAAGAAGGAGATAATGAAACTTCTAGAGGCGGGCATCATATACGCTATCTCTGATAGTAAATGGGTAAGCCCGGTCTATGTTGTGCCAAAGAAAGGTGGAGCCCGGTCTATGTTGTGCCAAGACCATATGTGGCTTTAGCTTTCCTAAAAAATGATCTACCTTATCACTTCGTCATTCATTGAAAAAAAATCTTATAGTCCATTAAAAGTTGTCTGAGTAAAATGTTTTTTAACTTTTCTTTTTTGATCAAACCAAATTTTATAGATTACTTAAACTCCAACCATGGAGGAAATGTTAAGGTCTAACAAAGAAAACATAGCTAATGATTCGGCTAAAATATATCCCGTGCAAAGTACATGAAAGATAGAGATAAGATAAAAGGATCATAAAAGACAAAAGATGTCATGTAGGATGCTTTTCTGCTCATTGAAAACACCTCTCCACTTGAGAAGCTTGACAAGAGAAAGAGAAGCCGAGAACATAAAGAAGTGTCGGATCTCTATAGTTGAAGCGGCTAAAAAAGCGACTTTGATTACAAACGTCTCTATTACTAACACCGGAGGTACAAACCTGCGAATGTCGAAGAATTGATGCAAAGAGATATTTCTTGCGATCTTAAGAGTCAGAGCTTCTGCAAATAGCAAAGCAAACTCCAACACCTTTCTCCCTACAATACAATCACTCAAAACAAGAGGGAAGGATTGGATGTAAACAACCTCCATAAAAGAGTAACTAGAGCAACAAATGCCCAATATACCAAGATTTAATGGAGCAAAGACAATGTAGAGTGCTCTTCCTTCAATCTTAAGACAGACGAGTGCTAGAGTCAAAGAGAGACACGACGGCAACCTGCATACTGCAGTAAAGTCTCGCAAAGATGCGATAGGGAGAAAAATTGACCCAGATTTTCCTGGCAGAGGAGTACGAGCAACTGCAGATGAAGTGTAAACAACTGGTTCACAAGTCAAACAAAAGAGACTAGTTAATCTAATATTCTTCTCATATCTAGAGTACCGAAGACTCCTAGATACATGAGATAAGAAGAGCAGAGAGCATAGACCAAACCTGGCCAAGGCGAGACGTTCCAAAACAAAGATGAAACGGGAATTGCATACTGCAGGAAAGAGTCGCACAGAGGCGAAAGAAGCAACAAAAGAACCCGATACACTCGGGTCTAAAGAAGGCACGCCTGAGACTAACAAGATCAGAGCCTCCCACTCAATGAACATCCCAAATCTTTCCAAAGAAGGAGAAGCAGAGGATGATGAGCAGAAGCCTACCTTGTTTACAGAAACGCACACCAAGGATGTTCCATCAGAGAAAGGAGAGTCGAGAGCATAATCATATGACCCGCGACCTGGAAGCCAAACCAAGTGTGACAACAACAATCTCATATATGATTCTGAGACACTTCGAGGGCCAATCAAGAGCCGCGATACTGAAGAGACATTAGGCAGAGATTCATCGGGCGGATCTGGAGGCTCCGATGGATGACGAAGTTCCTGCGTCGCCGGATTTGCCCGAAGCGAGGAAGATGACCCTCGGTCTGGTGGCTTTCGCGGAGGTGAGACCCACGAGAGGAGCTTTGCTTTCATCGGAGACATGGGGAGTCGATTAGGCTGGAGCAGTCTGACGCGACTGAGAGAGAGACGATGGCTTCAGAAGAGAGGAGACTGGCCGGCAATAGAGATGCTGTGGCAGCGATCCATTTCGGAGCAAAGAGTCTTCACGGCTGCCTCGTTTTCTGGGTTTGGGAGAAAACTAAAGCGAACTTAAAATATTTTAACTATAATATTTTTTTTAAGAGAGATTGGATGTACAAATAATTAAATATGAAGAAAAATTGTGTATCAAATGAGTTCATAGATGGGTTGAATTTGTTTTTAAGTTTTGCGGAAATTGATCATTTATTTGTGTGAGCAGGAAAATTTATTGTCTGTGTGCGAAATGCAAAAATCAAAAAAATGATGTCTTATAAATATCAAAGAAAAACACCTATATTTTAAAAAATTCGTAGAATACGAGGGATGAACACCTATGGAGTTATTATGGAGAACAATGCTACGACAATGACAGAGCATATCGTGTATTGATGGATTCAAAATACGATGGATAATTTATTCGTATACCTACATATGCTTTTTTCTATTGTTTATGTATTTTTAATGGATGCACGTTGTTTGCTTAATATTAAACTAGTTAGTGCGCGAGACAAAAATCTGGTAAAAGGAGGAGGAAAATCAGGATGGTTAGACATAGAGTTAGTATAAATATTGTATCTTACGGGCATTACATAAAATGTTGTACTTAAACTCATGATCTATTAATAAAGAAAAGTTTATGTTTAAAAACTTTCTGCTGCATATTGATTAAATGGTTAAGTAAATCTAAATATGATAACAACTAAGTAACATTGTAAGTTGTATTTAAGGAATTAACTTCAATTGAGATAATTAAATTAGAAATTCGAAGAAATTAGGAAGCTGGTTTGGTCAGAAAGTTGAACGCTTCGACCGCAGATGCGTAATATCTAGGTTGAAGTGTTTCACCGGCAATGCATAATAGTAAAACTATAAACCTAAACTTCTTCTTTTGATTGATCTGATAAATGAAAAGATTTAAATATTTGTTGATAATGAAGGGGAAGAAGTCGGGAGGGAAAAGGACAATAAGAACAGCTCTATTCTTCTTTGTATTCGTTATCAAAATCCAAAACACCCTCACATCACGTGCATACCTTTTGTTCTCTTTCTCTTCCTCACTCTTAATTATTAGTTTTCCGTCTTAATTATTTTCAGGTTAAGAAAAAACAAACGAACAGATCTCTCTTCCCGAGCTAAACGACAACGGTTTGGATTCTGCATCATGCAAATTTGTCCAAATTGCTTTATGTTTCTTCTTCTTCTCCCTAATAAACTCTAACTGCAAATCATATTTCTTTCAAATTTCATGTTTATATATATTAGATTAGGATGCACGTAAAAATATAAAAAACAAATTATTGTTATAAATATTTAGATTATGAAATTGATAATCTGTGTAATTATGACCAGTGTAATTAGATTCTAGATTACGATTCACATTGCATGTGGTTTTTTCTTTTTAATTCAAAACCTAAGTAAAGTCATATTTTAGTAATTATATATCTAATGATAAATCATATATTAATATTACTTCAATATAAAATATTTATATTCTCATACTGAATTATTTTTACATGTTTGATAGTTCTTCTATAATGAATCCAACGATAAAAATTTAGAATTAAAAGTTATGAATGTTATATAAAACTTACTGTTTCTTATTTTTGGATTTTATAGTTTCTATATTTTCTATTACTTTTTTTATTTTATTTAAAAAATTTAACAGTAAATTTTATGTTTTACAAATCTTTGACTTTTTTGGGTCAAAATTTGATATTTATAATTTAAATACTTTAAGAAAAATGGAAATATTACAAAACCAATTCTAAAGCATCGAAATAGAAGACTTTTTTTTTAAAAAACCAAAAAAAATTCATTTTATTATTTTATTTTCTTTCGAATCTAAATAATTAACAAAAAAAAATTTATATTATTTTATATTAGTATATTTACACGCATCACAATTTAAATTAATTATGATATGTATCAGTATCACAATCTAAATTAACTATGATAAATGTCGTGATTTGGTGAATTATAATCTTGCCTATATGTCATGTTCACGTTGAACGCATTCAAGTTTATATAATACTAGATTAGGACCCGCGTAATACGCGGGATTTTAATTATAACTTATTTATAAATGATAAAAGAACAAAGTAAAACGTGTCGGTAATCGATTAAATTTAATAAAGATAAAATTTATGAAAATGTAAGAAATATATGTTAAATCTTGTTGATGTAAATATTTAGATTTTGATTGTTACTCGCACACTTATTTTGGATGTTGATTAGTAACTTTGTTTCAAACTGGATTTCAACTCCACGTATTTCATCTCGCAATACAACTCATGTATTTCTTCCATCATCTTAAAACCATATTTTTACTCCATGCATTCTTTGTCAATCAATAATACCCAAAATTTTCATATTAAAATAATATATGCATAATGTATTCTATCAAATTTATGTCTATATATGTCATTAGTGTTAAACAAATAGTAAGAAAATTAACAAAACATATTAGTAAATATATTTAAAAGTATTATAAAAAATATATGGAAATTATATCAAAATTAAAATTTTGACACATGTCGTAATCTCATGAATATCAATTTTTTATATGCCGCACTAGTACTTTTCGAAATTAAAAATAATTTGTCTTATTTTCCTTTTTTAGTTTTTTTATTTAGTATTCCCTTTTAATTTTTTAATAATATGTCTTATTTTATCTTATTTTTACTATTATTTCATTTTAATTACACTACAATTATAAATAATTTATCTCATTTTCTTTGTTTAGTCTTTTTGATTTACTATTTCCTTTTAATTTTTTTTAATAACATGTCTTATTTTCCTTTTTAGACTATTATTTCCTTTTAGTTACACTACACTTTGATTTTAAAAATAAATAATGTAAAGAAAGAAAATTTATATTTTTATATTAATATAGAAAGAAAATTTATATTTTTATATTAATATACTGACACGTGTCACAATCTCAATTAAAATTAACACATATCACGATATGGTGAGTTACGATTTTGCCTACGTGTCACACTCACGTTGAGAAAAATTTAAAGTAAAATAGTTTTGATCGATTTGTGGAACTCTCGAATTCATGATTTGCTTGTTTTAAAGTTGATTAAGAGAATAAATACTGAGCACACAATTAAATTTTTGACGTTGTAGATGTTATTATATAGATTTTGGTCTGTAATGTAATGGCATATTTTTGTTGAACTTAATGGCATCTATACTCCCTCCCCCCCTTTTCCAATAGTTTATGTTTTGGCATTTTTCATGTTTTTTTGTTTTTTAAACGTATTGACATGAAACAAATTTTCTTTTTTTTAATAATTTTTTTTTTGATGGTAGGACATTGATTTTTCTTTTTTCTTTTTACGTTAGGATACTTGCCTTATTTTTCTCAATGATGTAATTTTTTTCTTTCTTTCTCGGTTAGTTATGGCATTTTTTTTTTTTTTTTAAACGTATTGACATGAAAAAAAATTTCTATTTTTTTTATTGATATTTTTCTTTTACAAATTTTCCCAAGTTGTTTTTTTTATTAAACCAATGCTAATATTTCATTATTACCCAAACAACCTTTTGTACCTGTTTTATCCTTATTTTCTTTGAAGACAAAAAACGTATTTACGAAACTGCCATTAATGAATTTCCAAAAAAAAATGAAAAGTCTACCGTTCAAGTGATGGTAGATTTATTTAATGATCGGTAGACTTAATTCAAGTCCGTAGACTTAGTCCATGAACGGTAGACTTAATATTCAAATGGTAGACTTATTCCATAGACTTATTTTTATTTGGTGGTAGAGATGTTTGAGAGTGGTAGACTTATATTGTAAGTGGTAGAGTTAACGCCAACGGTGGTAGATTTGTTTTCGAGTGGTAGACTTAGTAGTTGAATGGTAGATTTATCTCGTAGATTTATTATTGAGTGGTAGATTTATTTTGTTTGACGGTAGACTAAATATTTGTGGTAGACTTAAATTCATGGGAAGTAGACTTACACGTGTTTTGGATCGTAAACTTATTTATAGTGGTGGCAGATTTATAATATGCCGTAGACTTATTATTGACGCGGTAGAGTTATTCAATTTTTCGAGTTTACTAAAACAATCTTCAGTTGGTAGATTTATTAGTTACTACAGCGGTAGATTTAATATGGTCTTACATACAATGATGGTAAACTTGTATGCTTACATACAATGATGGTAGACTTATATGCTTACATATAATGATGGTAGATTTGTATACTGACATACAATGATGGTAGACTTGTATGTTTATATACAATGATGGTAGACTTGTATTTAAATACAATGACTTTCTAACGCAAACACCAGTCGCAAACGTCGTTCGATATACAAGTCTACCATCATTTAGAAAACAAGTCTACCATCATTTAGAAAACAAGCCTACCATGATTTCAAAAGCAAACGCAAGCGTCAATCGCAAACGCATATTACAAACGCCAGTCACAAACGCTGATTACAAATGCCAGTCGCATATGCCAATCGCAAACGCCAGTCGCAAATGCTAATCGTCAATCGCAAACGCCACTTATAAATAGTGTTTACTAAATTTTTTTTTTTTTTTTATTAAGTTTTTATTAAAAATTTTTTTTTTTAAATATTATTTTTTTTAAATGTCAATGGCATTTTCGTTATTAAAAATAAAAAAGAGGTTTAAAGGTCTTTTACCAACTTTTGAGCAAACCCATTTTCTCTCAAAGTTGTTTTAGTAATTATGGGACTTTCCAAAGTTATTTGAGTAATTATTCCTATATTTTAATGACATTTTTTACAAATTTTCCCTTTTTTAATGACATTTTTTTTACAAATTTTCCCAATAATGTATTTTTTTCCTTTCTTTCTCGATTGTTATGGCATTTTTCCTTTTTTTTTGTTTTTAAACGTATTGACATGAAACAAATTTTTTTTTTTTTTAATGATATTTTTTACAAATTTTTTCCTTTTACCTTTTTTTAATGACATTTAAGTTAACACGATAACATAATATACATTAGTATATTAACACGTGTCATCATCTGTTTTGGCATTTTTCTTTTTTTTTGTTTTTTAAACGAATTGATATGAAACAAATTTTTCTTTTTTTAATAAATGTTTTTTTTTGACGGTAGGACATTGATTTTTTTTTTTACGTTAGGACACTTGCCTTATTTTTCTCAATGATGTATTTTTTTCTTTCTTTCTCAATTAGTTATGGCATTTTTTCTTTTTTTCTTTTTAAACGTATTGACATGAAAAAAAATTCTTTTTTTTTATTGATATTTTTTTTCTTTCAAATTCCCCTTTTACTTTTTTTAATGACATTTTTAAAATTTTTTCCCTTTTATCCTTTTTAATGACATTTTTTTTTTACAAATTTTTTCAATAATGTATTTTTTTTTATTTCTTTCTCGATTAGTTATGGCATTTTTCTTTTTTTTGTTTTTAAACGTATTGACATGAAACAAAATTTCCTTTTTTTAATGATATTTTTACAAATTTTCTCTTTTACCCTTTTTAATGACATTTAAGTTAACACGATAACATAATATACATTAGTATATTAACACGTGTCATCATCTCAATTAAAATGACACATGTCACGATCTGATGAGTTATAATTCTGAGCGCATTCTTCTTTATATAATAAGATTTTTATTGATATTTTTTTTCTTTCAAATTTTCCCTTTTATTTTTTTTTAATGACATTTTTTACAAATTTTCCCTTTTACTTTTTTTTAATGACATTTTTTTTACAAATTTTTCTAATAATGTATTTTTTTCCTTTCTTTCTCGATTAGTTATGACATTTTTCCTTTTTTTGTTTTTAAACGTATTGACATGAAACAAAAATTTTCCTTTTTTAATGATATTTTTTACAAATTTTCCCTTTTCCCTTTTACCTTTTTTTTAATGACATTTAAGTTAACACGATAACATAATATACATTAGTATATTAATACGTGTCATCATCTCAATTAAAATTTAAACGTATTAACATGAAACAAAAATTTTCCTTTTTTTAATGATATTTTTTACAAATTTTCCCTTTTACCTTTTTTTAATGACATTGAAGTTAACACGATAACATAATGTACATTAGTATATTAACACGTGTCATCATCTCAATTAAAATGACACATATCACGATTTGATGAGTTATAATTCTGAACGTATTTTTCTTTATATAATAAAATATATATTTCATGTTTATTAGGACTTCTTCTCCCTAATAAATTTTCATGTTTATATATATATATATATATATATATATATATATTTTTTTTTTTGTTAGTGTACAAATACAGGTCCAATAAAAATATGCTTAGACACAAGCAAAAAGGTCCGACTGTTATTCAGGACGAAGCCCATGATCGATTTTGAAAAAAGATTTCCGAACAAAACATTGTAACCGAAGACGAACGGAAGATCTAAAGAATTGAATGAAAGAATCAAAAAGGATTAATGGAAAAATCAAAACGGTCAACGGTGGAGAAAAATAAAAAATCTATATATATAGAGTTAGTTTTAAAAGATGACACATCATCGTTCGTATGTACACCGTATCATATTTGATTTTTATAATTTTTAATTAAAAATTTTAATATACATATTAATTATACATTTGATTAAAATATTAAATCATGAGAGGAATTTGAAAAGTCATTTGCTCATATTTTAAATTAAATTCTAAAAATGAAAATTTATATGAATATAGTTAATTAAAATAATAATATGTTTAATTCATGGAAATAAATAGAAGAAAATAGAGTTAATATTTTAATAACAAAATATTAGTAGTTTAAAATTCCATAACTTAATAAAAATACATACATACAAAAATATATTATAGATTAATGAATAATTGAAAGGAAAAATAAAGTAAATATAAGATAGAAGTTGAGAAGGAGTTTCACGGCATCCTCCAAAATAATAAACTACTATATAAATCAAAATTTTCCTCACTAAATCTAATATAATTGTAAAATAAGAATTCGCGCAACGCGCGAGTCATATTCTAGTTGAAAGTATAAAGAGAAAGGAGAAGAGAAAAATGGACATATGAATACATGTCCATACTAAGCATTAGAATACTCTTTCTATTTGTCTCCGAAGTGAATTATTTGTATTTTCAGTTTTTTTGTTTCATTCCAGACTAAAGTCATTCAATCTAAATATATTTCTTATTCGTATTGCTTGCTAATTCTTTTGTTTAGCACTTAATCTCTTGTTTATCTAAACTGGATCCTTAAACCAAAATCTATTTCTAAATCGTGATTGTTGAACATTTCACACCAACAATTATAATATGTTAGTAATGTTATATTGTTGGGCAGGGCCGGCCCAAACTGTTGGGGGTGCCCAAAGCAAAGAAAAAAAATTGTTGGCCCAACAATAAATAAAATATGAAAAAACCAAAAATTGCAGTTTTGGGGTTTGAACACGGGACATAATGCCCTTAAATCCGAGCTCGACCACTAGACTACATAACACTTTCCCGATTTTGGATGCCCTCAAAATAATAAATTAAGTTGATGCCTAAAGCCCTTGCTTGTTGGGCTTTAGCCCAGGGCTGGTCCTGTTGTTGGGAAAAACAACAAGCACCAATGGCATAGCGGAATAAAGTTCTCTACATTTGTGTGAACCTGTGAGAAAAATATAGAATATGGCATCAGCAACTCAAAGCAGTAATGTAAATGAGACAACAAATTTTTTTACGTGGAAAACCTCCTCGATGTGAGGAGTAAAAACCACGGGACCGTAATCCACTAGCAAATCTACTATATCAAATGAATATGAGTTACAACCAAGTCCTTCCTGTTTCCAGATAACAGATCCAGAGATTCAGACTCCAAAGAGCAATCTCCAACACAAGAAAACACCACAAGAGAGCAATACAAGAGCCTGGAAATAAGAAGTTCCAAACGATCCTAAGTTCACTAGGATTCCGGTCTCCAAATCAGATCTTCACCGTACAAACCCTAGAAAAACGATTTAAGAACACCTCTGCAAAATTTCAGCTCAATCCGAGAAGAACTCACCGTCGGATTGTCCAAACACTCAATATAACACAGTCTGAAATCTGAACTTGCAACTGCAGCGAACAGCCTCACTAAAACTCAGATCTGTGACGAACCAATCGTTTAAATACAATCTCCACCATTGATTCTCAAGAATACTGAGTCACGAAGCTACACACAAAATTTCAGCAAATCGTAGCACGTTTAAGCCTCCAAACGTTCTCTTGAATAAACCCTGACGAAACTGTTTTTCTTCTCCTTGCCTCCGAAAATTGCCTCTCTTTTCTTGGTTTCTCTCTACACAAAAATTAGGTTAAGAGTAGTATATATACTCTCTCATAACCCCAAACCCAATAACAACCTCCTAGATTATAATAGGCCCAAGTTTGGTTCTTCCTAACCAAACCCAATTGGTTTCCCCACTAGGAGGAAAACCAACAAACTCCCACTCATACTAGGTGGAGGAAACAGCCACTCTGAATATCTCTCGACAAACTCCAAGCTTCCTCCTCGGCAATGACTTCGTCATCATATCAGCTCCATTATCATCCGTATGAACTTTGGAAAATTCCAATTCCTTGGAAGCAACCGCATCACGTATCCCATGATACCTCCTGTCAATATGCTTTGAACGCGAATCAAATGTAGAGTTCTTTCTGAGATAAATTGTACTTTAATTATCACAAAGAAACACATACTTATCTTGCTTGAAACCAATATCCTCAAGAAAATTCATCCACAACAACTCCTTACAAGATTCTGTTGCGCCTATGAACTCAGCGTTAGTGGTAGAAAGTGCAACACACTTTTGTAACCTTGATTGCCATGCTACAGCTCCCCTACAAATGTTACCAAGTAACCCGAAGTAGACTTCCTGGAATCAATATCCCCAGACATATCAACATCAGTATAACTAACAAGCAAAGGCTTATCACATCTAAATGTAAGCTTCAAACTAGTAGTCCCTCGAAGATATCTCAAGATTCACTTCATAGCATTCCAGTGTTCTCTTCCTGGATGATAAAGAAAACGACTAACTGTACCAATAGTATAAGCTATATCAAGTCTTGTATAAACCATAGCATACATCAAGCTACCAACTGCAGAAGCATATGAAACTCGTGCCATATCTTATTTCTCTGAATCTGTACTCGGACTCTGTTGACTGCTTAATCTAAAGTGTGTAGCAAGAGGAGTGCTAACAACTTCAGACTTGTCCATGTGAAACCTCTGAAGTACATTCTCAGTGTACTTCTCCTGAGACAAGTGAATCAACCTCTCACCTATATATCTAACAACTCTTATACCTTCGCTGGACCCAAATCTTTCATGGCAAAGGACTTGTTAAGCTGCTTCTTCAACTCCTGTATTCTGCTCAAGTTCCTCCCCACAATCAACATATCGTTAACATATAGCAACAAGATGATAAAATCATCATCACCAAACACCTGCACAAACACACAATGATCATAAGTAGTCTCCTTATAACCATGCTCCCCCATAACTAACTTAAACTTCTTGTACCACTGCCTCAGTGCCTGCTTCAATCCATAAAGACTTTTCTTCAAGCGGCAAACTAAATCCTCTTTGCTCTTTTTCCCAAAGCTTTCCGGTTGTACCATGTAAATCTCTTCCTCCAAATCACCATGAAGGAAAGACGTCTTTACATCCATTTTCTCAACCTCTAGATCAAGACTCGCTGCCAATCCAAGTACAACCTGAATGGATGACATCTTCACAACAGGAGAAAATATTTCATCATAATCAATTCCCTTCTTTTGGCTGAACCCTTTCACAACCAACCTAGCCTTGTATCGAGGATGCAAACTATTTTCTTCATGCTTAATCCTATACACCCACTTATTAAGCAACGCCTTTTTACCTTTAGGAAACTTCACCAACTCAAATGTGTCATTCTTATCAAATGACTACATCTCATCTCAATGGCATTCAACCATTTATCCTTGTGTTCATCCTCCAAAGATTCACTAAAGCTTTCAGGTTCTCTACCATCAGTAAGTAATACATACTCACTAGGATCATACCTTGTCGATGGTCTTGGATCTCTCTCAGATCTTCTACCAACATGCTGATTTTCAGTAGTTGGTGTCTCACCATGATCGTCAACCATGATCACCAATACCATCATCATCATGTGCGGGAACATCTGCACTAGGTGTATCAACATGAACCTCACCCTCAACCTGACCGTGGACCGATGTAGAAGGAGTAACCTCTAAATCAATCAAACTCTCATAATTCTAAGCTGGTTCTCCGGACTTGTCAATGTCCTTAATCGTCTGATCTTCCATGAACACAACATCTCCGCTCCTAATGAGTTTCTTCTCAACGAGATCATAAAATCTGTATCCAAATTCTTCTTGACCATAACCAATGAACACATATTGTCGCGGCTTCATCTCAAACTTTGACCTCTCATCTTTGGGAATGTGCACAAATGCCTTACACCCAAAGACCCTCAAATGACCATAAAAAACATCCTTACCGGTCCAAATTCTCTCTGAAATATCACCCTCCAATGGAGCACTTGGTGACAAATTTAACACATGAACAACTGTGCTTAAAGCCTCACCCCATAAAGTCTGCGTCAAACCTGACTCTAAAATCAAACATCTAATCCTCTCGACAATAGTTATGTTCATCTTCTCGGCCAACCCATTCAACTGTGGAGTCTTAGGTGGCGTCTTCTGATGCATAATACCATGTTCCCTGCAATAAGCATCAAATGGTCCAGAATATTCTCCACCATTATCATTGCGGATACACTTCTACTTCTTTCCCGTCTGTCTCTCAACCAATGCCACAAAATGCTTGAAATATCCCAAAACTTGATCTTTAGTCTTCATAGTATAAACCCACGACTTCCTAGAATGATCATCAATGAATGTGACAAAATATGAAGCACCACCAAGAGATGTTGTCTTCATTGTACCACACACATCTGAATGCACCAGATCAAGTATCTCAGATTTCCTAGAAGGAGCATAAGACTTGAACGAGACCCTGTGTTGTTTTCCTGCAAAACAATGCGCACACTTCTGCAAGTGCAAACCGGAAAGACGAAGACTTATTATCTCGAGCCACAACCATGGAATCCGTGTGAGTTTCCATTTACCTCCTCCAAACAAACTATAAAAACCCTCATTATCTAGTTTCCGCGTAGAAATCAAGTTCAACCGAATATCTGGGACATGCTTAACTCCCTTAAGCAAAAGTCTAGTACCAATACTAGTCTCCATGCAAATATCACCAATGCCAACAACCTGAGCCAAACCATAATTACCCATCCTCACAGAACCATAACAACCCGGAGTATAGGTAGAGAACAAATTCCGCTGTGATGTTGCATGAGTAGTAGCTCCACTATCAACAACCCAACAGTGTTCTGGCATGCAACATTAATGGCATCACTCTCAAGAAGAATAAGAAATTGATCCTCGGTGACAGTCACCCGATCTTCACAATCTTCTTGCTTCTTTCCTTGTTTGCTGTCCTTTTCAACTTCCAGCAATCTTTCTTCATGTGCCATTTCTTATGACAATAATGGCACTCCATATTCGCAAATTTTTTAGATTTGCTTCTGCTCCTGTTCTTGTTATTCATGGGCTCTCTATATGAACTCCTCCCCCTTGACTCATAAACCAATGCATCTGAACGCAAGAAACTATGATTAGATTTCCTTCTTACTTCCTCATTCAAGATAATGTTCTTCACTAAGTCCATCGAAATAACACCATTCAACACAGAGTTACAAAGAGACATCGTGAACACTTCCCAAGAATCTGGTAATGTACCAAGAAGCCACAAACCGTGAATCTCCTCTTCAAACTTAATTCCCATGTCAGATAATTTATTGAGCAATCCCTGAAACGCATTCAAGTGTTCTATCATCGGAGTTCTCTCCTGATACCTCAGCTCAATCAACTTCTTGATCATGTACATCTTATTATTCATGGTCTTCCGAGCAAACAACTGCTCCAACTTCAGCCACAAAGAACGAGCATTAGTCTCATTTTAATATGATTCCTCACATTATCATCTACCCATTGCCTTATCAAACCACACACTTGGCGATGTAGCAATTTTCACTTATCATCAGTTTTACCCTTAGGTTTCTTCTCCTCAAAGACTGGAACGTGAAGCTCCTTCACATAAAGCAGATCTTCCATCTTGCCTTTCCATATATGATAATTAGAACAATCCAAGCTGATCATCCTTCCTATATTTTCCCTCACTCACAAAATCAAACAACCAATAACCCAAAGTTATCGAACCACAAAGCTCTCAGAACTGAAGCCCTTAAACCTCAAGCTCTGATACCACTCTGCTGGAGGGGGGGGGGGGGGGGAACAACAAGAACCAATGGCGCAGCGGAATAAAGTTCTCCGCACTTGTGTGAACCTGTGAGAAAAGTATAGAATACGGCAGCAGCAACTCAAAGCAGTAAAGTAAATGAGACAACAAATTCTTTTACGTGGAAAACCTCCTCGATGTGAGGAGTAAAAACCACGGGACCGTAGTCCACTAAAAATCCACTATATCAAATGAATATGAATTACAACCACGTCCTCCATGTTCCCACATAACAGATCCAGAGATTCAGGCTCCAAAGAGCAATCTCCAACACAAGAAAACACCACAAGAGAGCAATAGAAGAGCCTAGAAATAAGCAGTTCCAAACGACCCTAAGTTCACTAGGATTACGGTCTCCAAATCAGATCTCCACCGTACAAACCCTAGATAAACGAGTCAAGAACACTTCTGCAAAATTTCAGATCAATCCGAGAAGAAATCACCGTCGAATTTTCTAAACACTCAAGACAACGCAGTCTGAAATCTGAACTTGCAACTGCAGCGAACAGCCTCCCTAAAACTTAGACCTGCGACAAACCAACCGTTGAAATACAATCTTCACCGTTGAATCTCAAGACCACTGAGTCACGAAGCTACACACAAAATTTCAGACAAATCGAAGCACGTTTAAGTTTCCAAACATTTTCTTGAATAAACCCTGACGAAACTATTTTTCTTCTCTTTACCTTCGAAAACTGCCTCTCTTTTTTTGGTTTCTCTCATAAACCTAAGCCCAATAACAACCTCATGGATTATAATAGGTCCAAATTTAGTTATTCCTGACCAAACTCAACTGGTTTCCCAACTAGGAGAAAAACCAACATGTATCGGATTGATCATTGATGCCATATGTCTTAGTAGTTATTTCACACCCTTCATGCATGAATCGTGGATCTGTAATCGCACATTCATTGAACTCTATGTATGAACGTATGTGCGTGAAAAAATCATGAACAAAGATTTGATTATATTTTAAAGCAATTGGACGAATATACGTTCAGAAGAACTAGAACTAGTTATGGATTTTTTGGTTAATCACACACTTCAATTAAAACAACATAAAAAAGAGTTCTATTTTTTATTGTAAAATATGTCGGAATATTCATCGAATCGACAGACTAAAATCCGTGAAAATGGTGTAGTCATAAATCAGATTCATTGAAAAGTTTTGATGAATTAACAACGATTATTTTTGTTAGAAATTAAAATCCATATAGAAAAATCATCTAAAACCTTCCGACGATTATACCGACCACTACCGTTTGTCGGTAAGTATCGGTAAAAAAATATTTCCAAAAATCTATTGTTGATAATGTTTGTTGGTAAGCTACCGAATATTTTTAGATGGCTAGTCGTCGGAAGTATTTCGATGAACATTGATTTGTAATTTTTAACCGACACAAAAATATAATTTTTAATTAAATATTCAAATAAAAGAAATAAAATAAATTTTTTATTTAGATAAATATTTGAAAACAAAAATAAACAGAAATTTAAATATATCTTACAAAACACCGAAATTCAAAATAAATAGATCACGGGCTTTTGATGTAGTATATTTTTATAGGTTGTCCAAAGCATATTAGACTAATCATATTGGGCTTTTAAAATTTCAAAGGTCTGAACTAAGTAGAAAATTTATTACGTTTAATTTAGTTGGGTCAAATAGAAAGTTTTTTTTTTATTTTTTTATTTTTTCGTCGCACTTCATTATCGGTTAAATAAATACATTGTTTGCATCATAAAACCAATAAAGAACAGATGTGTCTATAAAAGAAAAGATTATATTTCTAGTACGTGCAGTCCTCGCAAGCAAATCCATTTTCTTATTATTCTTCCGTTGCCGATAGATAAAAATTTATTTGAATATGTTTTGACGCATTACATTAGCCATATACAGTAATGATATAACAAGATAAACATAAGTATAAAATACTATTTTAACAAGGTAAAAAATAAAAATAAAAAAAACTCGCGCATCGACATAAAGATAGATGAAATACAAAAACTTCATCTCGGTATATATGTTTTTTTGTCAATCACTGACAATAACGAGACCAGCGATAACAATTAGCTACATCAACCAACATGTTGTAATGTTCGTTTTCAGGGTCGTATTTGACATATAGAAAATAAGGCATTTGTCTTAGGTTTCATTTTTTTTTAAAGGATTATTTCTTCCGAATGTCACCGTTTGTCTTAGGTTTCATTTTTTTTTAAAGGATTATTTCTTCCGAATGTCACCGTTTGTCTCTTTCCCTTTTTTTTTAATTTCTTCTAGTTATTCATTTATTTTTTCTAATTATTCTTTGATCTAATTTTTGTTGTAGCAATTATTCTTTCTATTTTATTTTAAAGTTTAAATTGCTTTTATTGAAAATTTTAGGTTTTGCTCATTTAATTTATAAATTTTTCGAAAACATATTTCTATTAAAATCTGTAAATATTTTTCAGAAAATAAGAAGATGAAAAAATATCAATTTTTTTTCTTGTTTACCTATTTTATTCACACACAAAATTTGGTTAAAAAGCAAAATTATATGGGTTTGGTTGAAAAATATATATAATTTTTTTTTGAAATTTATTTTTTACTGATTTATACTTTTAATATTCGATCTAGATTATTTTATAATAATAGTATGATTATCAAAAATTATATAAACAAAGACCCCATGTTTCCATATTGCCTTAGATCCCCTTGATCTCAGGCACAACACCTTTTATTTTGAAATCGTTGTGATTGATTGCTGTAACTGATCGATGTACTGTTCGTTGGTTATCGCTGTGATTTATTTTTTAATTCAAAATTTTAAATATATGATATTCTATCATTTTCAGATGACAAAATACAAATAATTTAAATAACATCACTAAGAACTTAAATTTAGTTAACAAATTTTTTATAAATATTAGAATTAATCAAACATAATCATATAAAATAATATAATAAAAGTCTCATAAAAAATAAAAATCTCATACTAAAATTTTTTAATTTCATTTCTTACATAAAAAAATCTCACAAAAAATCTTATAATCTAATAAAAATTTATGAAATTATAAAATATAATGTATGCATATTTATTCATTAATAAGAACTTATTTAATTTAATGAGCATAAAAACTCGTAAATATAAAATTATAAACTATTGATGAATAAATATATTCTTGAATAACAAAACTTATATTTTTCAAAAAAAATAATTTAATGTAATATAATTTTTAAATTTAATTTAATTTATTTTTTAATTAAATTTATTTAGTTTTATTTTTAGTCGTAGCGACTAAATGTTGTTCATTTCGGTGTCCCGCGACTGGTCGCTGAAAAATCTAGCGACTCAACATTTGAATCGCGGATCGTTGCGACTGATCCCTGGATGCTGCAACAGGCAAAAAAATATTTGATCACAGTCGCGACTGCCAAACGAATAGGATCATAGTCAACTTTTATTATCTAATAAATAGTTAGAGTGACTATTCCTTAAGTTCATAAAAAAAAAAAAAAGGGAGCCAACCACTGTGTGGACTACTAGTTCACCTCAATGCCTTGTTTCTTAAACACTAGAGATTTTAAACACATTTTTTTTTTTTATAAAAGATATTCTGTTAAAAATATTAGAAAGTAATTATTTTTACAAAGCCCAAAGTCCATTAGTTAAGTAGCTTTGGTAAAAGATCACACCCAAAATATGAACCATTTTTGAATCAAATTCAGAAGGCCTAAAAGCCCATTTATTTTGGTTTTCCATAATCATCAGAAGCAATGATTGAGGAGAAAAAGAAGAGGAACTTTCTGTTTAATGTAGAAATCAATTCAAGAGGAGAAGGGAGTGGATATCTACTCAGTTGAAAGCACCTTACGAAGAAGCTAACCACTCCTGCATCGTTAAGGATGCCAGTTTTGGCCTTAAATCGTGGAGGCTAGTGATCCAGTTTTGGATTTGCATATCGATGTCTTTGAGGAGACAATCTGCTGATTTGAAACTCTTTATGTACAATAAGTTATTCCTTTCAGTCCAAAGATGGTAGATAGAAGCTTGCCAACCAAAAGAAGGAGCGTCCTAGCCGATTTAAGTCCAGTGAACTGCTGCAATTGAAGAGTCATGGAGTCCCATGATCTGAGCGAGGCAAAATGACATCTTTGAGCCAATACATTCCAAACCGACCAACTGAATTGGCATTGGTAGAAGATGTGAGGCCGAGATTTCGGCTGGCTATTACAGAGAAGACAGCTCGAATCTGTCAGGAGTTCCCAGCTCAACAATCGATCCCTAGGTGGGCATCTGTTCAACACAACAAGCCAAGCAAGTATTTTTTGTCTTGGTATACCTCCAGAAAACCATAATATTCGATGCCAATCGATCGAGGGGCTGGTTACCGTAACAACAGGTAAATTTTTCCAGTATGATACCAAGTTTCCTTTGAATTATTTGGCCACCATTCGTAAAAGTCTTAACTATGGGATATGGTAAGATTAGACATGTAACTCTGGATAATGACTTGCCATTTCGATCTTGCAGATGGTAATAACCAATGGTTCTGATCCCATAATTCAGCTAGAGTTGTACCTTGAGGAATATCTGATGGAGCCAGTCTTTCAGAGCTGAGATATACCTTGATATTGCCAAACGGAGACCAATTGCCTGTCCAAAAGTAAGTAGTTTCTCCATTACCAACTTTCAGTTTGATCCAAGGATAGGCCAAGTCTCTTAGTCTGATTAATTCATTGACAAGCCAAGAATTTTTCTGCTTAGTGTTTATAACCCAAAAGTTGTTAATATCCCCATCTAGGACTTCATCAATGTACCAACTAGCCCATATTGAAGACTGATTGAAAAATAGCAACCAAATTAGCTTTAAGGCACAAGCCGTATTCCAGAGAGGCAAAGCTTTAATCCCTAGGCCAACTTCATCTTTAAGAGTAGTAATTTTATCCCAAGCTACCCTAGCAGTACATTTCCCTTCCAGGTGCCCTTTCCAAAAAATCTTTCCACAAATTGAGTCTATTTCATCAGTGCAACTGGATGGAAATATGAAAGAGTTTGCCCAGAAATTAGTAATACCAGCAATCACAGTAGTTAAAAGTTATAGCCTACCCGCAAAGGAGAGACTCTTAGTTGCCCAAGTAGATACTATGTTCTTTATTGATTGGATGAGTGTTGCATAGTTAATAGCTGAAAGTTTCTTGGTACACAAAGGAACCCCTAGGTACTTGATGGGGAGAACTCCACTTGTCAGTTCTGTTTCATCTTCTATAATTCTTACCTCTTGCTCTGATAACCCTACAGAGAAGAAACATGTTTTTTTGGATGCTCAATTCCAATCCATATATCTCCTCAAAGTCTTTCAAAACATCTAGGATCCCTCTTACTGATGCTAGAGAGCCTTCTGCAAAAATTAGGAGATCATCAACAAAGCTCAGGTGAGTTAATCTCTCTTTGTCTTAGTCCACGTTTGCCCTTAAAATAACCATAAGCTGAACCATTGAATCCCACTGAATAGGACACATTACATAAGAAAGCATCCAACCATCTTATAAATAGCCCAGGCAATCCCAAACCCCGTAGACAATATTGGAAAATAAACTCCCACATGATAGTATCAAAGGCCTTTGTAATATTCACCTTTATTGTTATCCGTTTTCGTCTTTTTCATGTGATAGCCTTGCACTATTTCTGAAGCTAGAAGAGTATTTTCAATGAGAAGTCTTCCCTGGACAAAAGTTGTTTGGTTAGGAAGCACAACTTTTGGTAGCAGTGGTTTCAGCCTCTTCACTAGTATCTTAGAAATCAACTTATAGATTGTATTGCTACAAGCAATTGGCCTAAAATCAGTGATCAAAGAAGCTCATGGCTTTTTAGACACCAAAGCTAGAGTAGTTGCATTTACTGCTCCTGGTAGAAAGTATGTTGTAAAGAAATGTAGGACACTATCAATAATCTCTGAACCCTTTCCAGGCAAACTTGAAAAAGGCTTCTAAAACCTGGTGATTTGTTGGGGTTTAACTTCATCACAATCTTTTTGATCTCTTCCATGGTAGGGAAAGAAGCTAACAAAAGAAAGTCGTGTGGACCACATGTGACAGAGAGCAGGTCTCTAAACCACTGAATATTAGTTGAAAGATGAGGCGTGGAGACCGGAGAAAAGATGGATTGTAGGTGAGAGACTGCAATTCTACTAATCTCCTCCACGTCAGAGGTAATATCTCCATTTTCCTTCGAGAGTCTCTGAATTGAGTTGTAAGAAGTTCTAGTGACAACCACTTTGTGGAAGAAAGCTGAATTTTGATCTCCTTCTCTAAGCCATTTTATCCTTGATTTCTGTTTGAAATAGGACTCCTCAATCCCTCTTAGAAAGTTCCACTTAATATGCAGGTCCCTCTCCAACTGAAAAGAAGTATATGAAGGTTGATCCAGAGCATTAACCTGAGCAGAGGTTAAAAGGGAGTTGACTTCACTAACTCTGGTTTGAATATCAGAGAAATTGTCTTTGTTTAAAGTTTTTAATGATCTCTCTGTGACTTTAGCTTGGCATAAAAAGTTGATAGATTCGTAGCTCTGCTTCCACCAAGAGACCAAGTAGCCTCCACCAATGAGATGAAGTGATGATGCTTAGTCAGGAAGTTGAAGAATTTGAATGATTTTGTTTCTGATAAAGGTAGATGAGCCGAGAAGTCAAGGAGGCAAGGATTATGATCACAGAAAGAAGGAGCCATAAAGGCAGCAACACTATGAGGAAAGGTAAGTAACCACTGTTGATTAACTAAAGCTTTGTCAAGCTTTTTTAAGATGGGACTCTCTGGTTGTTTGTTTGTTCAGGTATGGTTTGTAACATGATATCTCAGAACATTTACTCCAAGTGTTAAACACACATCATTAAACTCTATCATGTCTGAGGTCAAGTGATTAACCCAAGGAGATGAGTGCTCTGCATAGTGTCGTATTTGATTGAAGTCCTCTCCAATTAACCAATTTTGGTGATCTAAGGTATGTTGAATATCCAATAACTCAGATCATAACTCTTCTCTCTCAACATTATTATTCAAAGCATACACTACTGTGTAGACAAAACTAATACCTCCAAGGAGCTGAATACTGTAGGTAAAAGATTGCCGAGACTGGTGAAGCACTTGAACATAAGTGAAAGAATTCAATATCAAAATTACTCTCCCATCTTCATCAGAATTATGATTAGAGGCATGACTCCAACCTGGATATAACTTATGAATAACTTGATTCAAATTTGGTTCCTTTACATATAATTCCAAAATGGCACCAAAAGATGGCTTGGTTAGAGTCAGTCATTGAGTGAAAGGACGATGCCTTTCTGGGTCATTTATACTCCATACATTCCAAAAAATATATTGCATGACACATTATTGTTGTGGAGAGGCCTCTCCTTTGGGAGGGAGAGTGTCCTTTAAAGGAAGTTGCTTGAGTAAACCAGGGTTGGTTAAGGATGGTAAACTTCTAGCAAGTGTAGGTTTTGCAAAAGAAGAGCTAGCTTTCAGGACCATGCTTCTCAACTTGAGAGAATGGTGGACAGGTAGTCCCAGAACACAATTTAACTGACATGGAATGGCTGGGAGAAACCAAACCCTTGAGATCAGCAGGAGGACAAGAAGCCAAACACACCTCCTCTGGAGGAACATGTAAAACAGATGATGGTATCCCCTTAATTCTTACTTGCACCAACTTATCAGGGATAATAGTAGGTAGCTGATTTGGCTGTTTCAACATGATTACTATCAGGAGTTGGAGCCAGAGAATCACCAGCTGAAAAGACCACAACTGAAGGGATAACATTGGAAAAGAGTAACACATCCGGGGAGAAAGCTAGAGAAGAGCTAACCGTAGCAGCAGAAAGCTTTGATTTCTGTGTCCAGGACTCAATAGTTTTCCTAGTTGGTTGCCAAACAAGAGTGGCCTTTGGACAGTGCCTGATTAGATGACCAACTTGTTTACATTGAGAACATATTTGGGGAAGCCATAGGTACTTTACATTTATCTCCAATATAGTACCATCTTCCCTTTCAATTTCAACAGCATCCGGTAAGGGCTTAGTGATATTAGCTATGACTTTGACATGAGCAACACTCATACTGACTAGGTTTTTAGTGTAGTCATCCATTTCTTTAGGCTCTTCAATTTTCCCTGCAATCCGACTCAGTCCTTCATCAGTCATAATATCAAAAGGCACACCCTTCAAGTGGCCTAAAGAGGAATGACATCAAGAAAAGATGCAGAACTAGAAGAGGTAGCTCCCCCATTGAGCCATATGGAATACCCACATATCATATCTTTTTCTCAGGGACTTTTTGCCTAATAAAGACATTTGGAAGCCTAACCAGCATAGTTCTAGTGTCTGGAGAGACATGTATTTCAAGCTTTTTCCCTCTTCCTCATACCTGACTTAGAACAGATTGAATGAGGTTGTAGGAAGGTATTTTACCCAAAAAGTAGCCAACTAGAAACTCTTTATGCATATCAGCTCTTCTGTGGAAAACAACATCACAAATTTTCACTCTAGGTTTACTAGTAGAACTTGAAGAAGGTGGCCCATATCTTTTCAAGATTTGTCAATGGAACTCTTCACCGTATCAACCCAAGACTTGGGATTTGGATGGGAGGAGAAATCTTTCGTAGAGGGTAGAGGATTGGGAGCTTGAGCAGAGGGAGTAGAGACTTCTACAGTTTGAGCTGGAGCTTTGGATGACCCAAGAGATGGAGGGGCACCAAGGATACTAGTTTCTCCTGAGGTGGAGGAGAGAAGAACATTTTGGTCGCTACAGACAAATGTGGCACACTGTTCATGAATAGTATCTATAGTAGGATTTGTAGATCTAGGGTTTTCGGATCCCATACTGACCAGGACTGGTTGGCAATCCTGAGATAGGGCCACAACCTTAGTAGTTGAAGAAGAGTCAGAGACTGGTATGGCCAATACAAATATACCAAGTCCAGTTTGCAGAGGAGACAAGAGAAGAAGACCAGTTGAAGTGGGAGGAGATGAAGATGAGGTGAGAGGAAGAAACTAAGTAGGGTCTCGAAGAAGAGGAGGAAAGCTGTTGAAACTACCACCTGAAGATGGAGAAGCAAGAGGAGAGGCAGAGCTTTGGGGGAACCAGTGGTTCGCCATAAAGGTGAAAAGTTTTGCTTCTGTTCTCTTTTCAACTTCCACATTCATTGTTTTTGGTAGATAAAAAAGTATTTTGCAAATATGGGTGGTTAATCCATTTTTTATTTTTTAAATCGAGTAATCAAGTTTATAATTTGATTTATGTTTGATTTTTTTGGTTTTATAAACAAAATAAACTATGTGCACTCCATTTTTTTTTTTGGTTTGATGTACATATATGGTTTCATTAATTTGATCTTCAGTTTGGATTCGATTTGATTTTAGTAAGAAAATAAATAATTTATTATTTAATTAATATGATTATATATATATATATATATATATATATAATTGATGTTATTCGGTTTATTCGTTTTGGTCATACTAATTTGATTTAGGTTTGATTTTAGTTTTCTTATTAAATTATAAAATAATAAAATGAATGGGTTTATAACAACAAAGTTTGTTCAGTTTTGATTTAAAAATTTTGGTTTGATATTTTCGGTTAATATTTTGTATCCTTAGATGGACTACACTATGGACATGTTCGTTTGCAAGTCTTTTCGACTGGGATTGCGATAGAGAAAAAAAGTCTACGAAAGAGAGAGAATAATCAAATTTGCTGCTGAAGATGGACACAGGTGTCGTCTGCGACGTTTCTATTGATCGTTGGAATTTCTGGCGACACATTTATGTGTAATGTGATCATTGTTGCAGTCGCAGCGGCACATCTCATGACACAAAAATTCCTTCGCTGCCACCATCGTTAGGCTCTTTTTTCTTTATCGCAGTCGCGGTAATTTACAAAAAAAAAACAGGGCTATATTACAAAAGAGTTAAAAATATTCTAATAATTTTTTTTTAAATGACTGATAAAATGATACAAAGAAAAAAAAGATCAAAAGCAGTGGACTATTTGGGGGGGGGGGGGGGGCGGAGGTTTTGAAGGGTTCAAGAAAGAGTGAATAATAAGATAAATGCATACCTTACGAGAGAATAGTGACAGAAGAAGCAAGCTAACAATCTACGATATTAAAGCAGATAAAATCTTTGGATTCGATGGAATAACATGAGCTTTTTATCACCAGTTCTAGCTAGACATCAAAGAATCTATCGTTGGTGAGGTAAAGAGAATTTTCAATCGTGGTGAATCACAAGGAGTAATTAATCATACCAATATCTGCTTAATTCCAAAGATTGAGATCCCCATATCAATGAGTGGTTTTAGGTCAATTGCACTTTGCAATGTCAGCTACAAAATCATTTCAAATATTTTAGTTGGTCACCTAAAACCACATATGTCCTCTATACTATCGATAGCCAAGCAACCTTCATACCAGAAAAACACCATGGATAATATGATCATTGCTTATGAGATGTTCCATTTAAAGTTCAGAAGTGTGGGTATAATAGTCAAAACAGACATTTCAGAAGCTTATGACAGATTATAGTAGCAATTCCTCATAGATACAATGGCAAAGATGAATTTAATGACTGTTGGATCAATTGGGTTATGATGTGTGTGAAATCTGTTACTTTTTCTACTTTGGTGAATGGAACTGCATGAGGAATGATTAAACCAACGAAAAGAATTCGACAAAGTGATCTTTTATCTCTATATATTTTCATTCTTTGTGCAAATGTCTTAAACCATTTACTTACAAAAGCAGAAGTAGAGAACCGATTAAAAGGGATGAAAATTAGTCAAACGGATCCAACTATTAATTATCTTTTATTTGTTGATGATGTATTATCCTTTTGTATTATTTTTTTGTCATGTTTACCCAAGAGTTTGCTCCACAATTATGCAAATATTAACTGAGTATGAGAAAATGTCTAGACAAGCTGTGAATCTCTATAAATCAGCCATATCTTTTGTGAAAGCCATGGTAAAAACAAGATTAAAGAGAATTCTAAATATTCATAACGATGGGGTTATGGAAAATATTTAGGTATTTCAGAGCAGATTGATAGGAAGGATATAAATAAATCTTTTTATACTGTTGACAGGGTAAAATAGAGAACACAAGGTTGGTCTTATCGGTTTTTGTCTGACGCATGAAAATAAATTTTGTTGAAAACAATTGCTTTAGCTCTTCCCGTCTATACTATGAACTGCTTTGTTGGGATCAGTTTCCACCATGGAAAAAATCAACTGTTAATAGGCCGAGGTAGCTAACAACACGCGCCGAGGCAGACGACAGCATTCGCCGAGGCAGCTAACAGCACGCGCCGAGGTGAACATTACTAAACGTCGAGGCAACTAAGCACGCGCCGTGACAAGCTTCGTTCTAACGGGCCGAAGGCAACTACCTCGTCTTTGGGCCGAAGCAAAGTCATAATGGACCGAGGCAGAGTTACAGCAAAGCTGAGGAGAAACCAGGTAAGCTAAAGTCGGTCAAAAGGAAAAAGGAAGTTACAAATCCAAGGATAAAAAGGAAATACGAGGCTCCGAAGGAAAAGGGAAGTTTCCGATATTCTTGTTGGGACTGTCTAATCTAAAGTTTATAAAAGAAGAGAAGTGCATTCGAAGAGAGATACACAGAAAAAATTGAGAGAGAGAAATAGACTTCATACAAACAAATCTTGTATTCTAAAAAGCTTTCATTATCAGCAATAAAAACCATCTTTGGATCTTTTTCTGCAATCAATACTTAGAATTTTTCGTTCCGTAAAAGTCTTAACAAAAATTAGTTGTGAGAATTCTGGCCTCCACAATTTGGCGCCGTCTGTGGGGACATCGAAAAAATTTATGACTCTTTAAGATTGCCAAAACCAAGACCTAAAAAGATGGCCGATGGAAATTGCAACACCACTGACGACACGACTAACCCTCAGAGGGAAACTACAAACCTCCCAGAAGACGCTATCACCGTCCCAGAATCCCTCGCCGAGATGAAAAATATGTTGTATACCCTGTTGAAAAAGGTAGACGAGCAAGAAAGGGCAAACAACATGTTGAACAAAAAAGTCCAAGCGCTGACTTCTGAACGACAAAACCTTGGCGTCGGGAGCTTAGTCTCGGGAATAAAGCCAACCAGAAAATTTTGTAGGCAGCTGTTCGATGCAACCCCGACGCCTCTTAATCCTGTCGCCCCCCACGACGTAGTAAGCAATGCGCCGAGGACACCAGGTAATATGTCGTCTCTGCCTCGTCCTGATAAGTATACTCCGGTAACCGTCAGGTCAACCGTCATTAACAAACCGCCCGAGCTGATCAGAGCCCCTAGAACCTTTAATATGCGTGTCCAATAAGCTAGTGACAATGATAACGGAGAACTAAATGGCTCGGCTGGAGCCGGAAGAAACCAAGCCATTGAACAACAAACCGACGCGGGTTTCACCTCGGCATCCTTAAGAAGAGGAGAGAGCACGAGCCAACTTGACCTAATGAATGAAGAAGAAGATGCTTACTGGAACAACAAGAACACTTTGAGGATGGATTACAAAGATCAAACAATGACCAGAATAAGAAACTAGCTGAGATTCACGAGGCAATGGCACGAGCAGCTGCTGAGGTAAAGGCGTTTAAATCAAAAGTACACAAGGCAATTAGTTCGGCGCCCGAAATAGGCCGCGTGTTGGAAGAAACTCAGAAGACACCGTTCACAGCTCGGATAACCAGAACGAGAATCTCCAACCCCGGAAAAATTCGACTTTCGTTCTATGAAGGAACCACCGATCCAAAAGCTCATATAATGGCATTTCGCATTGCCATGGGGCGAGCCAATCTCAGCAAAAACTAGAGAGACGCTGGGTTTTGCCTCTTATTCATGGAACATCTCAAAGGAGCAGCTCTGGAGTGGTTCTCTCGCCTTGGCCGTAATTCCATCGATAGCTTCGACCAACTATCTGCTGGTTTTCTAAAGCATTATTCAATGTTGATGGACCGTGGTACTTCGGATGCCGACCTGTGGACGCTATCTCAAGGCCCGACCGAATCATTGCGAAGTTTTATAGAGTGCTTCAAAAAAATCATCTCTAAAGTTGACGGCGTAAGCGATAAAGCCGCCCTAACAGTCCTGAGGAAATCGATGTGGCACGAGTCACGTTTCAGGGAAGAAATTGCTTTGAACCAGCCTCTTACTATCCAGGATGCATTACACCGAGCTTCAGATTTTATAGTCAACGAAGAAGAAATGAAAGTTCTGTCTCAGAGATACGGATCGGCAAAAATGACAAGCCGAAGCAATTCTAAAAACACCATTGCGACACCGTCAAATTTTAAGAAAAACTCGCAGAACGGTGGCTTCATCAGTCACGAGGGACCTGGTTTTGGGGGCGCCCACAGTTACCAGGTGGGAACCGGCCGCGGGAAGTTACCTTCGAACACTTGGAAAAGAAGCACGAGCACATACGACGAAAAGGCTTACTTCGAACATCACCATCAGTATGGACACCTAACTGCCAACTGTAGAAGCCTCGGCTTAATGCTTGCGGCTAAACTTGCCGAGGGAAAATTGGGTGACGCAGTCAGCCTAAAGGATTTCCAGTAGAAAGACGAGGTAAAACAACCTCGTCTGGAAGAATGAGCCGACGAGCCAGCCAAAAGGGAGCGACGAGATGACGAAGCGAATCAGCAAGGACCCCGGAGGAGAATCAACATGATAATGGGAGGATCCCAATTATGTATGGACACCGTCTCCGCGATTAAAGCTTTTCAATGCCGAGTAGTTTCTAGCACCACATGGATTGTGCCCACCGACGTCCCAAATGACGTAATCTCCTTTGAACAGAAGGAAGCAGTCGACATTGAGAAACCACACAACGATCCGCTAGTCATCGAGCTGGTTGTAGCGGACCATGATGTCGCCAGAGTACTGATCGATACGGGAAGCTCCGTAGACGTTATTTTTTGCGAAACTCTGCGACGCATGGAAATCAACCTCTCTGAGGTAACATCAAATCCGAGGCCGCTGACGGGATTTTCATGAGAAAAAACAATGACCTTTGGGACAATCAAGCTGCCTGTTCTCGCCGGTGGAGTAACAAAGATAGTGGAGTTTTCAGTAGTCGACCATCCCGCCATATACAACGTCATCATGGGAACTCCCTGGATAAACTCTATGCGGTCAGTTCCATCAAAATACCACCTCTGCATAAAATTTCTGACGCTGAACGGAATCAAAACCATCCGAGAAAACCAGAAAGAATCCCGAATTTGTTTTCTGGCCGAGCATAAGCTTCAAAATCTGGTTACCGAGCCGAGCGCAAAAGCCAAACGAAGAAAGATGAAAAATAATCAGGAGGAAGCGAACGACCTGGCTAAGCTGTTCTAGCAATTACAGATCGTGGAGGCACAAGAGGAAAAACAAGAACCAACGTGCGACCCCGTGGTGTCAGTTTTCATAGATGACAAACATCCAGAGCGGCGTGTTGAGATTGGAGCCGAGCTGGAAGACTGTCTTAAAAAAGAACTAATCTCTTTCTTAAAAAAGAACGTGCACACATTCGCCTGGGAAGCCGAAGATATGTCTGGTATCAGGATCGACGTGGCGTCCAACGAACTGAACGTGGACCCAACTTTCAAACCGATGAAGCAGAAAAGGAGAAAATTGGGATCCAAAAGAGCAAAGGCGGTAAATGAAGAAGTATAGCGATTGTTGAAAGTCAGGTCAATCATTGAGGTAAAATATCCGGATTGGCTCGCAAATCCTGTAGTGGTCAAGAAGAAGAATGGAAAGTGGAGAGTATGCGTTGATTTCACCAACCTAAACAAAACATGTACGAAGGATAACTTCCCACTGCCGCACATAGACCGCTTGGTCGAGGAAACGGCGGGAAACAAACTATTATAATTTATGGATGCCTTCTCAGGATACAACCAGATCTTGATGAACCCTGAAGACACGGAAAAGACAGCATTCATAACTGATCGCGGAATATACTGTTACAAGGTAATGCCATTTGGCCTCAAGAACGCTGGAGCGACTTATCAACGATTGGTAAACAAGATGTTCTCACGACAGCTCGGAAAAACAATGGAGGTATACATAGATGACATGTTGGTAAAATCTCTCGAGGAGAAAGATCATGTTGCCCATCTAAGGGAATTCTTCGAGCAGCTAAATGCGCACAACATGAAGCTCAATCCAACGAAGTGCCGGTTTGCGGTGAAATCTGGTGAATTCCTCGGATACCTGGTCACCCATCGGGGCATTGAAGCAAATCCGAAGCAAATTGATGCTCTTATACAAATGACTTCGCCGAAGACAAAGTGAGAAGTTCAACAACTGACAGGACGCGTCACAGCTCTGAACCATTTTATTTCTCGGTCTACCGACAAATGCCTACCATTTTATGACACCCTAAGAGGAAACAAAAAGTTCGACTGGACGGACAGATGTAAAGAAGCCTTCAAACAACTGAAAATTACTTTGCCAGCCCTCCGGTTCTCGCCAAACCCTTGGAAGGAGAAACCCTCTTTTTATACAATGCGGTCTCTTCCACTGCAGTTAGTAGAGTGCTTGTCAGGGACGAACGAGGCGAGCAAAAACCAATTTTCTACGTTAGCCAAACTTTAACATATGCTGAAAAATGATATCCGCATATCGAGAAGTTAGCCTCGTCGTGATTATGTCTGCTCGGAAACTAAGGCCATACTTCCAATCTCATTCAATCGTGGTGTTAACAACCTTTCCCCTTCGAACTATTTTACATAGCCGAGCCAATCCGGAAGGCTCGTAAAATGGGCAATTGAGTTAAGCGAGTACGATATTGAGTACCGGAACATAAGTTGCGCGAAGTCCCAAGTTCTAGCAGAATTTTTGGTTGAATTACCTTCCGAAGAGGGAGACGGCGCGACATCATTCACTGTTTGGATACTCCATGTTGATGGCTCATCCTCAAGGCAAGGATCCGGTGTAGGAATTCGCTTAACATCCCCGACTGGCAAAATTTTGGAGCAGTCATTTCGCCTGGGCTTTCGCGCATCTAACAACGAAGCAGAGTACGAAGCTCTAATTGCCGATCTAAAACTTGCCCACGGGATCAAAATTCAGAATATCCACGCATATTGTGATTCCCAGCTAGTCGCAAACCAGTTTAATGGGGAGTACATTGCAAGGGACGAACGAATGGAGGCTTATCTAAAAGTGGTGCAAGACCTGGTGAAAAAATTCAAACAGTTTACGCTAACAAGAATACCTCACGGTGAAAACACTTCGGCAGACGCATTGGCAGCCCTAGTATCAACATCCGACCCGGATCTGCAGAGAATCATTCCAGTTGAGTTTATCAAGCATCCAAGTATCAATCTCTCCAACAATGTTAATGCAATTACCCGATCTCACGTAGACATACACACCTTGGGAACCGGCGAAGACGTTTCAAATTCCTAAGAGAAATGATTACCTGTCAACATGACTACCCGATTCCCGAGAAAACTCAATCATTATGTCTGAGCAGCAGTCTGAACTCTGGCTCGGTGCAAACTCCTGTGTCTTAAACTCTAGCGCGGTACTAACATCAGCTTGGCAAGCATGTTTCGTATCCAACATGTTGATTTTTGGCTCGGCAACTTAACCTTGTCATAATCACTTCGAATTTGACAAGCTGGGGGGCTAACTGTTGGGGTCAGTTTCCACCATGGAAAAAATCAACTGTTAACAGGCCGAGGTAGCTAACAACACAGGCCGAGGCAAACAACAGCATTCGCCGAAGTAGCTAACAACACGCACCAAGGCAGACGATAACATTCGCCGAGGCAGCTAACAGCACGCGCCGAGGCGAACATGACCAAACACCGAGGCAACTAAGCACACGTCGTGATAAGCTTTATTCTAACGGGCCGAAGGCAACTACCTCGTCTTTGGGCCGAAGGAAATTCATAATGGGTCGAGGCAGAGTTACAGCAAAGCTGAGGAGAAACCAATAAGGGCCGAGGTAAGCTAAAGTCGGTCAAAAGGAAATAGGAAGTTACAAATCCAAGGATAAAAAGGAAATACGAGGCTCTGAAGGAAAAGAGAAGTTTCCGATATTCTTGTTGGGACTGTCTAATCTAAAGTCTATAAAAGAAGAGAAGTGCATTCGAAGAGAGATACACACAAAAAATTGAGAGAGAGCAATAGACTTCATACAAACAAATCTTGTATTCTAAAAAACTTTTATTATCAGCAATAAAAATCATCTTTGGGTCTTTTTCTGCAATCAATACTTAGAAGTTTTCGTTCCCTTAAAAGTCTTAACAAAAATTAGTTGTGAAGATTCTGGCCACCACATGCTTCAAACTTCTGAAAGTTACTTATGAATATATTAATAGCATTCTGGATTGTCACAATAATCAGAATCTCTCATCGTTGATGAGACAACTTCCATTATGGATTCTTTGGAAGATTTGGAAAAGTATGAATTTTTTCCTATATAAAAAAAATAGTCATAGTTATACGAGAATAAAAACAAATTATCAATCTCTTTCTCTCTCTCTCGGAAAAAAGAAGATCAAAGATGAAATCGGTTGTTTAAAGTTGAATGGATCCTACAGATCACCTGATCTCGGTCAATCCTAGATCTTAGTGGGTAAATAAATTGGAGGATATTGGATCTCGGTTTGGAAAGGATATTGATTGGAGGAAAAATGGGAAGGTCTCGGATACTCATCGGAAACAAGGAAACGAGATTCACGGAGACTCGATTCTTTGAATCAAAGTGAATCGGCTTGATGGACGGTCATGGGGCATGATGATCAAGGGAAGATATGATTCCCATCGAGAAAGAAATATCACGAGGCAAACACAAAGTTGTCGAAAAAGGAAACTTTTCAACGTTGCCGAAAAAGGAAACTTTTCAACGTTGCGGTGCAAAATAAAACAATTGTTACCTTATTTACGTGACTGGAAATCAATCACGGGATGCTAACGGATTGCGTATTAAGGTTATTATGGCTGACTTGTGATGGGGAGAATCAGATTGAGAGGAGAAATGGGCAGACATGCAGCTATAAAACAGAGTGCCGCTGCATCTTCTTATACCACAAACAATTCGCATTTTCTGCAATCTTTTACTCATTTCTATATTATTGGGGTTTAGATTGGTTCACGAGTGGTTTCGGGTAACGTTTTCTGAGGAACAAATATCTCAAAGTAATTTGATGAGGGATAATGTTGCGGAATCAAAATCGGTGTTGAGGATGAAAATCAAAGTTCCTCGTTTTGACAATTTGGCTTTGATCCAAGGCTACGCAAGAACACTGATTGGACGGTGTATGAAATCCTTGTTGTTCATGTTGCCAAAGATCTGAAAAGTGGAGGATAGGGTCGTCGGAGCTGATTTGGGTCTTGGACGTTTCCAATTCGACTTTGAAAAAAAAAAGGATATCAAAGAGGTGATGCAAATGGAACTTTTTCACTTTGTTCACTGGATGATCTCCTTGGTTAGATGGGAACCAGTGGTGGATAAACTTTACCCATCGACGATTAAATTCTGGATTCGGGTGATGAGTGTACCATTACACTGTTGGGTAGACAAAACTTTTTGTAGCATTGGAGAGGCGTTGGGTGATGTTAAAGACGTGGATGTGGACTATGGAAAAGACCAAGTGGTGCTAGATGGGTTTAAACCCCTCTGTTTTGAATCTCTGGTGGAATTTGATGAAGGTGAAGAAATTTCGGTTACATTATGGTATGAACGGTTGTTTGGATGGTGCAGATTGTGTTATAATATGTGCCACGATCAATCCAAATTCCCATCATGAAAAGGGATCATGGAAGAGGTTGGAGATAACTGGAAAGATGGGAAAACCAAGGATTCCAATATGTTAAGCTACAAAGGAGCGGTGATACAAGGAGGCAAAGGTATTGTAATCAACGACAGAGTCGAGGGCTCTATTAGAGGTTCGACACAACATGGTATTGATGGCTGTTGGGGTCAGATTTCACCCCTTGAGAATCAACGATTGAAAATGATTAAGTATGAAAGAGCATTGGCAACTAGATCCCTAACCGCGGCTCGGTTCCCCTAACCGTGATTGATGGAGTCGGATCAGGATCCCTAACTGTGAAGAAATTGGGTTAGGATCCCTAACCGTGAAGGTGTTGGATCGGGGTCCCTAACCGTGAAGGTGTTGGATCGGGGTCCCTAACTGTGAAGTTGGATCGGGATCCCTAACCAAGGAGGAGTTGGATCGGGATCCCTAACCACGGAGTAAGAGTTGGATTAGGATCCCTAACCGTGAAGGTGTTGGATCGGGGTCCCTAATCTTGAAGGTGTTGGATCGGTGTCACTAACTGTGAAGTTGGATCGAGATCCCTAACCAAGGAGGAGTTGGATCGGGATCCCTAACCACGGAGGAGTTGGATCGGGATCCTTAACGACGGAGTAAGAGTTGGGTTAGGATCCCTAACCGTGAAGGTGTTGGATCGGGGTCTCTAACCGTGAAGGTGTTGGATCGGGGTCCCTAACTGTGAAGTTGGATCGGGATCCTGTACCACGAAGCAAGAGTTGGATCAGGTACCCCAAACCGTGGTTGAAGAGTTGGATCGGGATCCCTAACCGTGACAAGACAAGTTGGATCGGGATCTCGAACCGTGACAAGGAGGTGGATCGAGATCCCTAACTGTGAAGGGAGAGTTGGATCGGGATCCCTAACCGTGACAAGACAAGTTGGGTCAGGTACCCCGAACCGTGATTGAAGTAGTTGGATCAGGTACCCCGAACCGTGACAAGGCAAGCTAGGTCGTGTACCCTGATCCATGGTACGACAGACGGATCGGGGGTCATGGCCCACGGTGAAGAAGATGGGTCATGTACTCCGATCCATGGCACGACAGACGGATCGGGGTCACGACCCACGGTGAAGAAGCTGGGATGTATACCCCGATCCATGGCACGACAGACTGATCGGGGGTCACGACCCATAGTACGTCACCCGAGCCGTGAACCATGGCGTCACCCGAACCGTGAACCGTGGTGTCACCCGAGCCGTGAACCATGGCGTCACCCGAACCATGAACCATGGTGTCACCCGAGCCGTGAGCCATGGCGTCACCCGAGCCGTGAACCATGGTGCCACCCGAGCCGCGAACCATGGTGCCACCCGAGCCGCGAACCATGGTTATAGATTGGGCCGAGACAACGAGCCCACAAATTCAAACCCACAAAAGAGATGGCAAAGACAGCCCATGAATCGAAGCCCATGACGATGATAGGTTTCGCTAGAAGGAAATCCCGAGGAATTAGGAAATCTTCCTTATCTCTTTAGACATTAACTTAACCGACTTAAACATATATATATACTGATGTAAACCCTCTAAAAAGGGGATCCGCAATTAACCTAGCAGAACTCTGTACTTTTGCTCATATACGAAAAAGCTTTCTAAACAGCTCAATAAAAAAACATCATCTTTGGATCTTCGTTTGTGTGTTTTGATGGTTTTTACTCAGAAGTTTCGGATCTCGCTAAAAGACATAACGAATTCAATTGGTGTGGATTTATACTCCCACAATTTGGCACTAGAGAGAGGGGGAGAAACTTTCTTACTCCAAGGAACCACCGCACGAAAGATTCAAAGAAGATGACAAACGACGGACGAACCGACGACCCGCAGGACACATGAATCCATGGATCTGGAGCAACAGCTACACCAACGCTTGCAATCGTGGAGACGAACCCAGAGGCCCTGTCACAGATCAAGACGATGCTGGAGACGCTGCTCAAAAAGGCGGAGGAGCAGGACAAGCTAAATACAACGATGACCGATAAGCTTGAAGTCCTTACAACGGCGAGCCGAGCCCGTGGTAGAGGTTCTGGAGTTGACCTAATGAGGCACCCTCTTCGACGTCTCAGCCCGACGGCCCTGGACTTCACAACTCCCTCAACCCACCGCGGACTAGGGGAAGATTCCCATCACTCCGTCGAAGCTCCGCAAACCTAGCTTCAGAAGCCCAAGGAGCAGGCGATACACCAATCGAAGAGGAGGCTGCACCAATCGCCGATCTGGAGGAGGAAAACCGAATGGAGCAAAACACGGAGAGCCGTGACGACCCAGGACCCTTAGTGACTGGCCAGACCCGAACCGGAAGATGCGAGGCCATCCCCGAAGGAGATCAAGAGCTGACCGAGGAGGAGGAGAACATACTTTGGGCTGAGCAAGCAAGGACCAACGAAGAACGCAGAGCAGGAGTCCGAGCCCAGAAAGAAGAGATGGCTATGATGCGAGCAGATATGGATCGAGGAGCTGCCGACATAAAAGCTGTCCGATCCATGATGCACAAAGCAACGAGCAAGGTGCCAGAAATAGATCGTGTACTGGAGGAAGTGCAAAACACCCCGTTCACAGCACGGATTACTAGTACAAGAATCCCGGACCCCGGAAAGATGAAAATCCCGATCTATGAAGGAAAAACCGACCCAAAAGAACATCTCACGGCTTTCGCTATAGCCATGGGACGCTCTAACTTCAAAGAACACGAAAGAGATGCCGGACAATGCCTTCTCTTCGTGGAGCATCTTAAAGGACCAGCGCTGTAGTGGTTTTCCAGGCTCGAATGGAACTCCATCGGCAGCTATAACCAACTATCTGCGGCGTTCTTGAAGCATTACTCCATATTCATGGATCCTGGGACATCCGATGCCGATCTGTGGACCCTGGCTCAGGGGCAGAGTGAAACACTGCGGAGCTTCATCGGGAGATTCAAAGCCATCATGTCCAAAGTGGAAGGCTTGAGCGATAAAGCGGCCTTGTTGGCCCTGAAACGAGCACTCTGGTTCAACTTAGATTTTCGCAAGGAAATTGCTCTGAACGCCCCCACAACGATACAGGACGCTATGCATCGAGCCGCAGACTTCATCACCAAAGAAGAAGAGATGAAAATCCTAACCGAGAAGTACGGGAAGGCCAAGAAAACGAACCATTCTCCCCAAGTTTCAGCCCCTTCCAACACTAGGAAGAACAACCAGGGTTCCGGCTATATCCAGCACGAGGGAGGCTTTCGAGGAGCTCATAACTATCAAATCGACGCTCTTGGATTCGGTCGAGGAAGAGGCCGAGGCCGTGGAACAAGCCCATGGAGCACGTGGACCAAAAGCGACAGTTCCTATGACGAGACGGCCTACTGCGAACACCACCACATCTACGGACATTCAACCGCGAACTGCCGAATTCTAGGCTTGAAGCTTGCTAAAAAATTAGCAGCCGGCGAGCTCTGAGGAAACGTCAGCCTCAAGGATTTCGAGATGGACGTAAACACATACACACCCGACCTGACAAAGGAAGGTCACACCAAGTGCGACAGACGGGATGATGAAGCGCCACCCTCTGGATCAAGAAGAAGGATAAGCATGATAATGGGAGGATCCCACTATTGCTCTGATACCGTCTCGTCAATCAAAGCATTCCAGCGGAGGGCAGACGTCAGCGTCAACTGGTCTAAACCATCTAAGTTCCCAAACGACGTGATATCATTCGAGGAAAGAGAAATGATCGAAATCGACAGACCGCATGACTGGGAGAACCGTGGATGTAATCTTCCTCAAGACTCTGAGAAGAATGAATGTGGACCTGTCCGAAGTGATATCTACTCCCAAACCCTTGACAGGATTCTCTGGAGAAACCACCATGACTACTGGGACAATCAAATTGCCTGTCCAAGCTGGCGAGGTGACAAAGATCGTCGAATTCTCTGTAGCTGACCACCCGGCCATCTACAACGTCATCATGGGGACCCCCTGGTTAAATTCAATGCGCGCAGCCGTTTCAACCTACCATCTCTGCATCAAGTTCCCTACACCAAACGGCATGAAAACGATTCGAGGAAATCAAAAAGAGTCTCGCGTCTGCTTCCTAGCCGCACACAAGCTCAGAAACCCGGTGACTGATCCGACGGCAAGTTCAAAGCGCAAGAAGATAAAGACCGATAGAGAACCGGTGAAAGAGCTTTCAAAACTGTTATAGCAGTTACAGATCGCGGTAGATCGCGAGGAAGAAGTGTCTAAACCAACTTGTGACCCCGTCATATCAGTCTGCATCGACGACAAACATCCGGAGCGATGTGTAGAAATTGGAGCAATGTTAGATGGAAAGATCAAAGAAGAACTCGTGGCATTTCTGAAGAAAAATATCAACACCTTTGCATGGGAAGCAGAGGATATGCCTGGCATCGATATCAGCATAACAAGCCACGAATTGAACGTCGACCCAACTTTCAAACCAGTAAAGCAGAAAAGAAGAAAACTTGGGCCAGACAGAGCTAAAGCAGTTAATGACGAGGTGGAGAGACTACTGCGCGTCGGATCGATAACTGAGGTGAAGTACCCGGACTGGCTAGCTAACCCAGTGGTGGTCAAGAAGAAGAACGGCAAATGGCGTGTGTGCGTGGATTTCACCGACCTGAACAAAGCCTGTCCAAAAGATAGCTTCCCCCTTCCACATATCGATCGCTTAGTCAAAGCAACGGCAGGGAACGCACTCCTATCTTTCATGGATGCCTTCTCAGGTTACAACCAGATCTTGATGAACCCCGACGATCGCGAGAAGACCGCCTTCATAACAGACCGTGGGATTTACTGCTTCAAGGTGATGCCATTCGGCCTGAAGAACGCCGGAGCAACGTACCAGCGGCTGGTGAACAAGATGTTCGCTGATCAACTCGGAAAGACAATGGAGGTTTACATAGACGATATGCTGGTGAAATCACTGGAAGAACAAGATCACGTTACTCATCTCATGGATTGCTTCTCGCAGCTAAATTTTCACAACATGAAGTTAAACCCGACAAGTGAGGTTCGTAGTCACCTCTAGAGAATTCCTTGGTTACCTGGTAAACTCACCGCGGCATCGAGGCTAATCCTAAGCAAATCGACGCACTCATCAACATGACTTCACCAAAGACAAAAAGGGAGGTGCAACGACTTACCGGGAGGGTGGCTGCACTTAACCGATTTATCTTGCGATCCACCGACAAATGCCTACCTCACAAAACCAGAAGCAGGAGAACCACTTTTTCTATACACCGTAATTTTCGCCACAGCAGTAAGCGGCGTGTTGATTCGAGACGAGCGTGGGGAGCAGAGGCCAATTTTTTACGTCAGCAAAACCCTTACAGACGCTGAAACGAGGTACTCGCAGATGGAGAAATTGGCGCTATCCATAGTTATGTCGGCAAGAAAGCTAAGGCCATACTTCAGTCTCACTCAATC